>JAEVFF010000135.1:0-423324 GCA_018901945.1 Pugionium dolabratum | reverse complement strand
AGAGCCTACCATATAATATACGCATGTATTAATAAAACAGAATTTTACCTTATTTTAGTATCTCAGGTAGATGGTAGAAACACTCGTGCTGATAACGTGTTGAATAATAATAGAGAGATAGGGATTTTATTATTATACTGATTTTATTAATCTTATAAATTTTACAGAAGAAGAAGAGAGAAAGAAGGAAGAGAGAAAGTTAATTCATATCGACAAACGTAAACGTTCATAAATAATCACTTTCTTCAGCAGCAATAGTCGACTTTCTCAACAATAATGATTTTTTTATTTGATAATGTTATATATTACTAATTCACAACTTCTGTTCAAAGACACTACAAGCTTGTGACTCGTATACCAATGAGCAACAGTCTCGAAGCCATCCTAACTTAGTCTACCACATTCCCTATTCTTTTGGTATTCGATAATGATATGTAAACCTTGAGTCCCAAGAAAACAAAGAATCACTGAGCCGCTGGTAAAAAACAAACAAACTTCAACTCTCTCTAATCTTTGGTTCTGACATTGCATTCAAACACCACCAAGGCAACATAATGCTGTCCTCCTGCCCAATGAAAAAGGATAATGTAAGACAAACAGGCAGTACTTTATCGGATGTAATTTCATATGTGTGTGTGTGGGTCTGGCTAGTGCATAGCCACTCTATTGCTGTAGTAAACACAATGAACAAGTTTTCTTTTGTTCGAAATTTAAGCGTGAATGGATCATTACCAGCACCGAAACACGCTAGATTTTGTACTCGCCGACATGCAACCATTTTGTCGATGACCATTTGTTCCCTCTAATCACAGGACATCCACCTAGAATCAACAACACATATATGAGCAACTACACACACACTCAACGGTTTTGGAATGAAGAAAAAGGACCTAGAAGAATGTCTAAAAAATGATTTACCATGCAAGCTTGAAGGATCTAATGTAGCATCGGGCCTCATGCTCCAAAAGAGTAATGCATCACCCATTTTCGGCTTTACAGAAAGTCCCTTTTTCCCACACTCAGAGAGCTCATTATACCATGGTACAGAACTAAAATTCATATTGGCAGCAGGAAACACTGTTTCACCGCCTTCTTCAACATCCGACCTGTATAGAATAAGGGTGGTTTTTCGTGTAAAAGAAAGAAGACGAGTTTGGTAAATACTAGAACAAAGTAACCTGAAACACAAAAGAGTAAAAAAAAATCTTACAGATACATAAGCATTGTAGCCATCCGTTGACCTCCGTTGTTGGTGCTGAACTCGTCGACAAAGTAATCAGTGTGTGGTTCATACTTTTGCCCTTCTTCGTAGTGAAGAATTTGAAGTCCTTCTCCATGATCTGCACATTCCAGAATCATCATAAGCACAAATACTAAATGAATAACGCGAAAAGTGTCATAATCCATCATGCAGAAGTAAAACTTCAGAAAGAAGAAATGAAAGTCCAAATCGCAATTGATAAAGTGTGGAAACCTGCTGGAATAAAGGTGTAATCTGCTATTCTTTTCTCAATGGTTTTAATCATTTTGTCCTTTCCTCTCCTAAGGAAAGTCCCTGAGCTTGTTCGTACTCTGAATTTGTTATAATTTCACAAATCATTAGAACAATCCACAATGTAGAGTGTTTTTCAGAATTGAAAAAAAAAAACTTCTTCGTAGACATGAGAAAGGAAACCGAACCTGCTTTCTTTGCTTTTCCCAGTTTGACTATCTACAACAGTTGACTTCACCATATGTGGTTTCGCAAGATTAATTAAATATTCACATTCTTCCTTTGACTGGTCAAATGGATAATAAACTAACATTCAAGCTTTGATTTTTGGATCAAACATGCATCAAATTCCTAATGAACTGACAGTAAACTTGAATAAATCTTTGAATTTTGAAGGACACTAACCAAAAAATTGTGGTAGACAAAAGCCCGAGGTTCCCAAGAAAGCACTTCAGTCCATTGGTCTCCTCTATTCCCACGTCCCTCGATACTGAATTCGAGACAAATATATATTTTTTGAATGTCAATCAGAAATTCAAAAAGAGAAGAAAATCAGATGGATCAAGAATTGGACACACAGTTCATGCACACCTTTCAAATGCAGATCGTCGGAAATAAGAGAGATCAATCGGAGGAGATTCATCGTTGTCAATTGTAAGAGATAATACCCCAAAAGCCAAAAGCATTAAGAGAACTATCGTTAGCATGAAAAGCATAAACAGAACCACCATCAAAGTCGACCATTTTCTCGCCTGAAACCGTGAGTGTCTCAGTTTCGCCATCTACGACCGAAAAGGAGAAAAAAATAAACAGAAATTTTGTAAACAAAAAAAACAATCTAAAGAGATAATCCCAAAACCATGAGATGCAGAGAAACAAATTTTATTTCCCATTTATAAGTTTTCTTCCTTCGAAGGATCTTTATTTCTCTGTTCTAACGTCATTTAAGTAAACAATATACTTAAATGACATTTTTACCTTTCCATTCGCAATGGTCAAACGATAGTCGGGACGATTACACATGAATAATTTCGTCATTCACCAATTGGCAGCACCACGTTTTACATCTGAGATTAAACCAATGGGCGATTGTTGGTCAATAACTTAATATCATAACTATAAAAGCTACACCATCACCTTTGACTAAATATAAGACGTTTCTTTTTACGTGTAATAATGCTTACGAAGATTGAATTTAATTAAGAAAAAAAAACAAAATTCATCAATACTGGAACGTCTTGGGTTTATTATGCTTATTTTTAATAAATGTCACATAATTTAAGTAAAATTTTTATAACAAAAAAAAACTGAAATAAGGGCATCTTCATTATCAGTAAAACAAAAAAAAATTTACATGGCAGTTTTTTTTGCCATGACCAAAAAGGGATACATTAAAACGATGCCGCTTCAAGTAGCGTCTGGACGGAGCAAATTTGACCTTCAAACAGTTTCTTATGAACACATAAGAGAACTGTGTCCTTTACAAGCGCCACTCTGCGCTCGACCTTTTAATGAGAGTGTCACCAAATCTCTTATTAATGGCGTTACTACGATCAAAACTCTGTCTTTTTCGAACCCTTTCATCCATCTCTCCTATTTTAACCAAATCCTACTCCATTTCAGCAACATCACTACACCATCACCTTGAAAACGACGAATCCGCCGCCGTCCCTGCTTCACCGGTGTTATCTCCGGAAGATATACAGATTGCAGAAAAATTCCATTTTATCATCAAGGATCACTATCGCAAAAACCCTACTAACTCCAACGACGCCGACCTAAACCCTAGCTTGACCCTCCCTTCTCTCTCTCTCGATTTCTCCCAGATTACCGCCGCCGACGCTTCTGGAATCTCTCCCTCTGTCGTGCGATGTGTGATAGAGAAGTGCGGCAGTGTCCGCCATGGAATCCCTATTCTCCAATCGTTAGCTTTCTTCAACTGGGCTACTTCACGAGATGGATACGACCAGAATTCGCCTCATCCTTACAACGAAATGATCGATCTTGCGGGAAAGGTGAGGCAATTCGACTTAGCTTGGCACTTGATTGATCTCATGAAATCGAGAAACGTCAAGATTTCGATCGAGACCTTTACGATTTTGATTAGGCGTTACGTTAGAGCAGGATTAGCTTCAGAGGCTGTACATTGCTTTAATCGAATGGAAGATTACGGATGCGTTCCTGATAAAATTGCGTTTTCCATAGTCATTAGCATGCTTTCTAGAAAGAGAAGAGCTAATGAAGCTCAGTCGTTTTTCGACAGCTTGAAGGATAAATTCGAACCAGATGTTATAGTTTACACCAATTTGGTTCGTGGATGGTGCAGAGCTGGTGAAATCTCAGAGGCTGAGAGAGTCTTCAAGGAGATGAAATTGGCTGATATTGAACCAAATGTGTATACATACAGCATCGTTATTGATGCGTTGTGTAGATGTGGGCAAATCAGCCGTGCGCACGATGTTTTTGCTGATATGATAGATTCCGGTTGTGCTCCAAACGCTATTACCTTCAACAACTTGATGAGGGTTCATGTGAAAGCAGGAAGAACAGAGAAGGTTTTGCAGGTTTATAACCAGATGAAGAAGCTAGGATGCGAACCTGACACTATAACTTATAACTTCCTCATTGAGACACATTGCAGGGACGAGAATCTTGAAAACGCTGTCAAGGTTTTGAACACGATGATCAAGAAAAATTGCGATGTGAATGCTTCAACTTTCAACACGATATTTAGGTTCATCGAGAAAAAGAGAGACGTGAATGGTGCGCATAGGATGTACTCGAAGATGATGGAAACAAAGTGCAAAGCGAATACAGTGACTTATAATATACTAATGAGGATGTTTGTTGGGTCGAAATCTACTGATATGGTTTTGAAGATGAAGAAAGAGATGGATGATAGAGAAGTTGAGCCGAATGTAAACACATATAAGCTTTTGGTTACAATGTTTTGTGGGATGGGACACTGGAATAATGCTTATAAGTTCTTTAGAGAAATGGTTGAAGAGAAGTGTTTGATACCGAGCTTGTCTTTGTATGAGATGGTTCTTGCTCAGTTAAGAAAAGCTGGACAATTGAAGAAGCATGAAGAGTTGGTGGAGAGAATGATTCAGAAGGGACTCGTTGCTCGGCCATTGTAGGAATCTTCCAAGCATCAAAGACATACTCCTTTTTTCTCAAAATTTATTAGGACGTTTTTTAAAGCAATTTTATCGTGAGTTGGATGTAACTTCGGTTGTTTGCACAACAGTGGTTAACTTGCATCAAGAAGTATTATTATTATTATTTGTACCATGCACTCTCTTTTTACAGTTATCTATGTAAACAGACAAGATGTTCTTCGTTTCAGCATTTAATTTTGTAAACGGGATAGAATCGGTCGTATAGACTTATGTCTTCTCCGGTTCAAGTCAAAACTGTATGCGAGCAGCAGACACTCCTCGGGATGCTTTAAAGGCATTCACAAATCTTTACTACTTGATACAAACACGACTCTGTCAGGTTTTATCGTTACTAAGTTGGATGATGCCCAAAAGAAACTTTGAATGTTTGCTTCTACGCAAGGGATTGTATTTCTGAAGGCGTTTGTTCCATGCGAAAGTTCTGAGAAGGTCAAGAGTTCTCGATTATATATACGCATTATCTTTAATGAAATTGACTGCTAAAATTGCAAGTAAACAAAATCCTAACATTCCTATAACATTAAAACAAAGCCTAAAGATTAAAAACATATCAAAATATTTTTAGGACATACAATACGATTTAGGACTAGCTAATTATAATCTGATGACAACCATCTGTTTCTCTGCATCTCCATAAAAAATGATAATATCGTTTTGAAATACATGAGACAAAAAAAAACATATGAGATAAGACAATGTGGACTCATATTTGTCTCAG
Organism: Pugionium dolabratum; assembly: GCA_018901945.1. Classification (NCBI taxonomy): domain Eukaryota; kingdom Viridiplantae; phylum Streptophyta; class Magnoliopsida; order Brassicales; family Brassicaceae; genus Pugionium; species Pugionium dolabratum. The sequence goes on along the minus strand of JAEVFF010000135.1, from coordinate 417,932 downwards.
CGAAGACAGTGATATTTAGAAACCACTAAAGCGATTGGATAATTGAAACTTATTTCACGACTTCCCCGTCATTTTCAATCGGCTGGAAAAAAGATCATGACAATCTGTTATACATTAAAAATTAGTCAGACACTAAATCTCTCCAGTGAGTTGGCGAGGAAAACAAAACTGGAAAGTCTTTGACATATTTTCATCAGATCTAACCGTAACGCATAAAGAACCACGTGAATGAAAAAAAAAATCCACAAAGCAAAACGTATCACATTCGATAATACGTACAAATAATTCAAAATATAATTCGCACAGCCACGCGCGTCTCCACTAACTTCCATGCGACAAACTGTAAACTTAAAAAGCTTCTTTTGATTTCTTGTCGGGACACTAATCTTTTTTTAATTTTAATTACTCAAAATTAATTCAAGACAGAACCATAGAACAAAAAAATCACATTAGTTACTCACTGCTCGGTAATCCTTCTTACACAGGCTGTCGACACCTAAGTACAGTATGATTTTTACTAACCTACTCTTGTTTAATTAAAAAAAAGTACTAATAATCCCTTATGTGTTGCTGGAGAAATCGAGTACCAGATTTGTATTTGGAAAACAGTAAATATTCTTAAAACACAAAAGAGTACATTAACGAAATTGATTTAGCTCAAAAATAAAAGTTAAGATTAAAATCAAATTGAGATCGGAAGACGACTTTTCCATACGGCAGGAGATGTTTTCTACCTTTTTTTTGCTGGTTTAGTTTTTCTTTTTCAAGAATTCTCCTGCGGCGATGAGCTTTCCGGTTTTCTGCAGAGAATCATGTGCATCGGCGAGAATATTCCGGTTTCGCCTCCTCTGGTCAAATAATCAGCGGTTTTAAACAACATGTCATGAACATCAACGGTTCCCTTGGGCGCAACTCCAACAGCAGAGAGAATTTGAACCACAATGTGATTTCTCCAATAAGCGAGCCGACCCATCTTAAGCCTACTCCACCATGGTTGAGCTGGTGGAGCCGCTAGATCCTTCTCTTTCACAATCTCGAAACCAACTTTCCTCGCCGTCTCAGCTATATCCACGTAAGCCCTAAGTCCAGGAAGCGCATCTCCTCTCTCGATCCCTTGGATAACCTCCACGTGTTCATCATCCTCCGGCTTAAATTTCTCCGTCGTGACCCACTCATACGATACATACATAGAACCGGGTTTTAGTACCCTGTAGATCTCCGAGTAGACTTCCTCTAGCTTCGGGGCATGGCACGTCGCTTCGATTGAGTACGCTCCATCAAAGCTGTTATCATCGAACGGCATCTTGAGGAAGTTACCACATACGACCTCGCAAAGCGCGTCGAGTCCAGCTTTCTTATTGTGTAGACGCGCTCTGTTCACTTGATACTCGTTTATCGTGATCCCCACGACGTTGGCTCGCGAGTGAGATGCAATCGCGCGCATCGGACCGCCCACGCCGCATCCGACGTCTAGAATCTTCTGACCTGGCTTGACTTGGATCAGATCTACAGCCATCTCCTCGTGGAGACGCGTGGCTTCGCGGTGAGACTTTCCGGGGATTGAAGGAGAGAAGTGGAAGGATTGCCCCCAGCCCCACTCGTAGATATCGGTGACGAGATTGTAGAATGTGTCCACGAAATCTGGTACTTTCTCGGTGGTTTCGATTTCTTTTGGACGGCGGAAGAAAGACCAATACTGTTTATAGTTGTCTCGGACTTTCTCAGCGGAAATTGAGCCGCCGCTTAGATCTACAGCTCGTTTGCCCTTTCGCTCTGCCGGACCGAGAACGCAAAGGAACCAGTAAATACCGACGGCGAGGAGACCACCGGTGAAGAAGAGTGCTACAGAATCCATTTTCGCTACGAGAGGCGCAGAGGAAAGAGAGTGAGAAGAGACGTTAACTCTTACGCCTACTTTACTCCTAGCCGGATTAATGACAATAAAGTAGGTTTTTTCTGTCTTAGTTTCGATGATTTCAGAACTGAAATACAAAATTTTTCTGAATATATAATTTTTGTCAACCTTTTTCTGACTGTATATTTTCTGTCAACCTTTTCTGAGTATATATAAGCGATATATGCAGTATTTATAAGGATAAAGTTTAAAAGAATTTACTTTAACGGATTGCTAAATCCGTTGTTTATCCTAATCGATTTTGATAAAACTTAAAGCTTTGATAATTTAATCTCCTAATCAGTATATTTGTATCAAAATCATTATCAAATATTTTGATTTTCTCCTAATCGAAATTTTTTGTTAAAAAAACAAATTCTCTAGCGCCGTCTCTATGCAAAACAATAGCAAGAAACTTCATGTATTGATCTAATGAAAGTTTTCCATAAAAAAGTGTCATCTCGATCGTAATTTATGAATGCAAAGATTAGTAATAAATGAAAACCAATAAAAATAACGTATAAGTGATCGCAAAAGTGGATATATCATATATATACACACACAAAAAACCGGCAGATGTCTTTGTCACGATGGCTGCGTAATATGGAGAGGCCAAATCGGTTATCCATAGGACCATATCAATATTAGTTTCTTAAAAATAAATTGTTTGCCAGCATGTTCATATAAGAAAGATTTATACTTTTTATTCTCGATACAACTCTTTTTTTTACTATAAGTATTTAGAAGATATTAATCTTGAATAATTCCACTAAATTCGTCCATATTTAGACCTAAATTCACCTCTATCATTATAGATATTAATCATAACATTAACCATGTTTTCAAATTTTCAAAAAATAATTTCAATATAAATCGAAGACGTGTTAAAAAATATAACTGAAATCAAGGCATCACAAATATATTAGAATTAGTTTTTACGACTCTTATGTGAAAACTCTATTCAACTAAATGTTCTCTTAATTAATTGTATAATATTTTTTTTTGTAAGTGAACCACAACGAGTCGATCCAATATTCCAATATTTTTATACAGAAATTTAATACTTTAGATATATTCAAATACCTCTGAAATGTACTTAAAACTAATGTAAGCAATATCCCATTTAGACTTCCCAATTCTACAGTTTAGTTATTCAGCTGTTTTGCTATTTATTCGACATATCCTTCAAGTCCAATGTCACATTTTTAACAATATTACTGTTATTGAAATCATTAGTTTTAGTTTAACTGATTTTAACCCAAATTTTCAATTTGATTATAAGTGATTTTTTCAGTTTTAAATAGAAATAATGGAATTTTATTTATTTCGCCTATTTTTATTCTACAAATTATTTTGTTATTAGTTCAGTTAGTCCATACATAGATAATAAAGGATGTTTTATTTTAATATAATAAAATAAAATGTAAATTTTTAATTTGATACAATTTTTTTGAAACACTTAAAATGAAAAGCGAGAATATATTTAACTAATTTGTTTGTTAAGCATCGTACAAAATTTTAAAATGAGCTTACAAGAGCATACATAGCGATTGGAAAAAATTATTCAGCCATTGAAATACAAATAATTACAAAACATCAAATATAAGAACCGATATAGCTTAAGAAATATCCCACGAAAAGTCTTACTTGTTAACAAAGATAATTGCTACAAAACCATTCATGACACTGAAATTATAAACGAAAAAATGCAATTACAGAAGAAAGAAAATAATCTTACACAAACAAGTTAGCACAGTTTGGGAACTATAATAAAAATAAAAGTGGAAAGTAGAAGAGTGAAACCGATCTCTGGTCTATTTCTTTAGCTATAAACAACAAATAGGATTGATGAATGGCCATTAACGAGAGAGCTGAGAAGTGCCGACAAGAGAAGGGGAAATCACGTGGAAGCTTCTTTTCTTGTATAAAGGCCTTCGAATTGTTTACAAAAGTCGACTCATAGGAGTCGTTGATCTGCCCTATCTTTTGTCGTTTTCTTACTTGGCTTCTTAATCCGACCACATCACCTCGAAGATGCTTTTACCTCCTTTTTAACCTTTGGATCTCTCATGTCTGAACTCTCAACTGTCTCTGTTTTCTTTCTGTTGTATTTTCCCACTCAAATATTGTTTTTGTTTGGATTTAAATTTGATTCTTGTTGGCTCTAGTTAATTGGAATATCCAAAAGTAATGTGAAAGTCGCTATTTCTTTACAAAAACTTTATTTTGTTTCCATTTGCACAAATATTCCAAAAAACTCGTAATTTGTACCACTAACCGACTCTATCGAATTTTCTATACAATTCTTTTAAATTATCTAAGAGTGATTGGTTTAGATTTTTAAAAATTCTTTAAAATCTATTAATAATCAATCATGTTGTAACTATTTTAAAATCTAAAAAATCTCCATAATGTTCTTACTGTCCATTAAGTCCACCACCAAACGAACTTTTGCAAGTTGTAATTGCCTAATTTGAGTTATCATATATATGTTGGGAAATGTTTTTTAGCTATATCATATGCATTTCAACAATAATTAAATAAAAATATTAAAATGGCAAGTGTGTTCATGGTTATACTAGCTCTATTTATATTTTATAATTGTGGAGTTAGATTACATATTTCTTGTATGAAACTGTTGGAATATTGGATTGGTATGTTTTGGTGTTTATCACACTTTATAATTGTGGAAATCGATTACATAGTTCTCTATGAAACTTATTTTTTGTATGGAACTGTTGGGAATCTTAGGTTTGTAAGTTTTGGTGCTTATGACAAAAAAATAATAATAAACGAATGTTTTGCATGAAAAAATGATGGTAAACAACGAGGAACAAAGTGATGAAATCCAAAAAAATGGATGGGTCTTTGGTTAAGTTATTTGCCGCTCTATTATTATCTTTTGATGTCCAGTTCAATTCCAACGATGTGAATACGTCTCCAAATTTTGATATCTCGTATCCAATTACCAAGTTTTGAATATTTTTCAGCTTTCCATCATCTAGCATATTTGCTGCTTTATTGTCTCAACTTGAAACTTCCTCAAATAAACTCAAATAAAATCTTTAATGAAATAAGAACAAGAAAACGATACCCCAGAAATTCTCTCTCTCCTTCCCGAGTTCACAGACTCGTACCACTCTCGACAATAAAGCATGAAAACAGAAAATCAGTGAGTGTCCTTTTAACGGCATGATTCTTTGTGTCCTAGAAGACCCTCTCCTTGCTGCCGAAGGTTTCTCTTTTTTTAGTTGCTCCATGTGCTGTCACGTGACCTTCTCCTCTCTCCATAATCTGATCGTCTTCTTCGGCAATTCCTCCCACCTCCCTTGTTTTCTCTGTTCCATCTTTGTCTCCTTTGTAATTTTTCCTGTAATAGACATTCAATGGTGTATCAATCCTTCAAATCACATCCCGAATAACCGCGAATCCATGTATTTTGCATCGCCATAATTAGAGCTTGTAGTTCAGATTCAAAAGACGATCGATATATGTTGCTTCCGGTGCATCTACCTTGTAGTCATAATCACATTTAACAAAGTTTCAGTTGGTTTTTTTCCAGGCTGTGTGTCGAAGCTTTGTTTGTTCTTGTAGGAGGTTCAATGGCGTGTATATTTAAGAATTCGGGTTACATCTTCTGTTAAGCTATGTAACCCGTTAACTGTGATTATGACTGATTTTAACTGTATTATTGCGTGTTGTTGTAGTCATAACCAAATTTATACGTAGTACAATTATACTTGCTATAGTTATATTCATACATGCTATCATGGTTTGATTTATACATGGTACAGAAGGATTTCTACACTAATTATGTGAAAACCCAAATCCTGTCCGAGACATATTGATTAATAATTACCGCTGATTGGCCCTGAGTTTGAGATCCTATGTACCATAAACTCCACAATTTACAACTTAAACCATGCTTATTCGAACATTTTTCCACTATACTCCTAATTATAATCAAGAAAAACCCATTTTGGAACCAGTATCATTACAACAATTCACGGTCTACGATTCAACACTCTCTAGAATGATAAAAGACGTTTCGTAAGACTGTGAAAGAAAAGCCTCTACCTGAGCCAGAGACTCTCTTACTTAACGGTGACTTTACCAACCATACCAGCACCCTGATGCGGCGCACAGTAGAAGGTGTAGGTTCCAGGCTCCGTCAACGCAACCTCGTATGTCTCTCCCGCAGCGTTGAGTAGATCTTGCTCGTCCATCGAGATCTTGCTCGCGTCAACGCCACTTGGGATCTCATCCTCGTCGAAGACAACATTGTGTGGGAATCCAGCATTGTTCTTAAACACAATCTTTTCTCCTTTCGCTACAGTGAATTCGTTGGGGACAAAAGCTAAAGATCCATCTCCTCCACCCAAGAGAATATCTATTGCCATGGCGTTTCCGGAAAAAGCGATTGAAGCTGCAGCCGCTACAGCGACGACTCCGAAGTCCTTCAGAGTTGACTTCACCGTGAGCTTCGGTTGAGCAGCCGCCGTGTTGATTCTGACGGTGGCGGAGGGTTTGGAGGTTTCGGCTTTGAGGCCAGTGAAAGATGGGATTGCGACGGTTGCTGAGGTTACTGAAGCCATGCAAAGGATTCTTTAGAGTGAAAGATTTGGTTATTTTTGAATACCTTTGGTCTGTTGTGAATTCTGATGTCTATGAGTTTGACGTGGTGAGAGAGGAGAAAGTGTGCACACAAGCGACTTATCTGCAGATGCGTATTGTAATTGGCTAGTCTTAGATGCTCTGTCATGACGTGGCATTGTGAGGTGGAGAGTGTCACGTTTATGGGAATCAACATAGTAGCTTAGAATTCTGTTAAACCTATCCTTTTTCCTCATCTCACATAAAAGAACCGGTCTCACTTTTGGTCTTGACAAAATTCTACGATGCCATATTACAATCAGACCAAAGTTATTTACTCGACATTTAGAGCTCTATATTTTGACTTATATTTGGGCCTATAAGCCCCAATTGTAATTTCTATTAATGAACCCGGAGTTCTTACTATGCAGTAAGCAAGAATAATCAAATCTTTTTAATAATAAAATGTAGTAATAAAGCAATAAATATTCTAAAATACCACTAAATAAAAATTGAGTAATACCCTAAAAATAAACAACTAAATTCAACATGATCAATCAATTTTTTTGCAGCTAAATTGAACTAACATATTTATACGTGTTGATATCATTCGTTATAATCAAAAGGCAATACAAGTAGTTATAATTTTCTTTTGCACTTAGTTAATAATATTATATCTTTGACCTAATGGACCTATATTTTCATGTATTATGTTCATTCGTTAGTAGTTGCAATAAAATTAATATAACTAGGAAAATACAAATAGCTATAAACTTATATTGTCTCAATTGTATATGAGAGTTCTTCTCCACTACAATGACATTTTGAGTTCATGATCATCATTCAATATTATTAACTGTAACTTCAATATCGATTTTGGTATGGATCGCTCTATCTCTGCCATTAAGGCCTTCACAAATTGAAATTTGATAGGATATTATTAGAGTATATTGCTCGGTTTAACTTAGTTGGTTATTTTTGGTTTAGTGGTTACTTCCTTTTACTTAACCATTTTTGGTTCTTGTATAAATAAGAATAATGTGACATTGTTTACGTTTAATGAAGAATGAACAACATTCTCCAGAAGCTTAATATGGTATGAGAGCAAATCTTGCGATTTGTTTGAAGCTTTCGTATCTTCTTTCCGTAAGCTTTCTGGATCTTGTTCTTGGAATCGATCATGAGTATCTCTATTACTCAGCTGATTTCCGATTATATTCTTCATTTCTTGCATGCCATGACTGAATTTCTTTCGATTCTTTCCCGATTGTTCTTCATTCTGTTTTTTTTTTCGTTTTTTGCCCTAAAATCATCGCCGTTTCTCTTTCTTTTATCATCACCGACTTGATTTTTCTTCGCCTTGTTTAAATTTCCAAATTGGAGTTAACAATGGCAACTATCAATCCCGTCATGTCGGATAACACCGATCATCGATCTTTTTCGCACACGCTTGATCAATATGAGAATCCTTACTTCTTGCATGCTTCCGATCATGCTGGTTTGGTTCTTGTTTCTGATCGTCTGTCCTCCGGCTCAGACTTCCATTCTTGGCGCCGTTCAGTTCGTATGGCCTTAAACGTCCGTAACAAACTCGGCTTCATTGATGGTACGATTCCCAAACCCCCTGTGAATCATCGTGATGCTGGATCGTGGTCTAGGTGTAATGATATGGTAGCTACTTGGCTTATGAATTCTGTTTCTAAAAAGATAGGACAGAGTCTTTTGTTTCTACCGACTGCTGAGTCTATTTGGAAGAATTTGTTATCTCGGTTTAAACAGGATGATGCTCCTCGCGTCTATGAAATTGAACAGCGATTGAACTCGATCCTTCAGGGTTCAATGGATGTTATTGCGTATTACACTGAGTTAGTCACCCTCTTGGAAGAATATAGGAACTATGTCGAACTTCCTGTTTGCACTTGCGGCAAATGTGACTGTAACGTAGCTTCACTCTGGGAAAAACTTCAATAGAGGAGCAGAGTAACGAAGTTTCTCATGGGTTTGAATGAGGGCTTTGAACCGATTAGACGACAAATTCTTATGCTTAAATTGATTCCTCCAATCGAAGATGTGTTTAATATGGTTGCACAAGATGAACGGTAGAAGTGTATCAAACCTTCTGCTAAACTTGAATCTGTTGCTTTCCAAGCTTCGAAGGAATCTGGCGATGTTAGTGGTTCATCTGATCATACTGCATATGTTGCAGTATATCGACCTTCTTCTCAACAAAAACCATATTGTACGCACTGTGGCAGGACTGGACATACAATCCAACGGTGCTACAAATTGAATGGTTATCCTCTAGGTCATAAAATATTGTAAAAGCAGTCCACTTCACAGCCATTGATTGCTCGACCTCCAACAAATCAGACTTTTCGACCCAGCACATCAATGACTTCGCATCAGACAAGCTTTAGACCAACAGTAATGGCTAATGTAGTTACTAATTCGAACCAGACTAACCTTGATCTTGGTTCTTTTACAGCTGGTCAAATTCATACCTTGATTCATCACTTAACTGCTCACGTCAATCATTCAGAGAAGTCAGAACCTCCTCCACAAGCTTCTGTTAGCGAAGATGGAATCATGGCTGCTAAATCTCATTCTGGTACCTTCTCTATGACTTCCTCTTTTTTGAAACCTATGGCTAATCACTTTACATTCTCTTTTCAGCCTTATTGTCTCTCGTCCATTTCCTCTTTATTACCTCCTAATATTTGGATAATTGACAGTGGAGCAACTAGCCATGTTTGCTCAGATTTGACTAGGTTTAGTAACGTCTCTTCTGTCTCAGGGGTTACAGTTTCTCTCCCAAATGGTACTAGAGTTCCCATTCATTACACAGGAACTGTCTTTCTCACACCTTCTCTTGTGTTGCATGATGTTTTATATGTTCCAACATTCACATTCAATTTGCTCAGTATTAGTGCCTTGTTGAAAAATACTAATTGTTTGGTTCATTTTTCTCATGATTCTTGTACTTTCCAGGACCTTACTCGGGCCTTGACGATTGGTAGAGGACATCTTACTCATGGTCTCTATATTGTAGAGACTATTCAAATACATACCTCTACCAAATTTTATGGATCTTTGATGGATGATGGGCATCTTTGGCATCAACGCCTTGGACACCCGTTTCCCCTCAAGACACCTGTCAGGTTCCATTCCATTGCCTGGATCTCTTTCTTCTCCCTGTCAAATTTGCCCCCTAGCTAAACAAAAACGCTTACCATTTGTTTCCACTCATCATTTGTCTTCTAATCTGTTTGATTTACTTCACTTAGACACTTGGGGTCCTTTCTCAATTGAATCAGTAGAAGGCTATAGGTATTTTCTTTCTATTGTTGATGATTGTACTCGGATAACATGGATTTACATGCTTCGTAATAAGAGTGATGTTTCAACGGTTTTTCCTGATTTTCTCAAATTAGTTAAAACTCAATACAATTCTGTTGTCAAGGCTATACGCAGTGACAATGCTCTTGAGCTTGTTTTTCCTGATCTTCTTAAACAGCATGATATTTTTCATCAATTTCCGTGTGCATATACCCCTCAACAAAATTCTGTAGTTGAGCGTAAACATCAACATTTATTAAATGTATCCCGTGCTCTCTTGTTTCAGTCCAATTTACCTTTAGCTTACTGGTCAGATTGTGTACTCACGGCCGTTTTTCTCATCAATAGGACTCCTTCTTTAGTGCTCAACAAATTGTCTCCTTATGAAATGTTTTTCAAAAAAGCTCCTGATTACAGTTTTTTGAAAACATTTGGTTGTCTTTGTTTTGTTTCCACGATTGCAAAAGATAGAACAAAATTTTCTCCTCGTGCAAAACCTTGTGTCTTACTTGGCTATCCCTCTGGTTACAAGGGTTATAAGGTTTTAGACCTTGACACCAATGTTGTTTCCATTTCACGTCATGTCGTTTTTCAGGAACACGTTTTTCCTTTCAAAAATCACTTTTCTTCTGTCCAGGACACAGATATCTTTAGTCGCACCATTTTACCTCTGCCAATACCTGTCGCCATTGATGATTCTTTGCAACCTACTATTTTGTGTGATGATAATACGGTTCCTGCATCTATCTCACCTCATCTTCACTCTAGTACCTCATCTTACCTCTAGAGACTGTCCCTGAGACAGAGCAGGCTTTACCTTACACTAGTCAACCTAAGCGGCAGGTAAAAGCTCCTCGTTATTTGTCTGATTACCATTGCAACTTTACACCTGATTCTTCTCACATTCTTTCGCCTGTCACTGATTCTGTTCTTTCCCCTTCTTCCTCTGTTCCATATCCTCTCTCCTCTGTTCTAGATTACTCTGTTTTTTTCCCCTTCTTATCGCCAATTCATTCTTTCTTCTACCATTGAGATGGAACCTAAAACATTTAAGCAAGTCATGCTTCATCCACATTTTCCTAAGGCTATGGATGAGGAACTTTCTGCTCTTGAATCGAAAGGCACATGGAGCATTGAATCTCTTCTTCAAGGTAAGAATGCGATTGGTTGTAAATGGGTATATGCTATCAAATATAATCCGGATGGCACTGTAGCGAGATATAAGGCTCGTTTAGTCGCCAAGGATTTTACGCAACAAGAGGGAGTTCACTGTTTAGACACTTTTTCCCCAGTTGCTAAACTTGCTAGTGTTAAGCTTGTTTTAAGTCTTGCAGCTTGTTGTAATTGGAAGCTTACTCAAATGGATGTCACCAATGCTTTTCTTCATGGGGACTTGGATGAGGAGATTTTTATGACTTTACCCCAAGGTTATACTCCATCTGCCTTCGTGGTGCTTCCTCCTAATCCGGTATGTAGGCTTCGCAAATCCTTGTATGGCTTAAAACAGGCTTCACGCCAATGGTATGCTTGTTTTTCTAAAGTGGTTCTTCAAGCTGGTTTTAAGCAATCTATTTCATATACTACTCTGTTTGTCAAGCGTACATCAACATCTTTCACGGCTCTCTTGGTGTATGTTGATGACATTTTAATTGCTTCTACTAATGATGTTGAATTACAAGTTCTTAAAGATGCTCTTCATCGAGCTTTTCAGATCAAAGACATGGGTACTCCTCGGTTTTTCCTGGGCATTGATATTGCTCGGAACAAGTCAGGCATCTTTCTTTGTCAATGCAAATATGCCTTGGACATTCTTGCTTCTACGGGTATGTTGTCATGCAAACCTGTTACGGTGCATGTGGATCCTTCTGTTCATTTACGAAAAGACTCAGGTACTAAGTTGGTTGATCCAAAGCCTTATCGTGAACTCATTGGTAGGCTTTTATACCTCACTATTACTTGGCCAGATTTAACGTTTGTTGTCAACTATTTGAGTTAATTCTTGTCTTCTCCTACTGATACTCACCTTCAGACAGCTCATCGTGTTCTTCGATATCTTTAAACTAATCCGGGGCAAGGTTTATTTTATTCAGCAGATTCATAATTGTGTCTTAATGCCTTTGCGGATGCAGATGGGCTTCATGTCCTGATTCAAGGAAATCTATTAGTGGTTTCTGTGTCTATTTGGGCAGTTCTTTAATTACATGGAAGTCTAAGAAGCAGCACACCATCAGCCGCAGTAGTACTGAGGCTGAGTATCGAAGTATGGCCTTGGCGACGTGTGAGCTTTTGTGGTTGAGTCAATTACTTCAGGATTTAAATGTTCGAGTTACTATGGCTGCGAAGCTGTTCTGCGACAATAAGTCTGCTCTTCATATAGCAACCAATCCGGTGTTCCATGAGCGGATTAAACACATCGAGATTGACTGCCATACGGTTCGCGAGCAAGTAAAGAATGGTTTTCTGAAGTTGTTCCATGTTCCCAGCCTTAATCAACATGCTGACATGCTCACCAAAGCTTTGCATCCCAGACCATTCCATTATTTGCTGAGTAGATTCTCTATATCAAGCCTTTGTCTTCCATCCACAGATTCTGCAAATCCGATTTCTCATTCAGAGGCTTGAGGGAGGTGTATTAGAATATATTGTTCAGTTTAACTTAGTTGGTTATTCTTGGTTTAGTGGTTAAGCTTCCTTTTATTTAACTATTCTTGATTCTTGTATAAATAAGAATAATATGACATTATTTACGTTTAATGAAAAATGAACAACATTCTCTAGAAGTTTAATAGATATTTTTTGTTTAAAAATTTTCAAAGTCTATACGGCACCACACCAAATTTCAATAAGGACTTTAGGTTGAAACTTCGAATAAATCTACCATAGTAGACATTCGTGGTTAATTAACCCATGAAACAACATAAATAAATGTTAGAAAATGAAGACATAATTCAGGAGTAAAGGATACTACCAAAAGTAGGGTGAAGTGAATATTATATAGTCATAGGACTTCATGATTCGTGTTTTGAAATTATATAACAAAAAGCCGATCTTTTTTGACATCTTATCACATGACGTTCGACCCAACCCAACATTGTCTTTTCTATTCTTTATATCTTCCTCATTTTCTCTTTTAATTTCCCCAAATTTGATAATTTCAAGAATTTTCCAGCTTAACTTTTGAGCAAGGCATCTTATGACCAATGAGTGAGGTTGTAATACTGTATATAATAAATATGTAGAACTGTAATCAAATCTTTTGTTTTGTCCATGGATTTGCATCCATACACATATAATTATAGTAAGTGACGATAATGATGATAATATGCATGAGAGAGCGTCTACGCATGCATGATGGAAAAAAAAAGTGAAAAGGAAGGGAATAAATTCGACAAAACATAATTATGATTTATGCGGGCGACTTGTAATTTTTTTAATTGGAATTTTAACCCATACAAATCCTTTTAATTAACCCAATATTTACTAAACCGGATTAACTGAACCTTAGGTTTGATGTATTACGAACCGGAAGTAGTTTCGAAATTGGTACACATACATTTGCATGAAAATATCCTTAGTTGTCTTCGCGGCAGAAACTCCAATCGAATTGTGGTTTGCATAGAAAATATTTAAAAAAACAAATATGGAAAATTTCTAAATATTGTTTTGTTTTTCACAATCGGAATTCACTACCACCGTGGGAGTCTCAATTCGACCTTCGGTTCTCGAATTCTCGAAGGCAGTTTACTTTTGTTCGATGTCATCCATCTCTCCTAGCAGCTTCAACAACCATGGCCGAGAGTGTCAGTAATATCACAAAGATATCAAATATCAATAAGGGGCGATCATTCATAGTTACCCCCAAAAGCTTTGCGAATGATGATCTTATTAAAGTTATGACAACAACAAAATGCATAGATGGATCTTTATACGAGTTGCGTTGTGGTATCGAATTGAGAGAAAGTTATAGTTATCATGAAAAGCAATGCATGAAAAACAATGCAATTTATCAATTGTCATACAACGAGAATATTTATAGTTTTTATCAAGCCAGTAATAGCCAATGTTGAAGATTACAGTTAGTTTAAAACTGAATTAAGGAATAAAAAACGTTATTTGATATTGAATAATAAGGTTTTTTCGCATCATGGTGTAAATTTTTTTCGTCTTTTCATTGATTTGGAATGATACACAAATATTGGAGTATATGTAAACTCGTATAAATAAAGACACATGTAAAATAAATAAATAAACACTTTCACCTATAGTATTAATTTGAATTTTAAATATGAAATTAAGACCTTGCAATAAGTTGAATCCAATAGCCTGTAATGGTCTGGAAAGCAGAAAATTTTAAACTTTTAGTATTTGGTTCAATCATACCTCTGCTATCTTCACAATCCGACAAATAAATTTTTAATTTTTTTAATATTTCAGACTTTTACTTTCATTATCATTGAATGTAAATAAATTTCAAACTCATTTACATCATAGCGGTTCTCGCATATTCTTAATATATTATTTGATAAATAATTTAATAAAATAATATATTATTAACAAAAATATAATATTAACATGTTATCACTACAATAAGTTTCAGATAAATATATAAATAAGATTAATTTACTAAAATAATTACAATACATACAATTATTATGAATTTGGTTAAAAAATCAATATATTTTATTAAATTAAAAAATTATTAAATTCGTAAAAAACCAACTATTTTATTTTCTTAAATTATATAAACAAAAATAATTTTAAATAATAATTAAAATTATATAAATATCTAATTTTTATTTATTAATAAATAATATTATATAATTTACGAATATTTTTAACCGCATAAATCTAGTCTTAGTTATTGCAGAAGGAACCCTAATAATGTGAAAAATCAAATTATAACGATAGTAAGGTCGTGGGAGTGATGAATGCGACATATCAGTCGACGGTATATGAATAGATCGATATTCTAATTCTCGTTACTAATCTGTAATGTTATATTCCATTTATTGTAATGTAAAAGACTGATCATCTCCAGAAATAAAGAAAAGAAATAGACCATTTTTAATTAATAAGCCCTAGAGATAGTAATGACTTATGAGTTTATTTAAGGTCAAATAGGTTTAAACTTTAAACGTTATGTTTTTATTATTCATTTGACTCCGAGCCTTGGATTCTCTAATCCACTCTCTCTAGTGGATTATTAGTAAATGGACCCATCGATTGGAAGTTGTCTCGCACCGTCGCATGAACCAGAAGTGTGGTAAATTCATATTAGCATGACTCTCTACACTATTCTTTCACTAAAGAGCATGGTACTCACAAAATTTTGGGGAAATATATAACAATAATTCATTTCAAAACGTGAAAATCAAAACAAACGCATATTATGGAATGATACAACACTAAAATTCATGTTTAGTTTGTATACTAATCAATATATTCTTTAGTTAGTAAATGATCTAAATGTTCATATGTGTACTTTATTTGATATTTTTAACTTTAAATTAATCTTTTTTGGGATACACTGTGTTGAGTTATTTCTAACGTCAACGTTTATTTATCCGAGAAAAAGGGTAAGAAAAGCAAACGGAAACGGTAGGCGCAAAGGTAAACCCCGTTGAAAAGTTGCTAACTATTTCTGGTAAACTATTCACTCTCTCTCTCTCTCTCTCTCTCTCTCTCTCTCTCTCTCTCTCTCTCTCTTAATAAACAACGAAGATACGATTTTCTTTTCCCTATCGTTGTTATTTTTTCCCAAGAAAACCACAGATGTTCTATTTCCTCGTCTTTTTTATTATCGCTAAACAGTTTCTGTAATAATCTCTCTCTCTCGACGATTATCATTTGATGTTGTTAGATATGAGGTCATTTCAAATCCGAATCCTATAGATCTTCCTATTACATTACAACCCATCTAGGGTTTTCAATTAAAGCCAAGCTAACTATCATAAAGAGGACACATCTGCCTCTCTCTCTCTCTCTCTCTCTCTCTCTCTCTCTCTCTCTATCTCAATACATATCTCTGTCTTCCTTCTCTCACACATCGATCTCTAGTATCATCTATTGCAAGATTTCTTTGTTTCTCTCTCGATCGATGTTGTGAATATAATTTCTTGAGAGGGTATCCTTAAATAACACACTGGAAATAAAGTTTGGATCTCTAAACGGTAATTCTTTTCGTTTCATGAGGGTTTGACAAAGAGTTTCTTACAGATTTCTTTGGCATTCTGTCCACCTCCTTCTATACATATATTCATGTTTTTGTTTTATAAGTGTACGTTTATATATGTGAAAAAAGGAGGTGGGCATACTGCCAATAGATGTCTGTTAGAATTTCTTCGTAAAACCCTATTGATATATATATCAATGTCTTTAAATCATGGTGAGCTATTGATCTGTGACTTGGAGATGACAAGCCTCGATCGGGGTAATATTCGATTAAGAACCATTCTCTTTTTTTCATATCTTTATTTCTGTTTGAGTTCCATAGATAAGTCATTTTTAGTTTAAGGAGATTGATTCTTTATGTTTTATCATGGAACCTTCGGGGTTTTCCTCATTCTTTCTAGTGTATAATCTTTGGATTAACTGGAAAACAGGTTGACTAGTGCGAGGTTTAAATGTTTCATCTTCTAGAAAAAGGTTAAAACACTAAGAAAAAGAGAAGGACCCAGGACTCCGAAAAGGTAACAAAGGTTTTGATTTTACTTTGAGAAAAATGGTAATCGGGAAAGGAGAGTCCACGATGTTATAATGATGTTCCCCTATTCTATTTGAAGTTGTAGAAACACTAGTGTAGAGATTCCGTGTACTCCTACGTTTGGTATAATTTCTGACCTATATATATATATATATATATATATATTTACATACATATACAACTTTATTACTACTTGTGTGCTTCAAATAATAATTCATAACGTTCTTGAGTTTCTGCTATGATTTGGTGCTTGGTCATAGTTATTTGTGTGATCTATATATAGAAAAAATACGAAAGTTATACGGCCTATTCGGTTAGTATGCTATTTTGTAAGATCCTAAACGCAAACTACTTCTTTCTTTTTTGCCAATAACTAATCTAGAAGCTTGAAGGGAGCTTATTTTTGGATACGTGGGAGTGGTACGATCAAGATCTCGATTCATGAACCTATTAGTTGATGTATGTTCCAGCTCCAGCTTGCATTAATATCCATTTTCGTTGTAAATTATAATGAAGTGAGTGAGAAGCTGTTTCGACCTAAGTGCAATAGAAAGTTAGTGAGAGCTTCTTTTCATAATTTCGACTTTCATACTGACCACGTATACTGATTCTTTTACTATATACAAGAAGCTTTCAACCTAGAAATTCATCTCAAGAGACGAGTTGATTGATGTTAGGATATATTATATGTTTTGTAACAATAATTGATAAGGGCGTTTGGTCTAGTGGTATGATTCTCGCTTTGGGTGCGAGAGGTCCCGAGTTCGATTCTCGGAACGCCCCTTTTACATTTTTTTGGGTGCAAATGCATTTGAACATTGTTATATGCAAAACGTAATATTGTAACATTTCCCCACCAAAAATAGATTGGAGAAATCTGCTCAACGCAGCACATTTTACGTAACACTGGAGTAAAATAACCATTCCCATCTCGATAATTTTGTATCAATACAATTCATTTCAGCAAATATTGATCATTAAAAAAATAAACCATAGAAATGAAAAAATATGAAATGAGAAAGACGATTTGAAGGAACTCCATAATGCAACACAAAAGGCAATCACAGAATAGATTATTTAGACATTTTAAAGCCACATTCAGTTATTTATGAAACATTAATTATAGTAAAAGTTTATCTATACACTGTCAGTTATTGTTTTCAACTTTTGACGAGGAATAATTCATGGAAAATCATTTTGGATATTTTTGTGGGCTTAATAGGTCCAAAGTCTTAAGCAGTCAAATGTGGACATATTTGAGCTAGTTGAATGTTTATATTATAAGTAGTTTCGGTGTACGCAATTCTTTTTGCAAAAACTAATTTGAAGTATATCTCCACATTCTTTTCCTGTTGTCAAATGATCATGTCGACGTCGTGAGAATATTACGAAAAGGTTTTATGATTTACCAGTAATATAATTTGTGGTTCGGTAGTAATCATCTTGTTTATACCAAAATGAAAATACATAAAACTCTAAATCATTAAGAAAGGGGCAAATACAATATAAGCGAAAGACGCAAACTTGCAAAACAGCTTCAAGAAAAAAAAAGACAATGATCACAAACACACAACAAATGTCCCACACTTGCACATTATTATTTTAATTCATGTTTTCTTCTTAATCAGACTTTTTCTTTCTTCTCCTCATCTTCACTGGTCTTGGCGTGATAACCTGGAAGTTTTTCTTTGATCTTTTCCAAAATCCCCTTTTTCTCCGGCGTATGCTCCACCGGATGCTCCACTGGATGCTCCACTGGATGCTCCACTGGATGCTCCACTGGATGCTCCACTGGATGCCCCACTGGATGCCCCACTGGATGCTCCACCGGATGCTCCACCAGATGCTCCACCGGATGCTCCATCGGATGCTGTGCTGCAACCATTGGGGCGGTGGTAACTACTGGTACATCATTCGCTGGTTTCGTTCGATGACCTGGAAGCTTCTCCTTGATCTTCTCCATTACTCCTTTCTTCTCTTCCTCTGTTTTCTCATCTCCTTCAATAATCTTCTTTTTATCCTTCTTCTTCTTCCTCTTCTCACCGTCTTCACCTTCTTCGTCACTTGACTGTTTATCAAAAAACATGAGTACGATTATTAGTTCGATTAATTTTGTGAACCACCGCAAATTTCATGTCTAACGAGTATAGCTAAAACTACAAAACTGATTGAAATAATATGATCTGTAGTAACTATTTCAATTAAAAAAAAGAAGCAAATTTCATACGGAAGAAATTAAGTACTCACAGAGGAAGAAGAGCTGTTGGATCTGTGAAGCTTCTGGAGTAGATTTGGCTTGTTTTCTTCTTCTTCCTCGTGCTTCTGGTGAAGTTTCTCGAGGAGAGTAGGCTTGCTCTCCTTCTCCCTCTCATCCTCTGCTTCTTGCTTCGTCACAAACGCAGGCTGTTTCGAGATCTCAGCCTTGTGCTCGAACTCCGACTCGAGCGACGTCTCTTGAGGTTTCGCTTCCTTTTTTTTCCCCAAGAAATCGAAAAATCCACGATCCTTAACTTCTCCCGTCGTCGTAACATCTGGGGTCTCGTGCTCCGGGACGTTCTTGTACTCCTCCGCCATAGTTAATCTGAATCAACTAATTAATAAGAAACAGAAAAACTGAGAAATTTCAAACTGGATTTGAGCTTTAAGTTGCTTAAAAGAGGCTTTCAAGAGCTGTGATGAATATTGTGAGGAGAGGAGAGAGTTGGTTTTATAGTGTGTGAGGACGAGGATGAGGATGAGGATCCAGGCCAACGCGGAGGTCACACTGTTAATAATTTAATTGATTCTTTAAATTGCACAATGGTCCTTTTCTTTAAGGTCGGTGGCTGATGAATATCATAAAATCACCAATCTTTTTTCTTGATTAAATTATGTTTTTTAAAATATCTAGCTGAAGAATTAAACCAAATATCAAATATCGCATCAATATCGAAGTTTCGTTAATTGGTCGAACGAACATCTTTTCAAGGGAGGGTTATTTCCAAGTATTTTAAGAGTTTCAGGTTATCTCTGTAATATAACAGGGAGTAAAATATAAATTATCTATTAACGGGTTTAACTAGCCATTAGCAACATGCCACGTAGCAAATGAGAAGGAAAAAATCCGTAAAATGGAAACATTATTAGAATGAAGGAGAAGAAAAATAATATAATGTAGAAAGGCATAGAATAAGCCAGTACATGATTGACACGTGTAAGAATCGATGAAGTTAATGAACCCCACACATGAAACTTACTCGTCGGTATTGATAGGCTTAAATCCGTGACCGTAGATGTCGGTCATGTAGGCCCAACGAGCTTTTTCAGTGGTGCCACGTTGGCAGAAACTTAAATGGGAGAAGAGGACAGATATTTTCGACTGAGTTTACACTAACATGACATGAAAAAAGAAAAATGCAGCAAAGTAAATTTTATTTTTGACAAAGGTTGAAAGTAACTTTGTTTACGATTTACAAAAAGTTTATCGACATAATTAGATGTATGAAAAAATATGTATGTGATGTCATTTTTCAGCTTCGATGGTTAAATACAGAGAACGAAAGCTTTATGCTTATATATTTAAATAAAATTTGTACAGATGGGGCGTTGAGAACGCAACATTTTCGAATATTTTTGCTTACGATTATTATATTATGAATCGTGTTCGGTTGAAAGATTGAAGACGACGTGTCACATAACAAATTGAGACGTTTCATGAACACACGACGCCGTGAATATACCGAATTCTAAGTTTAAGGCATTGGGGCGGTCACTGTACCGACACATACCAGACAAAGCGATCGTTTTCGTTGCTAAATTGATTTTATTTATTTCATTAATTGATATGATCGCAAAGAAATTATAATGATGACCAAGCGAAAGTGATTAATTAAGATAAACCTCAAATCAAATGTAAACCGATTTAGAACTAACCAAATAGAAAAGAGAAGATTTGATCAAGCAAGAAAAAGATCAGAGATATTTGATACAAAAATGTTGCTAGCGCGATTTTAATTCCTTTACCTTTCACTTTCTATACATAATAACTGCAGATTCTTTGGATCCGCAACCAAACCAAATGAGACCATCGACAACAATATATGAAGCACTACAAATAGTTTATCGATACAGTTATCGATTAAATGATTAAAAGTTATAATATAGTGGTTTATATTAATATTTTCTTTATTTTCATCTTCAAGTTGGATGTTTTTAGTTGAACGTAAAAGTTATAACATAATCCAAAATCCATAAATTTTGGTTAACAGTCAATCACACGATGCCATTATGGTACAGAGTTGTTTAGTTTGTTTAGTTTTATGAACTCGAAGGCCCCAACATCATCACCCTAACATGGGCTTGTAAAATCAAGTCAAGTCAATTCGGGTACGGAACCGGAAAGACTGGAAAGTATAACCCGACCCGGGATTTTAACACCGAGCGAGTGGAGAAGGAGGAGAGTCTACGCTAACACGAACTTAGGACGAAATTTGAAACATTGTTTCGTCTCTGAAAATTTGACTCTAATTTTTGTAGATCAAGAGTTATTTCCCGTTATTTGGTTCATCGATTTCAATTCCCATCTGCAGAATTTATCCGCAGCCTTTGTGTTTCTCCGAAGATTCTCTGGCTATCGGTGAAGGATCTTGGTGGAGAAGTCGGATACGTTGGATAGGAAGCGATGATAACAAGATCAAATCTAGCAGAACAGCTGAGGGAATACCAGATTCGGTCAAAACATGATTGGGCATCGGTCTCTTTCTTCTCGTCGACCACAAGTTTTTCGTCGTCTAGGTGAGGATATTTAGATTCGAGATTTTCGTTGTCTTTTTCTTTTACCAATTTTTCTTATTTATAGTCCAGACTCCAGAGTTCCCGAACACCTTCTGCTCTTTGCTAGATTTTAGCTCTAGTTGCATATGTTTAGAGAAATGGATTTGGTACGTGAATTCCACATTTGGAAGCTAGGGTTTGGGAGGTCTGAATGTGATGTTCGATCCCGGGAACATAATATCCTGAACACCATTTGGTCGGATTCATAAATTCTGTTCAGATCATCGTACACGATCCTGATAATACGGTATTAGAGTCATTCAATATCATCCCTATGTTAAATCTACAGAGGTTGTAATTTGGAAGACATAGGAAATGGATGTTTGATCTGTGTTCAGCCATCAGATGTATTCCTATTAATGTTTATACCTGAGTCTGGCATTGGAAGATTTGGTTGAATCTTTCCAAGTTATATTCCTTGCACACTATAGCACTCTCACAGTAAGGGAAATATGAATCCTAGAGGAATGTGATTTGGTCTTCTATATATATAAGTATTTATATGTGATAAGTCACAAGCTAGCTGCACTGTGATCGTTATGAGACCTTTGAATTGTTATTCAGGTAAGATAAAGTTAATTTTGCTGGTAAAGTAGCAATAGGTCTTCGAACGTAGGAGAATTATTAGGGTATTCAGTTTCGCTACTATTTCTTTTTTTGGTTAACTCGACTGAAAATATAATCACTGCTACATCCACATGTTGTTGTCTTGATGCTTGCCATGATTATGTCCGATATTACGCAATAGTTATTACAGGATAACAACAGAAGTTCATGCTTATCAATGTGTGCTTTTGTAGGGGTTTTTAATATATAAATAGGTAGGTAGACAGAAGTAATGCACCCATGGTTTCATGGTTCCTCTAGCGTTATTGCCCTTCAAATCGTTATTTCACTCATACCTACAATGTGGTTCACTCCTTTTTTAGTTAAGGAATTACATATTATAAAATAACAATATAGGTCAAGTGTATCCCATCATACAATTCCCACAGTTTTCTATCATTAAAATTACCAGTAGAGCAAACTCTATTTTTGTGTTGTGTATTTTGAAACGTAGATAGCACTGCAGTTAAATCGACTTGCATCTTTTGTCAAGATCTAATCCCATTTTTATGATGTTAAACTGGACGAAATTCTCTTCCTTCTTTTCTCTTACGTTCATGGTTTTATCCTTTGCTGTATGAATTTTACCTAGTCAGCTTACCTAACATGTATACATCCTCACTTGTTGTGTCTTCCTGTGATCCAGGGTGGACGTTGTAGTCTTTGTCATCTGGGAGCTAGTTATATTAGCATTCTTAGTGTTTGCAGCGGTTTCTTTGTACTTCAAGCGGTTGCAGCTCGCATTCATTTTGGTATGTGTCACTTTGCTACTACTTATTTGCATGAAGGTGACAAAGCAAGTGAGGTTAGCGAGGAAGAAAAAGCGAAGGATGCTTCTTCCGCTATCTATGTAAAGACCAAACCATATGAGCAGTCAGCAAACAAAACTGACCTTCTTGTTCACTGTGCTGATCTCAAATTGCGCATTTTAACAGATGAAGACGACATTTATGTTCACTGCACGGGCTTTAGAGGTTTGAGTCAGGTCAGGGAGGCTTAGCCACCTAATTTCAGGGTTTACGTCTTAGAGTCCAACAATCAGTTTTCTGATTAGCATTTGGCTGCAGTCTGGATTCGATTAAAGAGAAATATGTGTTCGATAGAGTTATGTTTTCATGTGTAATTGTGGTTGTGAAATTCAGACGGTTTAAGGGTTAAACCAATGAGAAGAAAAAAACAATATCAAAGTTCGCATCAATGAATAGTTTTTGTTCGTAAATTTGTCTGGTTTTTGGATTGTACTCGGTTTAGTGTTTATGAAACCAATCGTATTTATATAAAAAAAATTGGTTAAGTTATCGGTTGAAAAACCATCTAAGAAACAACCAAATAGAAATTAAAACGGTGTACTACTCGAGACTTCATAGATGAAAAGTGAGGGTTTGTAGGATTTCATGTGACTTGGGAAAAAAAGGAGGAGAAGAAATTAAAACAAGGGAGATAGATACACAAGAAAGTAAAAATAGAGAAGTTGGGTACGTGAATTTATCAAAAACAAAAGCAGCAGCAATTTGCTCTAAACGGTCACATCTCACATGCTCTATTATTACCACCACATCTCACTCCTTCTTCTCTCTAACTAATACTGTGTGGTCTATAAATTATATCTAACTCATGATTACTATTCTCTATCAATAAAATTAATTATTATATATTCATTTCTAGTTTCATGTAAATATCTTTCACTTTATCTGTTTTAATTAAGATTTTAACTTACAAAATTTCTTTTTTTGGGATAGATTATCTTATAACTGTTTAATTATCTTATAATTATTTAATTTAAATCTCTTTTGTTGTTTATGCATAGAGATGCAACATTAAACTTTAAAAAAAAATTAATCTAAATGAGAAAATATCACACTGTTACCTTACTCCTTCCACACATTCATAATCCTCTTTTTTATTGGGCCGCATAAGAGCTACCACAAGCACTAATCACATTTTGTGGTATATATATGGGGAAAGAGAGAGCAAAGTATAATTTCAGACAGTAACATACTAACAGTATACACAACGGTATTATATTTGGTAACGGATCAAAAAGAGATCAAAGCTCCATATATGTCTATGAAGAAAAGTTCTTGCAACAGGCTTAGACTCAGCGATTTGATGGACAAGTGGAGGAAGTGGAAGAAAGGACACTTCGCTGTTTACACCAGAGAAGGCAGAAGGTTTGTTTTGCCGTTGGATTATCTGAAACATCCAATCTTTCAGGTGTTATTGGAGATGGCAGAGGAAGAGTTTGGTTCCACCATTTGTGGCCCTTTACAGGTTCCCTGTGATGGAGGTTTGATGGATCACATCCTTATTTTGCTGAGAAATAGGAGTTTGTCTGGGCATAGTGATGAAGATGGTGGTGATGATGATGATGATGATGATCTTCATGGGAAGAAGAAGAAGAATCATCTTGTATCATCCATGAGCATGTCATGCAAAGGAGCTTCATCAGTTTCACATTTCTTTCCTCTCTTTCGTTGCAACGCAGCCCATGATCAGAGCAAGCTTCAGTCTCTAGTTTATTAACAGTTTATGCGTTGTGGAGAGCACTTTTACAGACAAGGGTCTTTTCTGTTTGTATATATATATATACAGAAACAGAGATTCTATGTAAGCCTTGAGTTTGTAATCATTATTCAGTTTTGACAGAGGTTACAGTACAAGAAGTTATATATCGTTTTACCAAAACCAAACGAGTACATCAACAGTGAATTGGGACACAGCTTCCTGCTAGAGTTTAGAGTCTACGAGCTTTATAAGTTCTCTTCTTAAAATCTTGCCGGAGGAATTTTTGGGGATTGAAGTCAAGAAGGAGACTTTGCGAATCCTCTTGTAAGGTGATACCTATGAAATCCAAACGAAACTCCGGTTAAATCTAAAGAACCACGGTTACATAACTGACAAAACCATGATCTGCATTTTTGTGCAATGAAACCTGTTTTGCGATGAAGACCATGATTTCGTTTTCGGATAAGTTACTTCCAACTTTTCTTACGATATATGCCATTGGATATTGCCCAGCTTTCATGTCAGGGATGCTATAAAAACCATTAAAAGATTCAGCAAAAAAGAAAGGACCATTAAAGTAGAAGAATTTGGTGATGGGTAATCCTAAAAGCAGGACTTTACGGTACTACTGCTGCATCAGCAATCTCTGGATGAGCAAGCAACAAAGCCTCTAGTTCAGCTGGAGCAACCTGACAAACATTCAATCATTATCAAAAACTCCCCAACTTAACAATTTCAGATGATCCATGCATTACCAAAGATCATTTGATTATTTGGAGTTTTTTTGTTACCTGATAACCATTGCATTTGATCAGCTCTTTTAATCTATCAACAACAAAGACAAACCCTTCACTGTCAATGTAACATAAATCTCCCGTTTTCAACCATCCTTCTGAATCAATAGTAGAGGCAGTAACTTCTTCGTTCTTGAAATACCCTTTTGAACAACTCAAAGCAGATTAAGACAACAGCAAAAATAAAATACACACCTTTTTGCAGATATTTTGAGCTAAAAGGAAAAAATCAACACCTTTCATCACAGTGGGACTTCGGAGCCAGAGTTCGCCGGTTTGATTAACCCCCAAGACCCGACCCGTATCTGGATCCACAATCTTAGCTTCCCCATTTGGAGCCAGCAATCCAGAGGCTCCGTACCTCTTTGTCTCCTCTTTAGTAAACATAGAAGCAGCTATGGCCGTTGACTCTGTCAAACCATACCCTTGTAGAATTTCAACCGTCGGGTATTCCTCGACGAACTTCTCCGTTAACTCTCTGCTCAGCGGAGCTCCTCCAGACATAACCATCTCCAACGAGCTCAGGTCGTATTTGGATTTGATCTCATTTGATCTGTTAACCATGGCTACCAAAATCGGTGGTACAAGGGAAAGGTGAGAAGCTCGGTGGATCTCCACTGCCAAGAGAAGCTGATCCATCTCGAATTTTGGAAGAACCACGATTGTCCATCCTAACGCGATTAGGCCCGTCGTGAAACTCCCGAAACCGAATACGTGGAACATTGGGATCGTGCAGATGGTTCGCTGCTCCAATCCGTACCGGGCCCGGAATACTTGTACCAAGGCGATTAGGTTACGGTGAGTCAGCATTACTCCCTTGCTTTTTCCCGTCGTACCTGATGAGTACAACAGAGCCGCCGTGTCATCCTGGTCGACTCGGTGCTTCACTCGTGACTCACTTGGTTCCGTCTCCATCATCTCCTCTAATCTCCCAACTATCTTGATGCCCTTCTCGTTGGTTTGTCCTCGGTTTTCGTCCATGAGAACCACCGGCAGATTCGAATTCGAACCTGATGAAGACGCGGTGGCGAGTTTGGAGACAAGCTGGCAGGTGGTGAAGGCGAGAACAGGAAGCGAATCCTCGATCTGATGGACGATTTCGCCGGGAGTGTTAATCGGATTGGCCGTGGTGATGATGGCGCCAAGTGACATAACGGAGAGGGAGACGATTGGGAAGAGAATTGAGTTGGGAGAGAGTATAATGACGATATTGCCCTTGCGCACACCTAATGCATAAAGACAAGCCGTGACTCTCTCGACGCCGAGCCAGAACTCGGAAAAGCTAAGTCGACGTCCAGTGACGGCGTCGACAAATGCGGTCTTACCGCGATGATGCTGTGATGAAATGAAGGTCGTGACGTCGAGAAATTGGTTCGGCGGGAGAGCCATAGGCTCGCGCTTGCTGTAGAAAGTCGATGTCGATTCACAGTAACCGCTTTTCCGATCAATTGTCAGAGTCCCGGATCCGATTTCGCCGCCGCCGGCGTGCCTAACCGCCATTGTCAAAGGACCGTTTTGGTATCGAAATTGGATAGCCTCTCAGTCTAATAAGTGATTGGTCGTTGACTCAAAAATATGTCGTCTTTTAGTAAAAGCGTACTACACTGTTACAAAGTGGGCCTCATCGCACGATTACAGTTACCGTTTGGCAAGGGAAAAAAATACAAAACATGATATCATCATTTATTTGAGTAATATTATAAAATAGTATTTTTAATTTATATTCAAAATTTAATATATTAAAAATAAAATTTAAAAATAACATAAATTATTATTTAAAAATAGTTATTTATTTTAAATAAATTATATATAATATTAAAACATTATGTTTTGAATATTTGTATAATTTAAATTTTAAATCATATTTTTAAATTTTTTGTTCTAAATTTAGTATTTCAAATTTAAAATTATAAAAATAACATAAATTATTTTTTAAAAATATATATTTAATATAAATAAGTTACAAATATAATTAAAATATTATATTTAGATTTTTTTAGTTTAAATTTTAGTTTTTATTAAAAATAAAATTTTAAATGATTTTAATATTAAATTTGTGTTATTTTCAAAAATTTAAACTAATGATAAGATGCTAAAACCAAAAAAATTTAAAATGTTATGTTTGTGAATTGTCTAACTACCCGATTCAATTAGAACAAATTAGGCCGGGTAATCTGTAGAATCAATTAGAACAAATTAGGCCGGGTAATCTGTAGAATCAATTAGAACAAATTAGGCCGGGTAATCTGTAGAATCAATTAGAACAAATTAGGCCGGATAATCAGTAGAAATTCAGAAAATGGCAAAACCTTAAAAGGTGGTTGAGGGTTTGTTGCAACATCTTTTTCACGGGCAAGTAGCAGCCGTCGATTAATATTTATTATTATAATCATGACAAGCTAGCACAAAATAAAGTAGATTAAAAAGAAAAAGAAGACCAATTAGGCAAATTCACTCAATATATTTCTCTCTGAGTCTCCTTTAAAATGATTCGGCATCTATATGTTAATATGTTTATGCAATTATTACAATTCGTGACTGAATTGTTATGAGAATCTGACAAATAGGTCCATTCAAAGTCTAGAAATGGCCAATTTGATTAGATCCTTACGAAGCGTCTTGCCAGATGCAGTTTTTGGTATGGAGTTTATAAATGCGACCTTTCTTACCTTTTTATACGGGGCAACCTGCTCATCAAAATAATACTTTTGTTTAACCAATTATCGTTCTCTAAGATTAATAAATTACGAGTTTCGCCCAAAAATGGTACTTTCTCTAAGATGGTGTTGTTTTGTGGGTTATAGAGTCACCTGTTTAGAGATGAAATCAATAACTTGTTTCTCAGAGAGATTGCTTTCAGGCTTTCGTGCCACATAAGCCATCGGATATTGTCCTGCTTCTTTATCCGGAAACCTTTACGTTCCACAAAACAAGGATAAGACTTCATGTTGTTTGATGTTTTTAAACGGAAAACAAAACAAAAAATCAAATTGAAAGAAAGAAAGGAGTTGTATTACGGAATTACGGCGGCATCGAGAATGTCTGGATGAGTGATTAGAAGAGCTTCTAGTTCAGCTGGAGGCACCTGTTTATCACATCCAAACCGTTAGATATTTTGATTGTGTAAAACTTAAGCCATTGATTCATAAATAAGCAGAGATCTTTAACCTGATAGCCTTTGTATTTGATTACTTCTTTCAATCGATCAACTATAAAAAGAAATCCATCTTCATCGATATAGCAGAGATCTCCTGTTTTTAGCCATCCTTCTGAAGTAATGGTTTCATTTGTAGCTTCTTCGTTCTTAAAATAACCTTATAAGCAAATAAAGTCAAAAATAATTCAGAAATGTACATAATAGTTAAAAATACAAACCTATTGCTAACTAGCATTTTGAAGTGTGTTAAGAAAGAAAGAAGCAGAAGATATTATACTAAGCAAAATCTATTACTACTTGAAAATTCGAAATAAAATAAAAGATTTGTTTCATCAAAAGGCATAAGCTTTGTCATAAGTATCTTTTGTAAACTAAAAAAAACAAAGTCATCTCATATAACCTTTAGAAATAGAAGGGCCCTTGAGCCAGAGCTCCCCCGTTTGGTTGATTCCCATGACCCGACCCGTATTTGGATCCACGATCCTAGCCTTCACATCAGGCGTCAACAACCCCGCCGAACCGTATCTCCGGCTCTCTTCCACCGTATCCGCGTAAGCCCCTGCACCGTTTGATTCCGTTAACGCATAGCCCTGAAGTATATCAACCGTCGGATACTTCTCTAGGAATCCTTCCGTAACCTCCTTGCTCAACGGCGCTCCGCCGCACCTCACCATTCTCAGGGAGCTCAGATCGTACTTGGCCTTGATCATACTTGCGCTGTTAATCATAGCTACTAAAACCGGCGGCGCCAAACCCAGAACGGTGGCTCTGTATTGCTCCACCGCATCCATCATATCGTGTAGCCCGAATCTCTGGAGGATCACTACCGTCGAACCCAGTGCTACGGTGCCCATAGCGAAGGACAATATCCCGTAGGAGTGGAACATCGGGACGGTACATAGGTAAATCTCGTCTTGTTTCCGTTTATCCGCGATGAATCTCGCCACGTGAGCTGTTAAATTCCCGTGAGACGAGATCACTCCTTTGCTCGGTCCTGTTGTACCCGACGAGTAAAGCATCATCGCCGTGTCGTCCTTGTTGACTCGGGCCCTGACTCGCCGCCCGCTTGGTTCTTTATTCACCATCTCGCTTAAATTCCCAACGACTCTAACTCCGAGACTGGGATCCACGCTTTCCTCGCCATCGTCGGTTAAGACGACGGAGATAGCGGAGGCAAGTTTGGGTGCCAGCTGGCGTGTCGTGAAGGCGAGCGTTGGGTTGCTGTCTGCGATCTGTCTGGAGATATCAGCGGCGGTGTTGAGAGTGTTCGCGGTGGTGAGGACGGCGCCTAGAGACATGACGGAGAGGCAGATGACGGGAACGTAGATGGAGTTGGGAGAGAGGATGAGGACGACGTCCCCTCTCCGTATCCCAATATCATGGTGGAGACAATCGGCAACACGATCGACGGCTCTCCAGAGATCGCAAAAGCTCAAGCGTTGACCCGTGGCGGCATCGATGAAGGCAATGGTACCGCGGTGCGGTTGAGAGGAGATAAAAGTAGTGACGTCAAGCGAAGGATTAGCTGAGAGAGTCAATGGGGTACGCTTGCTATAGAATGTGGAGTTTGATTTGCAGAAACCGTTTCTAGGATCGATGAGAGATCTCTGAAATTCCGCCATTTTTCTCAAGCAATTTTCTGAGCACAAACCCAGCGAGCAAGCAGATTCAAATGTGGCTAATAATAATTCACTAAGATGGTAAAGTAAATATATTTACGAATGTATTTATTTTAACATCGCATTAGGTGGTTCAATTATGATAAATTCTATCGGTTTGTAAAAGTCATTCTCATGATTATTTAGACGGGGCCTATAGAGAATTACGATGTATGAACGACAATCACGTGGAAATTTCATTTGTAAAAATGATTTTGAAATTGATGTTTGATACTACCATCTGTTAATCGTTGACTGGCTAATTTCAGATAACAGAGTATACGTGTCGGATGATCTAAAGAATCAACGAATTTGCAATCACCTAATGGCAAACTTGCAATCATCAACAGTTTTGTCACGAATAAGTCCATCTCTTTTCAGACTAGGCTCCTCTCTGATGTTTATGTACTTTCTAATAAATACAAGTGTATATGGTTTATGTATGCAAGAAGCGAGGATCAAACAGGAGACATCCTTGATGTAAGAATATTAAGAAGTGAAACTCTGGTCTGAATGAGTCTCCGGAAAATACACCCCAGCTCAATCTCAAGCTCCTCAACAGCGATCTGTGCAGCCTCCAATCTTGTATTTGCACTCTGCATCGCTATTTCGTCCCACACTTCATCTAAACAGCAAAACCGCATCCTAAAGATCGAAGACAACAACCAGTTGCTCGGTTTTCTCTCGAGCCAAGGAATACACACTAGCGAGAACAAGGATTCAACCATTCTCACGATAGCTCTTCCTACTTCCCTCAAAACCTCTGCAACAAACACAAGATTCTGCTCTACTCTCTGCATCTCCATCTCCCCTCTTCCTCCTTTAATACTCTTTAGACTATTCAGACACTTGAGCGTTTCCTTCTTGAGCTTGTTCCTATACCGATTATACGTTGCGATCTTTTCATTGATGCTTGACTCGCTACATCGTAGAGTTAGTTGAAGATCTTGCAGGTTATGTCTCACGAGTGTCATGACCTCTTTTGACACATTACATACATCTAACGTTCTTACTGAAGCTTCAGCGACTTGCTCGATCCATTTCTCTTTCCCTTGTTCCCACAAAGACTCTCTTGCTTCTGGACAGTGATCGAGAAGATAGTTTGCACAATTTTGTAGTTCCCTCAAACCTGCCAAGTCCATTTGCTCCATTCAAAGGGTTTTGATGAGAGAATGAGATTGGATTGTGAATAGTATTTAGTGAGAGATATTGTAGGTTGACACCTTAATTATATAGGGAATGTGTAAAATTGGATCTTAGAAGGAAGAGGAAAGCACGTACGATGAAGGAAGCATGAGGTGTTTTTTGTTGGGACGTGAAGACATATGTAGAGGAAACAGGTCATTTGGGTTATACTTTCAAACTAGTTGATCGATATTTAGGAACCTTCCGTTTACGTAAATGGCACTGGATTAGGCTACATTATGGATTTGCTCATATATTGTTGTCTACACAACACAAAACAAAACACACAATTTTATATTTTCCGACCACAATAAGAAAGTATATATTTTTTTAATTTAATTATAATCAGAAATCATGCGTGAACAAAGACAGCCAGTGTAAGAAAGCGTTATTTATGGATTTATCTTATATGTGAGATGTTCCAGGGGTTTTGTTTGTATTATCCGTTTAGGTTTAATAATTTAGCATATATATCTTCAAACAAAATTCGGTAAGAATGAGATAGTTTTGTTTTTTTCTGTAAACTATGTTTTAGACTAAACAACGCGCAAATATGCTAAATTAGTTTTCATCAATAATTGTTTCTTCAAATCTTGATTAAATCATGTCTAACATTTTTATATATTTTCTATAACATTTGCAATTTGTTAATATACAAAACTTCATTTTCTCTTCTTTTCTTTATTGCTCAGTTAATTTCCTCGCAATCTTAGTTGATTTGAATCTCTTTTGACCAAATTGATTAAAGTTTGAATAATACAAAAATATCCAATAATTTTCTATTTAAGTTCGTGATAGTAAAAACCATAAGAAACTGATAATAACCGAACAAATCGTACATTACGTGCACATCAAGTCAAACTCCTCATAAGTCTGCTTCGAGTTTCTTGCTAATTTTTCCAAAGATTTGAACATCTGTTCCATGTTAGACTTCAGATTTAAACTCCCCGTTGATTCAACCGAAGGTATTGTCTTCATCGTCCTCTGCATCTTCTTCTCTTCCTTCTCTAACATCACCAGTTTTCTCTCTATACCATTTACTTTCCCCTCCTCATCCAATTTCATCTTCTGTTTATCCATCTCTAAGTTTAGGCACATCAATATTGTGTAAACCGCTTCAGTAAACTCATTCTCTCCATCGGATCTCTCAAGGGTTTGTGACCAACTGTTAATAGCATCAAACAATGGTGGCTCTTCCGAAAGATCTGACGTTGGTTCTTGAGGTTCTTGCTTCAGACAGCGCATTAGCCAACTGTTCAGGGCCTTAACATACTGAGCCTGCGCATCTATCCACTTTGAGAGGCTTTGGCTCCAGTTCCTCAACTCTAGTTTCAATTCCATGGCAAGCTCAAGCTGAGATATGTTTAGATTTCCCTTTAATGTCATCTTATCAAGCTTTTTGGCTTCTGCGATTACCCGAGACTGTCTACTGTGACATTCTAGCATAGAGCTCCACATCTCAGACAACCTAAATTGTGTCACAACAAGCTGAGTTAACTTTTGAGGTTTCTCAAAACAAAATCTTAAAACTAATGATAATGGTAGTTTCTTAGTACATGTGGATTAATTCTTTCATCTGGGACCATAGTTCTTCATCACGTAATTTGTTTATCATCAGACAAATGGTGTCTATCTTATGGATAGAGACTCTCATTCTGGTAGACAAACACTGAATCGAAGAACGAATAGTCTCAATTTTGCTTAGTGCTGTATTTTTCTGTTCCAATCTCCTCAGTTGCTTGTAGTTCTTCATGTAAGACGTGCGGAGTTTCTCCTCCGCCTGTAAATAACAATAAAAAGTCTAAGGAACAAGAACACATACGTTTTGCTAAATCATTCAGCATTTTTATTTACCTTTACTTCTTGGTACAGTTTCTTCTCCCACATGAAAAGTTTCTTCAGAGTAGATGAAAGATTACTGAAATTAGATCCAACATCTTCCACCGGGTTGGGATCCACTGGAGTCATCTTCTTCGCGCAGAGAATGTTTGAAGATGCTGATATCGAAAAGAGTTCCAAACAGAATCAGAAACACCCTCACTAATAAGGAAGAAAAGAATGGAACATTACCTTGGTAAACTGTGTTTTTCTGGTAATATCTGAATTTCGAAGTTTCAAACATCTTAGAAACATCATTTCCTGCTTCTGAAGCCTTGTTGAACATCTCGTGCAATTGCTTTGTAACTTCGGAGATATCCGATGAAACTTTCTGACCCTTCGACTCTGTCGGACCACTCTTTCTAATTTTCTTCTTCTCTGACATTTTCAGACTTTTGTTCTCTTCTCCTGCTTTAATCTTCTCCTCGTTTCGGCTCACAGGAACCTTCTTCCTCTGAATCTTCTTTGTTGACTTATCTTCCTCATTGCAAAGAGTTGTCTCTCTATCCTTCAAATCCGTAGCATTCATAGTGTATGGAAACTCATAGCTCTCGAAGAAATTGATAAAATCCCAAGCGTAATTACTCTGAGGCAGCGGCGGAGGCGGCGTGTTGGTGCCGGATTTGTAATTCCGGGAGTAGAGATCCGGTTCAGAAGGTTGGTTTTTCACGTAATCCAAAGGCGTGAAGGGATCATGATTAGAATATAAGGATTCGAGTTTTGAACACCTAAAGAGATCGCTATTCGTACCTTCATCTTCCTCGCAATCCGAGTCAAATTTGGGAGGCAAATCGGAATCTAAACTGCTTACGGAGTGAGCCGAGGAAGAGTATTCCGACGATTCATCGGCTTCGGAGTCAAAATCCGGCGGAGACTCAACGACTTGATCAAAGAATCTGCAAAGAGATGGACCGATGGTGTTTAAAGACAGCATATAAGCGGCGTGAGCGTCGGCTAAGGCGTAGCTACAACGAAGCGTCTCCTCCAGTGAGTTACAGCGGTCACGGCATAGAGCGACGGCCGGCAGACCGTCGAGCTTCGATGGGGAACATCCCATAACGGTCGTCGGAGAAAATATGGTTTAAAAAAACTTGGATTTGGCATATAAAATCAGGAGAATAGTTACGTGATTAAGATGTCATTAATTGAGAATTTAGAATTAGAGGACAAATGAATTGAGTTTTAAAGACAAAGGAGACCTAAAATGCTATGGCGGGATCTCCTTTATAACGTATATCTTTTTCTATTTTTAGTTTTTACCCAATGATAATTTCTTTTTACCTTTTTGGTACCCACCAATTCAATTATAATTTTTTTTTTGTCAATATGAGCTAAAACGGATCGGTTCAATAATTCAATATTTTTATATGAATATTTAACATATTTATATAAAGTAAGATAAACTCGAACTCCACATTTTTAGGATGGATGTAGAGATGGTACAACTATTAAACCATTTATTCATTCTGTTCAATTATAATTTAGACAACAAAATATAAATAGTTCACTTCCATGAATTTATTTTCATTCGTGCTTTGGATCTTCTTTTAATTATAGTTATATAGACGGTATTCTTATTTCGTAAA
This sequence comes from Pugionium dolabratum, assembly GCA_018901945.1. Classification (NCBI taxonomy): domain Eukaryota; kingdom Viridiplantae; phylum Streptophyta; class Magnoliopsida; order Brassicales; family Brassicaceae; genus Pugionium; species Pugionium dolabratum. The sequence goes on along the minus strand of JAEVFF010000135.1, from coordinate 383,225 downwards.
CTACACACTTCATAAATTATTTTAGTTACACAAATTTTATTTTATTTTAATTTGCGTTTATTTAGAAGTTAATATTAAATTTTCGAATTAAAATAAAGTTTAATAGCGATAAATATTAATAAAATTTGTGTAATATTAATAATTTGTTAAATTTGTGTAGTATACCAAAGAAAAACATAGTTTATTTAGTTAAAATACCTAAAAAATACGGATAAAAATAGATTTATCCGCATAAATTTGTATAATGGATGAACCCAAATATAAATAAAATAAAAATAGTAGAATTGATTTTCAAAAAGTAATACATTGCAAAAGGGAAATTGATAGAGCCGTTTGTTTCCTTGTAGAAGAAGGGACATGCAACCAAACTTCAATTTGGAATCATAATTAGTTATGCTGTTAAACGCAATAACGGTGCATTTTACTTTATTCTTTTGTTGAAACGTTTCATTGATTTATATTGTCGTTTTAGAAAAATGATTTTTGCAATGGAGCCACACAAAGCAAAACTCAACTCTTGGAATCATTGAAGCATAGAAAGTGGAAAAAGACTTGGTGTTTTCATAGATAAAGCTAAAAAGTGAAAAGTTAAAATAAAAAAAAGGTTTGAGATTCAAAGTTATGTAAAAGTAGTATCATATTATATAATAAAATCATGCTTTAAAAGGTATATCCTCACAATAACATGCACATGTTGATAGTAACAAAACAAACTTATATTTTAGTCTTTTTATATTACTCAAAACAATAATGACATTGCCTCATTGATCATATATTACTTTTCTCGATCGTATTATATATATATATTCCTAATGTATTCAGCTTGATATTCTTTACATGTCATTATTTTATACGGTTCATGTATATATACACCCGTAACTCATTGTCGATATATGTGATAAATTCCTTTATTTACACTGTTTTTGGTCGTAGGTATTGGATAGTAATCTAACAAATTAGATTGAGAGAAAGATGACTTTTAAATTTTGTAGTTTATTTCATAATGTAGCTGAATGTTCACTATACCAGCAAACCCAGCCCATGCAACCATACGGAAAGATATTATTTTATTTTGGCATATAATGTCTATATATTTTGCATTTTTGCGACCACATATACAAAGAAAATTAAGTATATTTTGGCACTAAAAGTGCATATTATAAATAGAATTGAACCCTAAAAACCTTGAAATTCTTGTCACTAAATTTATCCATTCTTCTGAAATATATATGCACGAACAAGCGTCTACGCACGCCTTCGTTTAAAAGTATTGAGCTTAGAGTGAGAGTTGGCACTTTTTGGTTTTTAGGCTTTTGAGAAGACAGGACGAAAACTAATCCTAGAAGACGAATTTTTTTCTTTATATTTTGCATGAAACAAAAGTAAGAGGAATATTTATTTTTAGGGGATGGTGGAGATCCACTTCCTCAAAATTCCCATGCGTATTACATATACTCACCTATTGAATACAAATAAACATTGGTTATTAGTTTACGAATATATAGTCAAATATTTTCATTTGTCATCTATGTTACAACTTATCTACTAAATAGTGCAACACGTTACTAAATGTGAAATCAAACTACACAATATATAAGATTAACAATAGAGTTAGTGCAACAAACTGCCACATTTGCTACTCTGATATAGTCAAATTGACGATAATTCTAATATAACATAAATGCGGACAACATTTTAGCAATAAGAATTTTGTAGTTTTATGAGTTATATTGATTATGAGATTATTTTTTTAGCTATTGTCAAATTATCTTAGTTTTTCATGATCATTTTACAAAGATGAGCTTCTGCATTTTTTTTGTATTTACTACACATTTTCTTATTGCAACAATGAGAAATTGGGCTTCTATATATTTTTTGTCGATACATTTTCGTACATATTAATTGGGCTGTAATAATAATAAATACTAAGCTAGGTCCATCAGGAGCAGTAATAACACGAACCAGCAAAATCAAATTGGTCGAAATCTGCGTTTTGATCGTCTTCTACCTGAATCCGTTCATCGGCTCAGGCGACAATGCAAGGAGGATCTTCGGGAATTGGATACGGTTTGAAGTATCAGGTGATTAATCAACTTCTTCCAGTTCGGATCTTCGTTTATTTTCTTAGATCTTCTAAAATACGAAGTTTATTTGTTTTCAGGCTAGATGTATATCGGATGTGAAAGCCGATACGGATTACACCAGTTTTCTCACTGGAACCCTAAGTTTGAAAGAAGAAAACGAGGTGAATCAATGTTTTGGTTGTGTTTTTGATTGGTTTCGTCGGGAAGATACTGAAAGGCTTTTTGCGACCATTGTTGCGATACTTTTTAAGGTTCATCTTCTTCGTCTGTCCTCTGGTGGATCTGAGCTGATATGTGAGGGTTTGTTCTCTCATCCTAACGAGATATGGGACCTTGCTTCTTGCCCTTTCGATCAACGCATTTTCTCCACTGTCTTCTCCACTGGTAAATTTGCGTATCTTGAGTTGATCAGTTGTAAAAAAATCGGAGTTCTTCTGTATTGATTTGAAGCTTTAAATATGTCAAAAACTCATAATGCTTATTATCCTGTTAAGGTGAAACATTTGGAGCAGCGATATGGCAAATTCCCGAGTTATATGGTCAATTGAATTCCCCACAATTGGAGCGTATCGCATCTCTCGATGCACACGTTGGTAAGATTAATTGGTGAGTTGGTGATTTATTGTTTTAACAGTCTATTGCTTCCATGGTGCAGAACTTTTAAAACTTATTTATTTCTCATCCTCATCTTGTGGAAACAGTGTTCTTTGGTGGCCTTCTGGAAGATGTGACAAGTTGATCAGCATGGATGAACAAAATATTTACTTGTGGAGCTTAGACTGTTCGAAAAAGTCCGCTGAGGTGTTTTATAGAGACAAACTCGATTTTTTTTGTGCTCGTCTCTCGTGTATTTCTATATTTTGTAAAGGTATTTCCTTTATAACAGTTTTCAATTTTATATAGGTTTTATCTAAGGATTCGGCTGGGATGTTGCATTCTTTATCTGGTGGAGCATGGAATCCACATGATGTAAATGCTGTTGCAGCAACTGGTGAATCATCTGTCCAGTTCTGGGACCTTCGTACTATGAAGTATGGTAGCACTGTTGATCTCCTCTGCTCCGATGAACATTAACATAAGGCTTTCTTGCCTGCGTTTAGGAGGTTTTCCGTTTTGATTGTTTACATGCTCTCATAATGTCAACTTGCTGGTAGTTGCTTTTGGGTTTACCTCTTACCATGAACCCATGTATACATGTTGAGGTTCGCCATGTTGTTTGTACAACACAGGAAGGTTAATTCAATTGAACGTGCTCATGTACGGGGTGTTGATTACAATCCCAAGAGAGAACATATACTTGTAAGGACTCTTTTTTGTGTTTTCAAGTACCTTCAAAGCACTACACACAATACTCTAAATGGAAGGAATGGTTCATATAAGAAAAAGTGGTGTGCATATGTGTTCAGGCCTTTTTCTTTGGCTTTTTCTAAATCATCTGAACTGAATCATTGTAGAACTCAATCGTTGTTTCAGTATAAAACCTTATCTTGTTGTGATTGATTAAACATTGGATTACGTAGATAACCGCAGAGGATGAATCTGGCATACATGTTTGGGATCTCCGGAAAGCCAAGGTTCCTGTCCAAGAGCTTCCAGGTCATACACATTGGTAGGTTTGTTTCCGTTTTCTTTTGCGAACTTTTTTCTTATAGAAACCAAGTTCATGAGACTTAAGTTTGTGTCTTTGTATGTTTCTGTCAAATTTTGCAGGACATGGTCTGTCAAATGTAACCCTGAGTATGATGGGCTGATTCTGGTACTCTCTTTCACCTTATGCACGTTTGTTTCTTATCACAATTGGATCAAGTGACGTGGTAGCTATATATGTTGCTGTCACGGTTTTAGCTGAACTATGTTGAGCAGTGTGATGAAAGATATATTTTCCTCGGTACATGCAACATTTTAGCTTAGAAAACAAAGCCTCTGCTTTAGCTAGCAACGTAGATTTAAAAGTGTCGTTACTGATTGATTGAAGTAAAAACACAGAGTGGTGGAACAGACTCAGCTGTCAACTTGTGGTTTGCTTCAGCATCATCCAGTGATGAAAAAAGGTTGGTTACAAATCTCTTATCTTGTTCGCACCTATGATTTGCATTGTTTTTGAGTTCCAACCATCTATCTCAGCCCTGAAGAATCAACACGTCAGCGGGTAAACCTGTTGCTCAACTCATACACTGATTATGAAGACAGTGTCTATGGTAAATTCTCTCAGACTTTATAAACTACTTATCTTGTGAAACAAACTAGTCACTGACATTACTTAATACTGTAAAACCACGACACAGGCCTTGCTTGGAGCTCACGTGAGCCTTGGGTTTTTGCATCATTATCGTACGACGGAAGGGTAAGTAAAGTTGTTCTACCTCTTTGAATCACAAGATCAAGAGACGCATCAAAATCATAAAAACTTTATTTAAAGTGCTTTGGGAATTCATCTGATTAGAAGTTTCTTGCTTGTACATGTAGGTTGTCATCGAATCCGTTAAGCCTTTTGTTCCGAAAATATAGTAAAAAATTCAGCATCTCTTTTGCTCTGACCCGGACACGACATGACTTGTCGGAACTAAAAGTTGGCACAAATGTATTTATAAAAAAACAATGTATTTCTTTGGGATCTTCATGTACGTATCTGTCCATCTACGGTTCACCTAGATTCTTTCGGTACCAATTTTCAGTTGCTCTGAACTAAACAGAGTCGAACTCAGTTCTTGTCAGAAAGAAAGAACATGAACTGAAAAGATAGAAAAAAAATGGGTCTCCTTCGGATTTGATTTCTATGTACAGAAGCCACAACAAAAGGATGAAAAACTGTTTTTGTATTGAATCAATCTGATAGTATTTCTTCAAGCTCAGGTTCATCAGAAACTGATGACGCATCCTCATAATCTAACTTCGTACCATTATACAATCCTCTGTCCTGCAAATCGGTTTGGCCTTCCTCATAATCTGTCTCAGACGACCACTCGGCATTTTCATCTTCGTTCTGTTTATCATTGGTTACTACAACATCGATATTGTTTTTCTTCTCGAGTTTTCTTGAATCCATCTTTTCCGCCATGCCTTTAGCAGCACCGGTATCTTCGCATATACAAGTGGATGGATTCTCATGAAACTCACCTCTACCGGCTCTTACTTCCTTTGGCTCTCCCATGAATCCTTTCTGAAATGTTCTGACTTTTGAAGTAAATTCCTCCCAAGTTGTGTTTTCTTTGCTCAAAAACAACTTGTATAGCTTTTTCGCATTCGGTCTAATCGTCGGTTTATGTCCATAATATCTCCTACATAAAAAACCAATGATCTTTCAACACAACGAGAGAAGATGCTAAGCTTAAAAAAAATAGAAAAGCTTTGGTTGATTACCTTCGACCGGCTAATATTCTCGCCATGTTTCCATTATTGTTTGTAACGAAAACATCGCTTTCATCACAAACAAGGAAATCAAGTGCAGCCATTCGGGAAGAATAAGAAGAAAATGGTTCTAACTCCATCTTTGTAGCTATGGTGTCTTTTGAATAGAAATGTGGGAAAAGTGCTTTCAATGGAGCCAGTGATTCTTCTCCTCCATAAACTTCACCTGATGCAACATATATATGAACATCACTTCCATATCCCAAAGCTCGAAGCATTAATCCAACTTCTTCTGGTGTAAGTGGACATCTTCCTTGTCTCCTTTGCTTTTCCGGGTTATTTATCTGTGATTAGAAATTCGCAGTGCTTACTTAACATGTTCAATCCAACAACAAAAATAGAAGCTTTGCAGAAATAAGATTTGTAACCGTACATGTAAAGTTTTCCATCTCCTTCTGATTGATCCTAACTCTTTTTTCTCCTTGTCACCACCGCCATAGTAACATCCTGAGAAGGCGAGCATATCGGGTTCAACCTCAGGTGTAATGCAATGTAGTGTTTGCTCCTTAAACGCATTCTTCGGACCAGTTCGTTTCCCATTTCAAGAATTGGATCAGTGAACTTAAGCGCATGATAGTTTACTCTACACCTCAGCTTCTGCAAATCATCTCTCAACTTGTTTGAAAGCCTATAATCAAATTTATTCAACTGAACTGCCTGAAACCAAACATTTACAAGATATAAGCATCATATGAAATGCAAAATGCTAAGAAGCAGAAAGATTGAGTGAAAAGCAGGAAAACTTACATGCCTTTTCTGAAGAACAGGTAATACACGATTAATATAACATTTCTCATTGCATTTTCTAGGTACACGCATTCTGTTTGGGCTCCAAATTCGCCCTCCTTTCTGTGGAAGTTGTTCGATGATTTTGACATCTTTTGATAGAAATGACATAAACCAATTAACATCGAAAATATCCGAGAAGTCACTGCAATAAAAAACCTCAAAAGCAGATGTTACTAAGAGGCATAGAGTTTCGATTTTTGTGAAAAGAATAAGAAGAAGCGAACCTGGCATCTTTCCAGTAAGATTTCTGGTCTAACTTTGGAATAACAAGCGTTGCGTTTAGAATTCGTGCAGCAACTACTGCATCTACAATCTGACAAGGAGATTACAAAATAAAAAAAAACAAGATTTGAACAACAAAAACTATAAAACCAGACAATGCTAAAAGAACTTACTCCAGTTCGTTGTTGATTTAAACCGCCACTAGTGGCGATAGCCAAGTATCGATCATTTCTAGTAATTGCTTTGGCATCTGTAGTAAGAAATCAAATGTTGTGTGAACAGTCAACCCCTTGAGTTCAGAAACTAATATGACTCAGGCTAATTCTAGCTAACTAGTCCTAATTCCTAATTGCAGAACTGTGATATCGAAGCTCTCTTTCTAATTTCATATCTTTAAAATAATGAAAAAGAAACAAACTTTACACACCTGGGAATTTGTTGCTGGCATTGGAGCAACCGTAGAACAATTCAGCATTCCATGAACGCCAGATATCACGATCTGATTTCCCTCCACCTCTCTGTTTCGGTTAAAACAAACAAAACCACAAGAGCCCATTTGTGGGAGATGCAAAACCAAAAAAAATTCAGACTTTGCAACGAAAGAACATCAGAAGAATCATTTGGGTATATGCTATTATATATCGATCGGACAACAAATGTCAAGAAAGAAAGAAAAACCCTAACCGGAACTCTGAAAACCACTGCTATGTTATTCTCATCATTGGCTCCGGAGTTAATGTGCTTCTAACAATCAAACAGAAACATTGGCGTTAGGAGAGATATCAGAATCTCATAAACAGTCTCTAAAGTCTAAACAGAGATAGAGTACGGAAATGCGGCGATCGGAATCATCAGGAGGAAGGGAAAAGATGGAGAGAAGAGCGAAGAGGATGAGGAGAGCTCCAGAGACAGCACAAATTAGAGGGAGGAGACGGCGAAGAAGATTATAATAACTGTAACGCCGGCGCTGGAAAGCCATGGAAGGCTACGCGCGGCACTCTAACTCAGCCTCTACGTCAAAGAGAGATTCGAAAAATGCTTGCCTCCAATGGACCAAAATACAAAAAAGTCTTTCTCTTCCGAGAGGGAAATAGAATAGTCAACTGTTGAAGAAGAATCAAAATCAAAACATTATTTGTTTATATATGATTCCTCATTATTTTCACGACATGTCCAACACTACAACAATCATTTATAGATTATCTCTCTCCCTTCAAGTTTTCTCTTCGATCAAAAGAATCAGTTTTTATTTATCGAAGAGAGAAAAAGTTGATTTCTTTTATATATATATAAAGAGAAAAACAATTAATCTGGTTTTGGGACAGTTCTTATAGATTTCTGGGCACCGCCTCCACCACTTCCTTCTAACAGCTTTTAGTTTATTTGATGAGTAATTAATTATAAATTTAATTTCTGATTTTAATAATATTATTATGAGCTGGATTTGGAGTCATGCAAGTTATTCCATTTGTTGGTCAGTTTTGTTTTTAGCTGTTAATCTCCTTTATTAATCACACTTATGAGGATATTATTGTTACTATTATCGAATAACTAAAGATAATTTTAGTATTTCGTAAACTCTTTGACCTGTAGAGCCAATTGCAAGCTGTGTTTCTTTAAATCACTTTGGAATTTTGTTACAATTTTTCAATATTGAATTTATGGTGTGTATATTACTCTTAACTCTTTAATCTTTGCTTTAATTTTATTATCCTAATTTTTCTTCTTTATTGATAAAAAGAAGAAGAATCTCTGTTTTTTCGGAAAAAAGAAGAATATTTGAAATTACTATCTCAGTTATAAAGTTTTGGTAAAGAGTGGAGTGAACAAGTAACAATAATGTGACCTTTGAAGCAAAGTTGAATGCTATTTTTTGACAGTTTTCCATTTTGGTTATTGTTGTCACAATCAATGAATAAAAATGGTGTGATCCGGTTCAAGAAATGTGGATCCGTATTCTTAACCAAAATCGGGAAAATAATCAACGATTTGAATGTAACTGACCACTAGTCCGGTTTTGGTTGGTTAAACCATTCGCAATTGGATTGAACCAAAGAGAATTCATTTCGCAAGCAAGTTTGAGATCTATTATGACTACCGTTTTCAACTGTCCCTTGTTTGTATTTACTCACGCCTTCACAAAATTATTACAAATGAGTTGTGGTTTCGACACTTAGTAAACTCACTAATTTCGATTAGATTTTCATTCATTGTAACAAAATAAAATAAAAGTATATAATATATCACTTTATTTGTTGTCATACATTCAATTATATAAAATCTAAAATGTATAAACAAATTTCAGTAAAGAACAAAAGAAAACGATAACTACGAGACGACGATTTAAGGATGGATTCCCTTAAGATAATATATATAGATATCAACTTGCTATCAGATTCAACTCTAGTCGGAATGCTAGAATCTTTTTTTTTCCCAGAACTCCAAATATCCAAATTGATACCGGTTTTATTTTATTCAGAAAGAGACAATTATGGTTTGTAGTACATTAATTCCGGTTTAGATTAGCAATGATAAAGAAGAACCGGAAAAAGCTTACCAAATTCATAACTTGCTTCTGCCTTTCTGTGATAAGCTTCCCATAGCCTTAGCCTTTGTCCTCAGAAGAAATTTCTGAACTTTCCCAGTCGATGTTTTAGGAAGATCCTCAAACACAATACTCCTAGGAGCCATATAATGCGGAAGCCGGTCCCTGCAATAGCTTATTAGATCCTCGGCGCTGGCCTTAAACCCGTCTTTAAGCTTCACAAATGCACAAGCAGTCTCACCCCAATACTCATCAGGCCTCCCAACTACAGCTGCTTCAAGTACAAAAGGATGAGTGAACAGAACAGATTCGACTTCAATCGAGCTAATGTTTTCTCCTCCTGAGATTATAATGTCTTTTGATCGATCTTTCAGCTCTATGTAACCGTCAGGGTGTTTAACACCTAAGTCTCCAGTCCAAAACCAGCCTCCTTTAAAAGCTTCCTTGGTTGCTTCAGGATTCTTTAAGTAACCATTCATCACTGTGTTTCCCCTGAAGACAACTTCACCCATAGTTACACCATCAGCTGGCAAAGTTCTCATTGTTACAGGATCCATAACAGCGATTTCCTCGATCCCCAAATGATTCACGCCTTGCCGAGCTTTCATTTTCGCCTGTTCTTCTCTAGGCAGAGAGTCCCATTCAGGTTTCCATGTACAGACCGTGCCTGGTCCATAAGTTTCTGTTAACCCATATGAATGAAACATAGAAAACCCCAACTCTTCCATTTTGTAAATCACATGTGCCGGTGGCGGTGCAGCACCAGTCATAAAAGACACCTTCCCAGGAAGCGGTTTCTTCTCGGATTCAGGAGCGTTGATGATCATATTCAATATGGTGGGCGCACCTCCCATGTGAGTCACCTTGTGCTGGGAAATCTTATTGAATATATCCTTTGCGGTTAAATTCCTCAAACATATATTAGTGCCACCAATTGCAGTAATACCCCACAATAAGCACCAGCCATTGCAATGAAACATTGGATTCGTCCATAAATAAGTAAGCGACGAGTGCATTTCATTGAGTAAAATTGCAGCCAGAGAATTCAAATAAGCACCTCTGTGACTATAAACAACACCCTTGGGGTTTGAAGTGGTGCCTGATGTGTAATTAAGAGAGATAGGATCACATTCATCATTTGGCCTTTTAACTTGGAAATCTGATTTTCCCATGGCCACGACATCTTCGTATTCCATCAAACTTTTCTTCCCTGTAACAGATTGAACAAGAGGCTCTTGGATCAAGATCAAAACCGGGACCTTTTCTCCCTTATTTGAGAGGATTTCACAAGCTCCTTGAGCAATTTGGAGAAACTGATGATCTGCAAAAAGCACTTTTGTCCCTGAATGTCTCAGTAAGACTGCTACAAGTGCAGAATCATGGCGAATGTTGAGTGTACAGAGCAAAGCTCCAGCCATAGGAACACCAAAATGCAACTCAACCATAGCTGGAACGTTTGGGGCCAACACTGAAACCTGGAATCGTGAGAACCAGAAATGTGTGATTGGCAAATTCGATTCTGGATAAAATCTCATTTTCATTAGGGATAAGTTTCAAGCTCGAGTGAAAATTGAAATCCAAGTTATTATCGATTGACAACAAACAAGATCTCCAAATTGCTAGACAGATGCATCCGCGCACATAATTAATCGAGCTAAAAAGAAAAAAAAACGAAATCGGTGAAAAAGAGAAGTTCTGGGTTCAGACCACATCTCCGGTGGAGATCCCGAGTTGAGAGAGAGCGGAAGCGATTCTGACGCAACGATCACGGGTCTGTCGCCACGTGTAGCTGACGGGGCCATAAACAACGGAGATTCTGTCTGCGTAGACGACGGCAGATCGATCGAGGAAACTGATTGGAGTGAGCGGGACGTAGTTGGCTGGAGACTTGATAGTTCCCTCCATCATTTTTTCGCCGGAAAGCATTTTTGAGTTCTCACTCTCTCTTGAGCTGTTGTAATTATCCTCTAACTCTTTCCGTCGTTTTGTGAAGTGTCAACATTCAACAATATATCTTTAAGTTTATAAAATTTACGAAAAAAGTAACATCCACAAACACACAATTCTTTGATTCTTTCCATTTTTTTGAAAATTTTGTCCTCTTATGTAAAACATTATTTTTGTTTTCTTTCTGCTCAACACCTTTTACAATTTTTGTATTTTCAAACTGGAAATGTTTAGAGTTAAATTGCGTGTACGTCATCTTGCAATCTTACGATTTCTAATTAAAAAAAAAGCAGTCACGTGTAAATAGTAAAGACATAGCGCCAGTAAAGTAGAGACCAACCTGACAATAGCTCATGAAGTTGAGGCTTTAGAAAGACCTCAAGAAAAGCAAAGCATGAGACTCGAAGAATGGCTTGTGATGGTCGAGCAATTTGGGATTAGTTCCTTCACATGAACAGTGGTTCAATGGATTCCAGTGCCTGAAAGAGTTGGTCTCTCCTCCACAAACAGTGATCAAGCTTCCAGTGAAGACAACACTGGCAAGTTAAATTTGCCTCAGTGCCTCTGAATCCACAATAAAGGAGGTCTCCACATGCTAATAAGTTTGAGTTGAATAAGATGTTAAAAACGATATAAAACATAAAGCTCTTTCTTTTCTTTTGTTGGTTAAAGGTTTATAAAATGTATGATATCTCAACTCCGCATTCAAAACGAACAACTTCTATAAATGTGATTGGTATCAGAGGTCATGCATTAAGAGGCAATAGAACTATGGAAGAGTATAAAGAGTCTCATGCGTCGATGAGTTGGTTGGTTTCTCTTAAGTAGTGAGCAGAAGATAGACGAGTCCTTTTAGATATTCCACTATTTCAGATCCTCCCAGCTTCGATGTTCCAAAGACTCTATCGACAAAAGTGATCGGTACCTGCATTTGAAGATGAGCACCAGAGAATCATTAATAATGAATGATATATAGTTTAAACGGAATCAAAATCACAAGTGGATTTCTAGATTTATAAAAACCTCCTCAATACGATATCCTTTCCTGGTAGCACGAACAATCATCTCCATCTGAAAGACATACCCTTTACTCACACATGAGCTAATCACATCTTCAAGTACTGATTTCTTGTATAGCCTTTCAAATAAAGTGGTGAGACGGTCAGTCATGACACTATTGAATCATTCCAAAATTCACAAGTTAGTTAGATTTTTTACCGGAATGATCCGGTTAAATCAGATACACCAGGCCATAAAAGTGTTTGAGCCAGCACGTTTGCTCCTCTACTTGTGAGTTTCCGCATAAGATTCCAACCATGAACACCACCACCTTTTACATATCGTGTTCCGGTTACTATACTTGCATTTGTCTCTAGTTGTTTCCTTTTTGAAAAAAACAAAGTCAACTGTAGTCATTATAGCTTATGAATTAGTGAGAGATCAAGAGACTTTTCTTTTTCTTACTTGATGAAACTTGGCAAGTACTTTGGCTGCACAAGAGAAAAATGACTGGGTGAGCTCAACAATTAGACGAATAGCCAAGAAAAGTTAATTGATTGATGGCTCATACATGATGTGAAAGATCCGCATCCATGATTACAATGAAATCACCTGAGGCCTCCTTCAAACCATGGATATATGCAGTTCCTGGAATTGATGATGCCAAGAAGAATAATTCCCCTTCTTGTTAAGCAGAATGAGAAGATGATAAAGTACGAATTACATACCTAAGCCAAGCTTTTTGGCTCTAGCTCTTAAAAGCTGCATCGTAGAAAAGACAAACACAAGTTCATTTAAACCGAAGAATGCAAAAGGGAAATACCCAATAAATTACATATATAGGTCCTAACTCTTCATTGTACTTACAATGCGATCTTCACCATACAATTGGTGCAGCTGCTTGACAATTTCTTGTGTGCCATCAGGGCTCCCATCATCCACAACAATTATTTCAAAATCAACATCTCTGTATCATACAAGAAGTGGCAAAGCAAATCATATTTTTTACAATAGTAGATTTTATCGGTATTGGTATAAATCGTCAATTAACTTTTGACAGAGAAGAGTCTATTTAACGAATGCAAATCTTTTGATTTCTCATAAGCAGCCACAACCAGAATCTATCTGAGATAAGGAAATCTAGCTTCTGAGCATTCTCCGATTACTAGACCAGAGGTTCTATAAACAACATGAATCACTTCTATACTGTTTGAGGGATCATTACACTTGATTACTATGTCGCACAAACAACAATCACGAATTTTGGATCTGCAAATTAGACTGTAAAACCAAGATCATAACTTTCCCGAGATCCATAACTTCTGATCCTTTCGGGGGAGAAACCCAAATGCCGAAGCACTAATGACGATCAGAATCGAATTTGGAGTGAAATGGTTCCACAAAATCCAATTTGATAAACAATAACACTACATAAGCCGTCGGGAAACTGATTCTGAAAACGTGAAAAAGACAAAAATAAAATTAAAAAAAATGTTAATTTACCGGAGATGCTTGAAAATGAGGTAGACTATCAGAGCGATATTGAGGCGTTCGTTGTAGGTAGGAACGATTATGCTATATTTGTACTTTTTCTCTCCTTTCGTTTCCTTCTCTTCCGCCATAGCAGCCTGATAATTCTCCAAATCAAAACCTCCCGGCGAGTTTTGCAATGGAGCTTCCTTCCTCTTTAACCAGCCGATCAGCTCTGTGAAGTCGACCGTCGTCTCTAAAAAATTCAATGTTCTAAAATGGGCCTAATCCCAATTTTAAGCCCATAATTAAATTAGAAAACTTTTAACCAGCTAAACATCCGTAACATCGGAATTGTTCTCTTCCTTCCGCCAATCTCTACTGTTCTTAGATTTGCACAGTAGAGGAGAAGGTTTTCAGTTAGGGTTTTGTAGAGACAGAGATGAGCCGAAGTTTGGGAATACCGGTGAAGCTTCTTCATGAGGCGTCTGGTCATATAGTGACGGTGGAGCTAAAGAGCGGCGAACTCTACAGAGGAAACATGATCGAGTGTGAGGATAATTGGAACTGCCAGCTCGAGGACATTACCTATACCGCTAAGGTAATCTACACTCTAACCAAAAGGTTATCATTTGCTTCTATTTGAAACTGTTTTCTGAACCTTGGGTTTCGTTTCTCTTCCATTGTTGGTGTTAGTGCTGTGAAAACCCTAGATTTGGCGAGCTTGGGAATTTTCTTACTAGTAAATCTTTTTAGGCGTTGGCTTTCATTTTCTTATTTGGGGTGTTGAGAATCGTGACAACTTACTGTTTCTTGAGTTTACATTTTGAATAAAACATGTGGTTGTTTTGAAAAGAACACCTTGGAGTTTCCAGTTCAAAGAATCATATATTCACTCTTGATGTGTTATTTTTCAACTATGTGTATTTCAAATATAACTTAATGGATTCTCTTCTCAGTTGTCGCTGATCTTTTTCTTTGTCACTGAACTTTTGTTTTGGGTTTTCCATTGTTGTGTTACAGGATGGTAAGGTCTCACAACTTGAGCATGTCTTCATTCGAGGTAGCAAAGTCAGGTGCTTTAAACACTTCTTTAACTTGTGCTAATTTCCTATTATGTTTAATTCATCAGATCTTTCTTGTAAATATAGATGATTATTTGTTGACCTATGAAAAGATCTTGACAGGTTTATGGTCATACCAGATATTCTGAAGAAGGCACCAATGTTCAACCGGTTAGATGCTAGAATCAAGGTATTTGCTTTTTGAACCCTGGATGCTAAGTGATATTAGAGGCTCTATGTATATCCTCAACATACATTATACATTGCTTGCTTAATCGATGCAGGGAAAGAGCTCGTCACTTAGTGTTGGCAGAGGTAGAGCTGCAATGCGTGGGAAAGTAAGTTCTCTCTCTGTCTCTCTCTCTCTCTCTCTGCATGCTACTTTGTTCATGATTTACCGCTCAAGACATCAATATTTGGAAGTTTGATTAAATCCTTGTTAGACATTAGTTAATGCTTGTTTCTTCTTTGTCATCACTAATTGTTGGATCCTTGAACATCTGTGATATTGTCGTAAAGGCTCCGGCTACTGGGCGTGGAACTGGAGGAAGGGGAGCCGTACCACCTGTGAGGAGGTGATTGATTTTACGCTCAACATTTAAGCTTCGATTCTGAGTCAGACTTTGCTGCAATAGTCAGCTGAAACCTTCACTGTAAGACCAATGTTCTGCTCTAACAAGGAAGAGAAAGAGAGATATGTCCAGATGCACTAGTAGTTCTGTATTTTCAGAGTACTAAGATGTTTAAGCATTGACAAGTTTTCGGTATAAAATGTGTTTGCGTTAGTGATAAATGATTAAAATAAACAGTGACAAGATTTTTGGATCCATGTTAGAAAAAGCCAATTTCTTGATGACAGAAATCAATAAGACTTTGCATTGATAGCATGTGAAAGAAACTTGTGCACTATAGAAAACGATTAAAATGTAATTATAACATAAAAATCTAAGAGATTTGAGGTGTATAATGTAAGAGAATAATTTGGTGGGGCTTGTTGCAAGTTCTACCAACTAATGTACTCAACATAAATAATATAGTCTCCGTACCAACAAAAAAAGAAGGAAGACGTGCGAATTTAACACAATGATTTGACGGGGGGAGTTCAAATGATTCAGCCAACCTATAATAATTCGTCGCTCTTATATCTTTTCGCCACTTAATTAATTGATTCTTTTTAATCATTTTTATATACGTTTCAATACCCTATTAAAAAAGAGATTCTCTTCGCCCGAATTATTATTTTAAATCATGAATTCAGAATCTTTTCTTTTTGATATTTTAAATGTTTTTTTTCTTGGTTATCCCTCAGAATTATTTTGTTGATTATTTGAAACTGATTATTGGCTGTTTCATGCAATAAACTATATTTTCATGATGATGGGATCAAAACACTATTAGTAATTCAGAAAATCCTCGAGTGGCGGTACACAAATTAGTTGTCTAATAACCGTTTAATATATTATGTTTTGAGCTACGTTTAAGATTATTAGAATTTCCAAATAATGTTATACTTTACGTAATCATTGAATTTGTTTGTTAAAATCCAAATCGTATTTTTATATTTTCATTGAAAAGGATATAGTAACTGAAGCGGTATTTGTAAATGAAAACTAGGAAACTATAAATACAAAACCGGGTCAAAAGAAATTATAAATAAAATTGAAAATCTCTAACCAAATCATAAATAATATTTTTGCAGACAAGCACATATTATACATTAACTAGATTTATATCTACGTCACGAATATACGTCATGAGTGGAAAAAAATATTTGTAAATTATATAATATTGTTTATTAGTAAATATCAATGTTTATAATTTTAATTTTTAATTAATTTTTTTAATATTAATTTTTGTATATTTAAATTAAGAAAATAAATATAATTATTTTTATGAATTAATAGTATGTTTTATTTAGTTTAATAAAATATATTGATTATTTAACCAAATTAATAATAATAACATATAATTATTTTAATAATATAAATTTAGTTATATATTTATTTAAAATTTTGATAAATTATGGTGATATTTTTGTTAATAATACGTTGCATTATACTTATTTTTAAAAATTATTAGTCGAATAATATATTAGAGAGTTTTTGTCAACCCATATACACGATTTAAGGAAATGCAAGATTCCAAATAAAACCGTTGCGACTCAAATCTCAAGGTTCTCAACAACTTAAACAAAGTAATCAAGCAGCATGTGGATGTGACATCATTTGTTTCGGTGTCTGTGATCATTATTTTAAGTATCAATGGTTTTATTCATAATATATAGATAATATATATATAGATATTTATGGACAGTTATATAAAATATTAATTCAAAATTTTGTTTTAAAAATAGTATTATTACTTTGAATTTTTAATAAAAACATAATTTATGATTAAAATAAATTAATTTTCAAATAAAAATAAAGTTAAATATAATATTTTAAATTTATATATATATCAATTTTTTGGATAAATATTATATATCTACGTACAGTGGCAAAAAATGAAATAAACGTAATGTCATCGAAGAATTGAAATAAAAGAGCATAGAGAAAAACGAGAGGAATGAGGAATGTAGTTTTAGGATTGTTTCTGTAGTGAGGTTTCTTCACAATGAAGGATAATATTATACGTATGGGAAGAGTGTTGCATTTTCTTTCTTCAAAAATAAATATAAAAATCACAACGCCCATGAATATCTAAGTGACATAACAAAACATTTTAATACTTTCGACTTATCATGTTCGATCCATTCTCGAATATATATATATATTTCTTTATTGACAAAAAGAGAGAAATTAATTTGATTGAAACTATAATATAAGTAAATTTATGTGGAGTGTACTTAATTGAGAGAGACTAAGTGGAGGTAAATAAGTGATGCACCACTTGTTTCGCCTTTTGTAATGATTGGTGTATACATACGTGTATTTACAGTTACTTGCCTTTTGTTCACAATAAATGGTGTGACGTTTATATTGAATTCGATCCCTGAAATTGAGTAATATTATGACGCAAAACATTTAGAATTTTCTTTAAAGATTTTTAGAAAATTTAATCAACTTTAGACATGTATATGATATTACAATATACTACTGTATATGCTTAAATTATGTACAAAGAAAAGCATCTATTTAACAAGCCATATTTTAATATTTGTGATTATATAAGACAAAAGGCAATTCTTTTTTACAAATTTATTTATTTATTTTTAAAATGTTATAAAACGTAATACAATTTATTTAAAATTCTATTAAATAATACAAATTTTAAATTATTTAATAAAAGGTAAATCTTAATTTTTAAAAAGAATTTAAATATAATCTTTATGGTAATAGATGTAGCGCAACCAGTTAAATCATCTCGCAGGTTTATAAGAACTCCAAGATCGAACTTTGTAACATAAAACTATACATATAAATATTAATCAACGGCTTGCCTAACAACAAATTCATAGTTTTATATTAAAATGTAGCAGTGGCATCTATTCACGAGCCGAGTAAAGAATCGGTTGCACAATACCTCCACTATATTAGAAACTTTTCTTTTACTAAATATTTTATACTGTCAATTTGATCAGAAAAATATGTTTCTTACTCCCCACTTGTTTCTTTAAAACTTCTTCATCATTTAACCCTATATATATATATATATATATATATATATTAGATTCTTTGATTCCATAGTTGTAAAAACAAATATAGCAAATTTCTAACAAAATGACTATTTGTATTGTCAAATATGAATGTTTTCATTATATTAGTTGACAAATATTTTAATAAAAAATTTTACACTTGTTATTTATAAATATATCACGTTGACATATCATATCATCACAACATTTTAAAACAAATATTAAATAAAACATAATTTATTATAATATTTATAAAATAATATTAAACCAATAGTTAATAGTATATTGTATTTACATCTTTAATATTTTGACATAAAAGATAAACAAATTTTAAAATAAAATTTTAGATTAATTGAATATTTATCATATATATAATTTTTTATCTATTTAAATAATTTAAATTCATTTGTATAATCTGATTTATTGTATATTTCATTTATATAATCACTATTAATAATTTCAAAAATTATTTTAAAATAAAAATAAATTTTGTACGTATATTTTTTCTAAACATAGCGTAAGTCTGGATCTAGTTAATAATTACTAACTTGGTCTCCTCTACAAATTCCAACAATGGTTTCAAATGGAATTTGATTCGCTTTGGTCATCACCACAATAAAATGTTGAAGAATCTTTCTGCATATAAAACCTTTTTGGTGAAATCAGATGTTATATATTGTAAAGATATTCACAGCCATTATATTTGATGTTTTCAAAATTTTGTAGGATCTTATTCTACCACTGATTATATAAATATATTAAACATATCGTAAAAACATTTTATTTTATCTTTCAGTGGAGAAGAAAGTTTTACTATTTCACTCGTAGTTATATTTTTTCATTTATTTTTAGTTTCTTGTCAAATCAAATATTCCAAATAAAATCTAGTTTTTTCTTTGTAATATCATATGACGATATTCTCTTTTATGTGACGTTTGCTAAACAAAAAAAGTTGGCCTTTACATAAATAGAAATTCACTGCACAGAACATCATGCTACTACTCGTTTGTTTATTCTCTTTCTCAGCATTCTCTCTCTAGAAAGTGGGGAATCTTCTCTCTCTCATTCAGTCAAAAACCCAAGCAGCCTGGAAGAGAGAGTGATATTCTGTAATGTGATTATGAAATGAATTAATAAAATTCGCAACAAAGTCTTGCTATGTCCACTTGAGAAAGGAATCTTCAGAGAATCTCCCTGTATTGTGAGTTTTTCCTTTGTTTCTATTTTCTCTTCTGAAGCTTAAAGGTTTGATTTTTCATTAAGAACGACGAAGGTGATTAGTAGAAAGTTGTTTTTTTGTTCATTGAGGTTAAATCAATATCCCCTGAGCCATAAGGGATTGGGGTATTGTTTGACCAGCTTAAAGGAATCAAACAAAAATTTGTTTTTTTTTTCCTTCCTGCCTTTGGATTCCTTTTTTTTTCCTGTCATCATCATGAATTGGATTTGGCAAGATTTTTGTGCTTGATCCGTGTTTCCTAAACTGTTTGTGCCATTTAACGCTTTTACTTTGTCGGTTGGTGAATTCGATACTCATGACTCTTGTTAATTTCTGAAAATGTAAGCAAGAAGAAGAGGAACAAAAAAAAACTCAATCTCAACTGCTTGTTTGTGAACGCTTGAAAATATGTGCTTCATTTTTTCCAGATGGTGCTTCATTGATTTTGGAGATAGATAACGAAGAAAGGAAAAATACTTACCCATGGAAGATAGTTTTCTTCAAATTGGTAACGCGGTTATGGACACTGAGTTCATGGATGGATTGTTACTAGATGGTTGCTGGTTAGAGACAACAGATGGATCTGAATTCTTAACTCCTTCAACTTCTTCCGTTAACCCTCCTTTTGATCCATCTTCCTTGATGTGGCCTCCAACTCAAGATACATCTGCGGTCTGCACACCAGGAGTAGTATCTCAGATGTATGGTCAGGATTGTGCAGAAAGATCGAGTCTTGATGAGTTTCAGTGGAACAAAAGGTGGTGGATCGAACCAGGAGGTGGTGTTTCATCGGTTACCGAGAGATTGGTTCGAGCAGTTGAACACATTAAAGATTACACAACAGAGAGAGGTTGTCTTATACAGTTGTGGGTTCCGGTTAACAGAGGCGGTAAGCGAGTTTTGACCACAAAGGAACAACCTTTTAGCCACGATCCGAGGTGTCAAAGACTTGCAAACTATAGAGAGATCTCTGTGAATTATCACTTTTCTGCTGAGCAAGATGATTCCAAGGCATTAGCTGGTTTGCCTGGAAGGGTTTTCTTGGGGAAGTTTCCTGAATGGACTCCTGATGTTAGGTTTTTCAGGAGTGAGGAGTACCCAAGAGTTCACCATGCTCAGGACTGTGATGTACGTGGAACACTGGCAATTCCGGTGTTTGAACAAGGTAGTAAGATTTGTTTGGGTGTTATTGAGGTTGTAATGACCACAGAGATGGTTAAAGTAAGACCTGAGCTAGAAAGCATTTGCAGAGCACTTCAGGTTTGTTCTTGTCTCCTTCGCTAGAGCGCTTTCAGCTATTCCTATGAAAACTGTTTTTTAGAGGGAAGAATGTGCTTATTTTTCACAGGCAGTTGATCTTAGGAGCACAGAAGTTCTGACTCCGCCTTCTCTAAAGGTAATCAAAGAAACTACACAAGTTTTTTGAGTTCCGGTTTAAGTATACACCAGATTGTTTATTCTTTATCCAGGGATGTGATTTATCCTACAAAGCTGCACTACCCGAAATCCGAAACCTCTTGAGATGTGCCTGTGAGACGCATAAACTACCTCTAGCTCAGACATGGGTCTCTTGTCTCCAGCAAAACAAAACCGGGTGCCGTCACAACGATGAGAACTACATCCATTGTGTATCAACCGTTGATGATGCTTGCTATGTTGGGGATCCAACAGTCCGCCAGTTCCACGAAGCTTGCTCGGAGCATCACCTTTTAAAAGGCCAAGGAGTTGCAGGACAAGCCTTCTTGAGCAATGGACCTTGCTTTTCGTCTGATGTCTCTAACTACAAGAAATCCGAGTACCCTCTCTCTCACCATGCTAATATGTTCAGTCTACGTGGCTCGGTTGCGATTCGCCTGCGCTGCATCCACACGGGCTCTGCTGATTTCGTCTTGGAGTTCTTTTTGCCCAGAGACTGCAATGATCTGGAGGAACAGAGGAAAATGTTGAATGGTCTTTCAACTATTATGGCTCATGTGCCTAGAAGCTTAAGGACTGTCACAGATAAGGAACTAGAAGAAGAGAGTGAAGTGATAGAACGGGAAGAGATAGTAACTCCAAAGATAGAGAACACATCGAAAATACATCATCTCCACGGAGTTTCCTCATGGAGTGCCTCTCTTGAAGAAACTCAGCAGAGTAATAACAGTAATCCTCAGAATCTTGGATTAGTATATGATGGAGGTGACAAGCTCCCAAATGATGTGTTTAGCTTGAAAAGAGGTTTTGACTACACCAGAGATTCTAATGTCAACGAGAGCACCACTTTCTCTAGTGGCGATTTCAATGGGATGCCAGAGAAAAAACGAACAAAAGGAGATAAAATCATTACTTTGGATGTTCTTCGGCAATATTTCGCAGGGAGTCTGAAAGATGCAGCCAAGAATATCGGTGGTAAGCAGCATATTTGTATTGTTTCAGTTCCATTTTTCGAAAAATCCCAAGATTGATCTCATTCTTTTGCCTCTTTCTTGTATTGGGAAATTTCCAGTTTGTCCAACGACCTTGAAGAGAATATGCAGGCAACATGGGATACAGAGGTGGCCTTCAAGAAAGATCAAGAAAGTGGGACATTCGTTGCAGAAGATCCAACGGGTAATTGATTCAGTTGAAGGTGTTTCAGGTCCTCTTCAAATAGGCTCTTTCTACGCGGATTTTCCCAATTTAGCCTCACAGTCACAGGAGCCATCACAACAAGCCAAGACCTCACCTCCTCTTTTGCTGCCATTGCAGCTTGCAAAGACCCCTGTTTCCTCATATAGTCACAGTTCAAGCTCTAGCCAATGTTGCTCCAGCGAAAGCCAACTGAACAATGGTGCAACAACCGATCCTACTTTAGCTGATGCAGGAGGTGTATTGGAGAAGACGAGCAGCGAAATCGAGTTTCAAAGTTCGATTCTTGACGAGACAATATTGACTCTTTCTAGTTTAGAAAACACCCCTCAAGGTGCACCCTTGTTATCATCTCAAGATGATGACTTTCTTAGGATTAAAGTTAGCTACGGAGACGAGAAGATCAGATTTCGGATGCAAAATTCGCGCAGGTTAACAGATCTGTTGTGGGAGATTGGAAAACGGTTTAGCCTAGAGGATACAAGCAGGTACGATGTAAAGTACTTAGACGAAGACAATGAATGGGTTTTGTTGACTTGTGATGAAGATGTAGAAGAGTGTGTAGATGTATGCAGAACCACACCGAGTCACACCATTAAACTTCTCCTTCAGGTTTCTTCTTCTCATCACTTTTCAGAACGTTCTTCTGCTACAGGATACAGTTTAGGGCACTGACCTCAAATCAGTGAAAGAAAAAAGAAAAAGAATGGTTCTTAGGACATGACTCAAAAGATTATACCTTTGTGTTCTGTAACTTATGTTACAGTTGTTCATAATATGTTTGGTTTTTTTTCTTTCTTGAAAGATGATTAGAAAGTGCTTTGGGATTTGTTTTTAAAAATACACCAGAGATAAGAAGAAAACATGTAAAGATCCTCTCTTCCTGCTAAACTGCAGATTGTTTTTTTTCTTCTGAAATTCCTTTTCATGCCGTTTTCAAACAAATAAAAGGACTCGTCTCCATAATTGTCACATACATCATAGGGGAAAAACAAATATACAAAACTAAAAGAAATCTTTACCAAATTACATATTTTTGTTTTCTGAGAAATAAAAACTCATTTTTACAGAACATCAAACCAGTAATCAAACTGAAATTTCTTAAACAAACTTTCTACGAATCTTGCTGTGTCCTTGTGACCTTAGGTGACGTGGAGGAGAGGTTTCGAGCTTCATGTGACCGACTCTGTGCGGCTAAGTACTCAAGCGCCACCACTATGTCACCAATAAAAGGTCGATAATGAGCTTCCTCGTTTAGACACATTGCGATTATCGCAGTCGCATAGTTTAAACATCGTCTTGGATAATTTCCTTGTAGAGACGGATCCACTAGATGTCCAAACTTGTTCTGATCCTTGAGGTATGGACGTGACTGCAGAGCAAATAAAGATTTGGTTTAACGACAGTAGGAATTTTTGAACTATTCCGGTTTAATCCGGTTACTTACCCAAGCGACGAGATTCTGCTGGCCTTGCTTTTGACTGACATCAATAGCTTTTCTCCCAGTAATCAGTTCAAGCAATACTACACCAAAGCCGTAGATATCCGATTTAACGGTTAACTTCCCGCTCATTGCGTATTCCGGAGCACAGTAACCGTAAGTTCCCATGACGCGGGTTGATACATGAGTTTTATCTCCTACTGGACCGAGTTTTGCCAAACCGAAATCCGAGAGTTTGGGGTTGAATTCTTTGTCTAGCAATATGTTTGCCGATTTCAAATCGCGGTAAATTACTGGCGGATTAGCTGTGCAATGAAGATACTCTAATCCCCTAGCAGCACCAACCGCAATTTTCATTCGAGTATTCCAGCTTAAAGGCTCTTGATTTGAATCAAAATCTGAAAATCAAACAAAAAGATTGGAAATTTGAAATCGGAATAATTAAAACATCTGAAACAAAAAAGAAAATGGAGTTTATTACAAACCAAAAAGGTGATCTTCTAAGCTGCCCATTGGCATGTAGTCATAGACAAGAAGTCTCTGATCACCACAAGTACAATAACCGATCAATGTGACTAGATTTGGGTGATGCAATAAGCTAAGCATAAGAACTTCTATTATGAATTCTTGATTCCCTTGAAGCCCATCTGGATTCAATTGCTTGATAGCCACTACCTGCTTACATCAAAATCTTATAAAAAGAAAAACAAAGTTTCTTTTAAAGGGTTTGAGGAAGAGAGAAAGAGAGAGAGAGATCTGACTTGTCCTGAATCTAGACGTCCTTTGTAAACTTTCCCGAAACCTCCTTCTCCGATCAAATTCACTCCCTGGAAGTTTCTTGTGGATGTTGCTAACTCCTTGAACGTAAAGCTTCGGGCTCCACCACCAGGTTTCGGACTATTCACCTTTCCGTTTACTGTTCCAAATTCAGCGCGAAATTAGCCCAAAAAGTGTGTGAAAAGTTAAACAAAATAAACACTCACGTAAGATACCTGAAATCGACTCTGTTCTTGTTGTATCACTTCCGTGAACTGAAATCACAAAAGCAAAACGGCTATACATTATCGAAAGCAAATAACAAAACTTTCTGGGAAAACAACGAAAGTTTTTCGACTGGAATTTAAAAGAACGTGATGAGTTGTTTGGGTAACCAGAGGTGCATCGACCGGTGTCAATGTCGACTCTAATGTCCTTGGTTCGAGGATTCAAACAAGAGAAGCAAGTCATCCTTTCTTTTCTCGGGAACAATGGTGGACGACAGAGAGAGAGAAAGAGAGAGAGAGAGAGAGAGAGAGTAGCTACAAGAGTTTGCAGACGCATACGGTTGCGATTTTAAACATTATTTAGTGTTATATATAATTTTTTTGTCGCTATTTAGTGTTTTATATAAATGATCAAATGGTTGAAAATAGATGTGTTAGTGGAACATTTATAATTAATTAACTGGTGTAATCATGGTTTAATAGAAAGTTACTAACTACATACAACATATAACTTATATATATTAAAATATAAAAATTTGATATGAAAATATAAATAGAAAAAACTAATTTTTGAATTTTATAAATATTTTATACAAAATGAGAAATAATACAAAACCGTTTATGTAAATATTATCAAAACTTAATTATCACAACATTGCATTTAGTAAGAACCAATAACACCTAAATCGTAAAAGACAACACCGAGTTTCGTTTTGTTCTTTTGTAAGTAGGACCTATTTATTAAAAGAAAAATGATTAATTTATCCTTTATTCTCATTTTGTCTTCTTTCAAAGTTTTAATATAATTTCCCAGATTTCTTATTAGTCTCTTCTTCATCGCATCCCCAAATTCCCGACCCCTTTCAAAGCTCAGGTCCCCACCGAAATTACCGTTACACCCTCTCACTAGTAAATACCGGAAATACCCTCAAACAGTACACAATGTGTGAGAAATCTCAAGAGGCCGACAATGGATTTGCGGTTTTCGATCTTGACAAATGTACGGTCAAGATAGACCTTCCGTGAGAATACATCCTTCAGTGGGTCCTATTTGTTTTCTTTAGCTGAGTGGTCACACTGTCCCATTGACTTTATTTACCGATTTAGAAAAATCTGTTCCTATCAAAATTATGGCTACCGTATAAACAATTATTAGTTGATGTATCTGGCTTCTTTGAAATTTTCCACTTTTATTAAAGTGATGGATTGTAAAGTAGAAAAATCTCTTTGACTAATTGCAAGATACCAAATCTTAAAACGAAAATTGCCAAATCTTTGTACTCACAATTACATTTCTTATTTAACAAATAATTATTTATTAATTGATAGTACTGTCTTTTACTAATGACAATAAGATAGAAATCTTTAAAAGAAAATTACCAAATCTTTTTAAAGGAAAATAGGAATGTTTATTGGTTGTAAGTGGAGGAACAACTAACAAAGTGTAAGAAGAAAAAACAGAATCTACTCGATACTGACGCAGGAAACACACATATTTAATAATAAAAAATTATAGTATATAATATAAAAAATATTTGTTCTTATAAAATATGACAATATGTGAAGGTTTGAGTGGAAAATAAGTATCGCTGAGACCCACCAGACACAGCCGTTCATGTAAGTCACGTGATGCGTGAGCCCATTTTCACAAAATTTAAAGACAATTGAAGCACACGAACAAATAATAATTCAATACCTTTATTTATTTATTTATATAAGTCAGTGAATACCTTGATAAAAAATAGTATTACAACTTACTAATCTGAAAACCAAATATTAAATATATATATATATATATCTACTATATATTAAATGAGAAACATTAAAAGTAAAAATTGCTTACATATCATCACCACATTCACTCTCACCAATTTTCTTAATTAATTTAATTCAAAACATAAATTATTTATTTTATATATTACTCAAATATTTTAATTAGATAATCTAATTATAGAGATATTACTAACTTAGTTTCCAAACCGTATTTACTTTTCAAATATCCTACAATTCAAAAATTAGAAAATTTTGAATTCGTGCATTACACATTTAATTACTCGCCAATTTTAAAAATGAAAAATTATTTTTACATGAATATTTAAATATTGTACACAAATAAAAGGAAAATGAAAATTTCGAATTTTTGTGCATATAGAAACTTCATTAACACTATTAAATTCCACATTTTAAATTAATTATTCATGTCGCAAATTTAATTTTCTCCTCATATGAATACAACTGGTAATTGAATATTCATTTACTATCATAAATTTCAAGTAAGTGCATTTTCCTCATCATTAATCATTAAAATGATCAAGATTTTCGTGTCTGTATATACTGAAAAATGATGTTTCATCTTAATTTTTGCAATGCTGTTTATAAAATAACTAAAAAATGGTTATATATCCAAAAGCGAAGAATTGGATTGGATTTATATCATGCATGTTGAAATAGATAGCAAAAGGTTCATATGAATTATTTCACTCATATGATATTTAAAAATTTAAATTGTAAAAATATGAATTATATCCCATATTTATTATTTTTTAATATCAAATATTAAAAATGAAAATTAGACCATTATTTTTTATGTTTGTATATATCTTGAAAATTCATTATTCCTGTGCATCGCACAAGTATTATCCTAGTATATATGATTTAGTGAGCTGTATATGAAGTTTCAAATTTGAATGCGGTCAATAATACGCTAAAAATTTGATTTTATAGCAATTTACTATATTTTATAGTTTATAACATTTAACTAATCCTCTTAATATTAAAAGAGAATTGAGTTCTTTAAAAAAATATTACATGTCACTCTAAAACATAATTTGGCATAATTAATTGTTACAAGTCGTTGAGTCAAATATAACATGTCAATTTAAAAATTAAATTAGTAATCCGATTAAACTAAAATTACTTGATATGGTTAAAATCGGTTCAACATATCATTTATTAAATATCCAAAACAAAAATACGTATAGTTTTATCAAGTTATAAACTAATATTAAAATAGTTTTATATTATATAAAAATTGAGTGAAATGGTTGCACCTATAAAAAAGTACATTTAGTTCATCGAATTATCCAAGTAATAAAATTAAAAAAGTTTATAATACACAAAAATATAGAATTAAACCCAATACAACATAAACAGTTGAGTTTTTAAATAGAATCATTTATTAAACATATTAAATGCTCACACATAGATAAAATTTACATATATTATAAAATGTATTTTATTATGATCATTTAAATTTTGTATATATATATTTTTTATCGACATAGAAATTATCTTGTATATTTTGTGTATTATAGATAAACATATTTAATATTAATTGGATTAAAATATATGTGTCGATACTAATTCCTTATATAAACTCATAAAATATTAAATTTTTATTAATAGAATCATTTTTTACCTTAATTAAATGCTAACATGTAAAATAAATATATTTTACTGTTAACAAATAGACAAAATCTATAAATAATATTTGTTCACAATAAAAAATATGTATTTGATCAAATGTTATCCAAGATAAAAAAATATATTTCATTTAAATATCATAAATAATTTATTTAATAATATTTAATATGGTTATATCTATAATATTAGAAAATTTTAATTATCATAATAAATTAAGATTTTATATTTTTAGTAGATATCAAAAAATAATATTTAAGATATTAAACAACTACAAAATTCAAAATTTGTAATTAACATTAATAAACAAAACTTATGTGTTCATACTAATTCTCTATATAAACTCATAAAATAAATAGATTCAGTTAACCTAAATTAAATGTCATAACTAAAATTATATTTAATATTTTGATAAGTATAATATCTAAAATTTAGAATTACAAATAACTAAAACTATATTTAATATTTTGATAAATACAATATCTAAAATCCTCTTAACATTAAAAGAATTGAATTAAAAAAATTTATAACATATTATTAGAAAAGATGACATAGCTAAAAAAAATTATAACATATGTTTTAATCAAATGTGACATGCAATTCAAACATAAAATTATTTAAAAAAAAATAAATTAATCAAATATGACATGCAATTTTAAACATAAATTTATTTTCAAAAAATAAATTAACTAAATATAACATGATAATTTTAAATATAAATTTATTTTCAAAAAATAAATTAAATAATATATATTGAATTAAAAATAAATTTAGAAAAAAAATGTTTATATATTATTATAAAAAGTGATATAACAAAAAATTAATATGACTAAAATTTATTATCCCTTATACATTAAGAGAGAAGTGAGTTGTGAAAAATGTTTATATGTCATTAAAAATTTAATATAAAAAGAAATTATGACTTATTATTCTCTATATTTTAAAAGAAAATTGAGTTCTGAAAAAATATTTATATATCATTAAAAAAAAAGATTACATAGCCAAAAAAAGCATTACATGAAACTTAGTCAAATATGAAATGATAATTTTAATCAAATTAATTTATTTCTAACAAATCAAATAAATCGTATATATTAATTAGAAATGAGTTTATAAAAATATGTTTTCATTTTTATGATTTTATTTAGGTTTTATGTTATAATTGTTTCAAATAATTAATTTGGTTTGACAAATTACAACGAATCATTTATACTTTTTCAATCATGGTTATTAGTTTTACATGTGTATTGAGTTGATCATATTTTAATCAACATCCAATTATATAATTGGTAATTTTAAAAATTAATATTTAAAGATAAAACTTAATTTTGTAAAAAAAATAGTTAAGAAAGTGTATTGTATATAAGTTCGTAATTTTTAATATATAATCGTAGCAAAATATAGTTTAGATATAATTTGATTATAAAATAAAAACGTAAACATATTACAAATATACAATTTTAATAGTTTTAAATACGAAAAACACAAACAAAATTCATCTTATATAATAAATATGTAATATAATAGATTACAAGTGAAGTGAGTTCTAAAAAAATATTTACATATCATTAAAAAAATGACGTAGCTAACAAAAATTACAAAATGACATTTAGTTAAACAGGACATGATTTTAAATATAAATTTATTTTCAAAAATAAAATAAATCATTTATATTAAAGTAGAAGTGAATTTAGAATAAATATTTAATATCCAAACTTTTTTTTCAATTTTAGAGTTTTATTTAGGTTTTATGAATTTATATTTGTTTCAAATAATTAATTTGATTTGACAAATTATTATGAATAATTTGTATTTTTTTAATCTTTGTTATTACTTTTACATATCAATTGAGATTTTCATATTTGAATCAATATCTAATTATTAAAAAAATAATATTTAAAAATGAACTTTATTTTTACAAAAAATAGTCAAAAACATACAAAAATAATGGTTAGAAAGGTGTATTATATAGAAATCCAAAATTTTAAATATAAAATCATACCAAATATCGTTTATTTTATTATTTGATTCTAAAATAAAAATATAAGTATATTAAAAATTGAACTATATAATTGGATGTTGTTTTAAATACATAAAATACAAACAAAACTCATTTTATATAATAAATATTTAATATAATACATATAACATTTTAATCAAATATAATAATGATCTAATTTTATAATATGTTATACCCATACAAGCCGTGGGCATATTATCTAGTTTCCTTATAATTTTAAACAAATTGATATTGTTTATATAAATTTAGGTGATTTCACTAATCACTTAGCAATATGTTTATTCTCCATCTTATTATAAACTAGATTTATACCCACGCCATGCGTGGGTTAAAATATTCACGAATTATATTTTATTAGTAAATATAAATTAAATATTTATATAATTTTAATTTTTATTTAAAATTAATTTTAATATTAGTTTTTGTATATATAAATTAAGAAAAGAAAAATAATTATGTTTTACGAATTTAATACTATGTTTTTGTTAGTTTAATAAAAATACATTATTTCTCTAACAAAATTAATAAAAATGGTATAATTGTAATTATTCTAATAAATTAAGCTCATTTATATATTTATTTAAAATTTATTGTAGTGACGACACATCATCATGATATTTCTGTTAATAACACGTCAGAGTAATGTTATTTTCTTAAAATATTTCTCAAATAATATATTAGGAATTACAGTAATAAATTAAATCTATTGATATTTATTTGAAATTATTTATAAATTAACGTATAAAAAATTTAAGGAAATAAAAATTATTGTTTTTATAAATGTAATAGTATTTTTTGGTTAGTTGAATAAAATATATTTATTGTATAACTAAATTAACATTAATAGCATGTATTGTAATTATTTTAATAATTTAAAATCTTTTATATATTTAAGTTGAAACTCGATGTGGTGTTGACATGTCAGCAAAACATTTTTGTTATTAACACGTAAGTGTAAGGTTATTTTATTAAAAAAAAAATTTCAAATAATATATTAGGGATGTCGTTTAAAGTTTCTTTTCACATATATTAAAAAACAATTTTTTTTTGTTTTCTATAAAAGTAAAGACAAAAAAACTTATTGAACATATACAATGACATTTCAAACAAAACACTATACATTCCAGAACGATAGATATTACTCTCTCCATTTTTAAAGGTTTTTCGGTTTTTGTTGTTATTTTATAAATATAGATTTTTAGTTTTCAATGTATTTTTTATTAACTAAAAATGATGAATTATAATTTTTTTAAAAGTAATTAAATTTATTAAATTATAACTGATTTTAAATTATAAAAAATTGATAAAAAATGATATATATATATATATAGAAGAAATTTTAATTTATTTTCTTAATACATGTGAAAATTTTAAAATATTAATAATTTAAAAACCAAGGAAATATAGTATAAAATATATTTATCTTACAAAAGATCAGAGTTCCAATAACCAAGGAACTTGAAACTCGAAGCCGGCAAGTTTTCCAAGAAAAGAAACTGAAAAATAATGTTTAAGGACACAAATCTAATTCCTTTTGTTTTGTTATGGACAAGGTTCAACATTAAGAAATTATATCTAAAAATTATCGGAAAATTAAAGATATAATTATATATCCTACAGCTTGGGAAGCTCCTATGGTTTTCATTTTTTTTTTACTTTTTGCCGTTTTACCCCTAAAAAATATGGATGTTGCAACAATCTATACAATAGAGAGAGACTTGTCCCATATATTTCCATGTCACAACAAATAAGCCAAGACTTTCCACGAGATTTCATCCCAGAAAAGCCAATGGAAAATGCCTCTTCTCCTTCCTCTTTCAAAAGTCTCAATTGATTGTCAAAGCTGTAATGCCAGATCTGGATGCTGCGATGAGGACGAACCAGTCTGAGGATTAGAGCCAGGGGAGTTTGGTGACACGAGCCTAGCGTTAAGGTCTGGTGGAAACCGGTGGAATTCCTGTTTGCTGTATGGAAACAACAACCCTTGCTGTTGCAAGCTCGGTATAGCCTCGCTGGTTAGGTTTGATTGTTGCTGCCTCGCCATTCCGAGCACCTGACCTGGATTATGACTGAATCCACGGATATGGCCGTTGCTGCTCTCGGGATTGAACTGGGGTCCTGACTGGCGAGTGGATGATGTTGATGGGTACTCAGTTTCCGGATTCAAAACATGAGCGAGTGATGGTGCCGTCTCCTCAATGCCTTGAGTAGAAGAATGTCTGTTTCCTATGAAAGCGCTCGAGACTGAAGCGGTTGGAGACAGGATCCTGTTTGAATGATCATCAGACGCTAAGTCATTGGAACACTTTTGTTTTCCTGACAACATTAATAAAGTTTGTTTCTGAGAACCATCCTCTTCAGGCCCTGCTGGGTTCTCTCCAACCCAACCTAAACCAAATTTGATTCCAGAGGGCAACACAGTCTCGATTCTTCTCGATGCAATTTTCCAGGCAACAGGACCGAGATTCGCTGCGTATCGTGCTAGACTCCTCGCATAACCATACTCAGTGTTCAGCCCAACCTGAAGAGTAACGAAAATAATGATCAGACTCTTGTTTCTCTATATCAAAGGATATAATAAGTTGGCAATAACGTACAGGAATTAACTGTTTTAACTCGTCTTCAAGCGTTGACAAAACCGAAGCCTCCTGGGTAGAAGTAGAGAGGTGGTTGTAGGTATCACGTCTGTTATCATCGACATTGAAATGTTTCATCCCATACTTGTTAACTGCCTTCACAACCGAAGCTACAGGGAAACAAAAAAAGATGGTTCACATACTGGCAAAAAAATCTGAAAGAAAGCAGAGCAAAGGCAGAGATTCTTTTACGTGGAAACTCGTTCTCCCAATCGATCGACCAACCACTTTGGGTATCACTGTTATGATTGATTCTAACCGATGTTTCTGCTTGCCGGAATTTGTGTGAAGGAGGAGTCTTTCTTAAGTTGTATGCACCAGATAACTTATTAGAGCTATCGCCTCCAGGAATGGGCACATCAGCTGAAATTTCAGAAGCAGTATGGTCAATCGAAGATGGTTCAGGGTGTTTCTTTG
This sequence comes from Pugionium dolabratum, assembly GCA_018901945.1. NCBI lineage: Eukaryota > Viridiplantae > Streptophyta > Magnoliopsida > Brassicales > Brassicaceae > Pugionium > Pugionium dolabratum. The sequence continues at coordinate 350,317 of JAEVFF010000135.1, read as the reverse complement.
GCGGACGGCCTCTTCTGGCAACTTTTAGCTGCTGTTGCTGCGGCTGCTGTTGTTGGTTTCGTGGTTCGTCATCATCACTGTCTTGCCTTAAATTCTCAAAATCCTTTTTCGCCAATTCATGTATAGCCCGTGCCTAAGAGCCAAAATTACACACTATTTTCAAAAACACGGAACGAGATATGAAAACAAGAATAGTTAATAAAAAAGCAAATTTAAGAACATACCTGTCGGTAATACACAGTGTCTGCTGAATTGTATTCCATTGCATTTGTACATATTAAAAACACATCACTCTGCAAAACAAACAGGGCGAGAAGCAAGACTTATCAGAGAGGGGGAAAAGCATTTCCAATACCAATCTCCTCACGAATTTACATATATTTAAAATCGGAGACAATTTTGAGTCTAAACAGAACAGTTACATCGAATTAAACACAACTTTTGAAACAGATTTAGGTCTGCTGAACCCCACACTTACATGTATCTTAATTGGTTAGAAGTAAAACTAATAAAGCCTTAAAGTCACTGAAAGGAATCGCAAACATCATCAGGCAACAGTTTTCCATAAACCATAAGAAGCAGTAAAAATTCTCGAAATGAAGATGCCAACTAACCAAACTTTTCTTTAGCTACCAGAGAAACTTTAGCATAGGACCAAGCAAATGTGGAACCAACAAGAACGCATCAAAACTCTCAAAGATAGGACCCGCATTGAAAGTTCAGGGAGAAGTATCAAGGAAGAGTCCAGTGGACGCAGAGTACAAGACTTGCCTCAAACTGTTCTAAACTGGCATATGCTCCAGAGTCTAATTTCTTGCGCAGTGTGCTAAAATCCATTGGATTCGTGATAATCTCATGATAATCAGGAAGCTGTAACAAAGACCCGAACACAGGTAAGACAAACTAAATGTTGTAACATTAACGATATTTACCATCAACAAAAAGGGACAGTCACCTCCTCAGGATCAACTGGGTCTGAGTAAACGCCATAAGTATCCTTCCTTTAAGTGTTTGTAAAACAACATCGATCACCAGTTAAAATCACTTCAACCACAATACAAAAAAAGAGACTATGTCAGACCAAGGAAATGAACATACTTTTGAAGTCTATCGAGGATGAACACCAACAACTTTTTGTCTGGCAAAGGTGTTGTGGGGCCAGACTCATCGAGAGACCCTGTCACATGTAAATGACAACAAAATTTAAATTTAATCAGCAGATATATTTTGCTTTTATCCTCGTACGAGTCAGTTTATTGCCTTTCCAAAAATAAAATAAAATAAATAAAAATGGATTTTTATATGTACCCTGAAGAATGTCTGTCGCTTTCGACGCCTTTTCTCCCTGCAGGATTATCAACAGATTAGCATCATCAACTCCAAGAATCCGTTAAAAAGGCGAGTTCTCGTAAATCACAGAAAAGCAAGTAGATGTGTTCGTGTTTAAGCAATTAGCGAAGCGAAGGATAAATATAGTAAAAGTCTGTGAATTACAAATTGAAAATAAACTAAGAAACTGATCTTACGGAAAAGACAAATTGGAACTTGTCTCAGACATGATTGTTTCAGTGAAGGGGGCTCTTTAATTTACGTTCAAAAACAGATATCAAAGAATAAAATATAATATTCACATAAATTATGTGTATTAACGCGAGAGTAAAAACTGGTTAGCACTCAAGAATTTTCTTGCCGAAGACATAAAAGGGAAACTAATTTACAGAAAAGCTGAAATTATGAATTCCCACCAATAAAAGTTAAGGCAAAAAATGACTCAGTCAAAATCATCCACTTACACATCGATTTTCAAGCAGAAGACAGACACAAACAGACGCGCGAAATCCCAACAATAAGTAAACCTAATTTCTCACATAACTCAATTTTTTTCCTTAATCAGAATTAAATCAATAATTTAACTCTAATTTTGAAACGAAATCGAGCCACAATGAATTTAATTTACCGTATAGCCAGATCCATGAACGGCGCTGCTGATCTTCCGTTTATTGAAGGATGCCTCGGGCGTTTCACTGGGTTCGTCGAGGTTTAGATCAGAACCAGCCGATTGCGAATTAGGAGAATGTCGATGAGAGTAGGAGTTTAATCCGTGTAAGAGCCTGTGTTTCTTCTCGCGCCGCTCGTCATCGTCTTCCTCTCCTCCGTCTTCATCGTCCTTGATCCAGGGTGAATCGGAAGAAACGCCGTTTGGATTAGGGTTCCGGCGCTTGGATCGGAGGCCGGAGTTGGGAGAATTAGGGTTTTTGGAACCGGATCTATGGTCTTCATGTTGATTTTTGTTGTGCTTCTGTTGTAATTGTTGCTGTTTGAGAGCTCGCTTTTGAAGGTCTAGAAGAGAGGGCCTCCCTTTCTTCTTCTTCTTCGTCGTCATTGTATCTGCTACCTCACCCATTCTCTCTATCTTCCCCCTTTCTTCTTCTCCTAGACAGGCGTTTGGTTTTGTGTTTCCTTACGTTTAAAAAAAAACAGAACTGTACTTGTGCGAACTCGCACATGCTAAGGAGGATAACGTAGACCTCGGTTGTTAATTCGTCCTTGCCCTGAGCTTAGTGGACAAGTTTGGGCTGAGACGATATTTTCAAACTATTTTTGGGCCTACGTAGACCCGACTTTAACCCATAAATCGAATTGTGTGTTTACTGTTTTTCTTGTTTAATTTGTCACATGTTGTCTCAAACGGCCCTGTTTTATAGGAATTTCTAAGACGTTCCCGATTTGAGTTGAGTTATGGCTCAACCAGAAATTGGAATATATTGATTTACACTATTGTGAGCCACAGCCGTTTTTCACTCTTTCAGATTGGTGTTTTTGGATGACTATTCATTGCTAGTTTTTGTTATATTTCTCAAACATACACGAACTTCTGTTTGTATGTTTTGCCCTGATTTCATATTGTATAATCTTAGATGTTTCTCGTAGTGCATGTTTTTGATTTGTAAAGGATTTATACTCATATATGTTTTAGGTAGCTAGTTTCCAAGTCTATTTTCATCACAATCACGCAAGAGATACTCATGCAGTGCAATTGGGATTCAGAGCAAGTTTATTCCATCTTTTATACAAACTTATTACGAACTTACATACTTTAGCTTAGATTAGATCCCTACAAGATGTTAAACCTAGCTACTACCTAACACAGTATTTATCCCACAACACTCCACTTATGCTCCATGAAGCCATTACTCAATCCAGAAGACTTTATTCAAATCACAAACCAAATTTGAATGAAGTAGATTCCTTCTCATGTGCTTGTAGTACCAACTTCTTTCCATCTTACGACGGATATACGTCATAGGTTTGATTTGATGGGAACAAAAGGAAACAGGACTGAAAAGTTTCATAATTGTCAATTGCTACCAATCCTATGACTGTATCTCATAGCTCTTACCAAGTCTTCAATGATGAAGAAGATTCTTCAATTTTTCCAAATGGCACTAGTTGGTTGTTCCATTTCTAAAGATCGGCAATTTTTCCAAATGGCACTACTGCCATTACAAGTCCATAACTTTCTATCACTGATTCCTCGCACCAGTCAAAGATATTTCACACAGACCTTCAAATCCGATCGTTTCACGTATCATTTAGTGACTGGTTGGTCAAGTTTCTCCCAGGCATTTCATCAAACAAGTTTACCGCATTTTCTACTTAGGCTATTCTGATGCATATTCTAAAAAACACTGGTTGGTTAAGTTTCTCTCAGGCGTTTCATCAAACAAGTTTCTCTCAGGCATTTCATCAAACAAGTTTCTCTCAGGCATTTCATATATGTCAGAGCACAACTGATCTTTATACTCATCTACTATACGAGAATGTTCTACGCTCAGGTTTAAACTACACCTCAATTTCTTATGTATCATCATTTAGTGAAAGCAACGTCTCGCATCAATAATACGAAATCTCAATAAGGTGCAGAGTGAGAGAGCATCAGCAGAGCAGTAGTTTTCAACAAGCAAACTTACCTGTAAAATTCAGAGATCAAGTGTATCCCATCATCTGCTCCCTCCTCTCTGCACCATGTTTTAATCTTAACCAAACTTTTAAAAAACCCTTAATTTAGTTGAATCTTTCATGAAAAACCTAAATCTCATTGAATAAGCCAAGATAAAGTGACTAAAAAGAAAAAAAAACCAAGACAAAGCAAAAGAAGTTTCCCGGACGATTGAAGGAGCATTGTAATCCTTTATTATGGCGGCGGTGCAGGAGCTAATATATATACGGTTTCACCCAACCGAACACCCTAAAATCAGAAGCCCTAGAAAATTAGAATTCCAAATTGAACCGACTTTTGCTATTGAATAAACCGGATGACTGACGAACCGAATCCTTGGGTGAGGTTACTGTATTATTAATTATGCCAATAAATATATCGTAATTATTGCTATGGTTTAACTTTAATTATTAGGACCGGAATAAGGGTAATGAGTCATATCACTTGCCGCGGAATACTCACGCAGAGAAGAAGCACAGAAGAAAACACATAAGCGAGGCTGAGGATTAAAGCTTGAGCAGGTGAGAGCCAATCAGGAAAAATCACTTGGATAGATGACATGGCAAAATATCTTTGAAATCCCGCCTAAACCCCTCAGTTTTTACATTTCGTGCGAAATTCAATTTTCAATATCCTTTATTGACCAAAGATATTTTACAACCCTCCACTAGCGTTCTCTTCTCTTCTCTTGGCCTCTCACTCACAAAGCGTACAAATTACAAACACGTAGAATTTCTGCTGTTCCTCTCGCTCTCTAAACGTTCTTCGTCATCTTCAAGGTAATTCCCTCCGATATTCTTTGTTTTCTTGTTTGATTTGTTTTTTATTCTTCCCAATTTCTATCTCGAATTTCTCTTGATTGTGTTTTTCGATTCATAATTGTTTAATTCATACTGCTTTTCTGTGCTATAATATCTTATAATTTTATTTTCCTGTTAGGTCTCTGTTTGTATGTTTTGCGATTATAGCAGTAGCTGTTTAGTTTACCGATCCCTCTGGTGATGATCGCTTTTGTGAATAGAACCGGTCACTTTTTGAAAAAAATATTTTTGTTCAGGATGTTTGCGATATATGTAGTACTTGTCTAATTTCTTCGCTGATCTTGTTATACGCTCGCAGAATCAATAATGAAAGGAGGTAAATCAAAAACTGAAACCAGGAGCTCCAAGTAAGTATCAGCGAGATGGATTTATGGTTTCATTTCCTGTTTGATCGTCCAATTAGTTCCTAGATCTCTGGATTTCAAATCCATGTCTCTGAAGCTTTTCCTTACTTGTGTGGAAATTAGGCTTTCTGTGACCAAGAAGCCTGCTAAAGGAGCAGGCCGTAGCAAAGCGGCTGCTAAGGATCCAAACAAACCAAAGAGGCCGGCCAGTGCCTTCTTCGTTTTCATGTAATCATCGCCTTCGATTCTTCAATTTTCTGTGTTCAGTAGTTTCCATGGATAAAAACTTTTTTGCGGTACAAAAGTTTTTCAACTGGCTATACGAATCTGTTCAAGGTGAGATGAGTAGCATCCTTTGTTTGCTATCCTCGAGTCAAAAGCCCTTATTATTGCTATATATTATTCCTAATTCTGATATGGTTGCTAATATTTTGTTTTGTCTCTCATAATTGTTTCTACCTCTATCCTGTGTGTTAATACTGGCGTTGACTTTTGTGAACTGAAGGGAAGATTTCCGTGAAACTTTCAAGAAGGAACACCCGAAGAACAAATCTGTTGCTGCGGTGAGTTGTTTGTTTTCCTATATGTTAATTACCTTAGCTTTGACAGTCAAAGTTGCATCGATGAAGAATTTCAATGGATAAACAGGTTGGAAAAGCTGCTGGAGACAAGTGGAAATCCTTGTCAGACGCTGTACGTTCTCAGAACATTATACTAAGATGGTGTTATGATCTTACATGTCACGTTTCTTAAAGTGAAGTCTAATATGTGGGTCTTTACAACTATTCAGGAGAAAGCTCCTTTTGTTGCCAAGGCTGAGAAACGCAAAGTTGAATATGAGAAGAACATGAAAGCCTACAATAAGAAACTGGTAAATCAAATGTCAATTTAAAGATTTTTATTTATCTTATGTAGTTGACCAATCATGTAACTATGTTTTTATTTGTAGGAGGAAGGTCCAAAGGAAGATGAGGAATCTGACAAGTCAGTGTCGGAGGTTAATGATGAGGATGATGCTGAGGATGGTAGCGAAGAGGTTATTGCTTGATTCTGTATTCAAGTTATTAATTCTTATAATGAGTTTTGTTTTAACTCTGCTGCTTTGGTGTATAATTCAATGTAGGAGGAAGACGATGACTAAGAAGTTGAAGTTTGGTTTAGTATAGATGGCTGCAAGAGCTCTCTGTGTTTCTTAAATTGTTTATGTGCCTGATTAAAAGGGGTCTCCTTATCTTTTTTTTTCTCTTTTTCGTTTTGATATTTCCACAACCTCCCACTATAAGCCCCTTGGATGGAGTAAGTGAATTGTAGAATGGTTAAATGTTAAAGTGAGACTTGCAGCTCTGTACTCTTTGCTCTATAAAACGATTTAGTTTTTCTTTTTAACCTTTCTCAGTTTATTATTTTGTTGATGATGTTTGGTTAATTATCTTATCTCTTTTTATCTGTAAAGAAATGTCGGTATGGTGTTGTGTCTTAGTCTTGTTTTATTCATCACCATTTCCGTGATTCATTTTCCACGTGGAATATTTTTCCTTTCGTAATAATAGTGATTTTTATTTGTGCCAGTTTTTAAAATTGAAAAAGTGAACATGGTCAGTTAGGTTTCCTCACGAAGCATCCATCTCTTTTCTTCACCTAATGTTTTTCTTCTCGATGAACAACGTCACGATTAGGGTTTTGCTTAGAGTTTATGTAGATTTAGTGATTTACTCTTTAGTCATATTCAGGTACGAAAAGTTTATTAGTTTTTTTAGGAAAGCTATGATTCGAGTATCATTTTGTCATTAAAGCCTCGCTTTCGAATTTGACCTGACCGATATCAAACCCCTCGGATCGATGACGTGGCTAAATTATTTGAAATCTCGCCTAAACCCCTCAGATTTTTACATCTCGTGGGATCAATTTCATTAATAGTATCCTTTTAAGCAGATATTTACGAACCCCCTCAAACCCTCATTCGAATCGGTTCCCAAAGGCGTACAAATCACAAACACGTATTATTTTTGTTTTACTTGCTCTCTCTATTTTGAAATACTGCGATTTTCGTCAGGGTAATTTCCTCCGATTTCTTTGTTTTGGCTTGTTGAATTTCTAAATTTTGTCTCAAATTGCTCTCGACTTCTGGTCTCTTGATGTGATAGTTACTTCTCCATATTGATTTTCTTTGCGCTTAGAACCGAATCTTCTCGCCGCATAGTTTAGTCTTTTATTCTCTGCTTTGTTTTTCTTAAGCTAGTTTTCTCTTGTTTGTGTTTGCGTTTCCTGTTTTCTACTTTGTTCGCTGATCTAGAGGTATGCCTGCAGAATCAATAATGAAAGGAGGGAAATCAAAGAGTGAAACGAGAACCTCCAAGTGAGTTCTCAGCCACATTGATTCTTCTGTTTTTTTTTTCTAGTTAATTTCTAGATCTCTGGATTTCGAATCGTTCTCAAATCTTTTTTTTCGTATTTTTAAGCGTTCCTCACTTTATTTTGCGGTGATGATAGGCTCTCTGTGACCAAGAAGTCGACTAAGGGAGGTAAAGCTGCTGCTAAGGATCCAAACAAACCAAAGAGACCTGCCAGTGCCTTCTTCGTTTTCATGTAATCATCGCCTCTTATTCTTCAATTTTCTTTGTTTAGTAATCTCCATAGATAATACTTTTTTTCTATTCAAAAGTTTTGAGTCTGGCTTATATGAACCTGGCGAGATTAGTAGCATCATTTGTTAGCTAACTAATGAGTCCAAATAATTTATCGTAATATTGATGTTGTAGTTACTCTTAAATGTTATGGATATGATTCTTTATTAGTACTTTTGTTGATTACATAATCCATTTAGTATCCCTAATTATTCATAAATTGGTCTACCTAAATTCGATGAGTTAATTAGTACTCTTCTTAACTTTGTGGTCTCAAGGGAGGATTTCCGCGAGACTTACAAGAAGGAACACCCCAAGAACAAATCTGTTGCTGCTGTGAGTAATTTGCTTTGCCATTTTTAACTTCCTCTATATGTTGTACTTTAGCCTTTGTCTTTGAAGCTTACTGACAATAGATAACAGGTTGGAAAAGCTGGTGGTGAAAAGTGGAAATCCTTGTCAGATTCTGTACGTTTTTATTAACTCGTTGATTGAAGTTGTGCATCATTTCAAATGTTACAGATTTGCAGGCTTGTGTAATTTTAGAACTTTGGGTTTTACAATAATATAGGAGAAGGCTCCCTACGTTGCTAAGGCAGACAAGCGCAAGGTTGAGTACGAGAAGAACATGAAAGCCTACAGCAAGAAACTGGTAATTGGTCTTCATCATTATACAGAAAGGGATGTGTTTATAGTTAATACGAAACACATGAATGAAGTATGAGTCATGTTTATGCCAACAATAATAACTGGGATCTGGTTAGTTTAGAATGATAGTAGTTGACCAACAAATGGTGTTGTATATTCAGGAGGAAGGTCCAAAGGCAGATGATGAATCTGACAAGTCTGTTTCTGAGGTGAACGATGAAGAAGATGCAGAGGATGGGAGTGAAGAGGTAAGTGCCCAATTCCATAAGTTATTTTCATCATTACATGTGAATGCCTTTTTGTATGAAGAAGGTAAATGGTCGGTTCTTTTGATTTATTTATACCGAAAGCATATAAAAATCTATGTGAAAACTCTTTAATATATGTAGGAGGAAGACGATGACTAAGAAGTTGAAGTTGGTAGCATAATATAGGAGGAAGACGATGACTAAGAAGGCTGCAAGGATCTCTCGGATGTTTTATCTCTTTTTCTCTTAAAATGTTAATGAGGCTGGTTAAATTGTTTTTTTAATATAAAAAATGATGTTTCGTTATAGTAAACTAGCACTACTATGTCCCACTGATTCTAGGAGTGATGTGGAAACAAATGAATGTAGAATGTATCGATGGTGAATGAAAGACTTGCAGCGATTTAGATTGTTCTTTTCATCCCTCTGCGTTTGTTAATGTCTTAATGATTTTTTTTTTAAGACTCTAGCTTTTAATTGGAATGAAATGTTGACAGTTTTATGCGGTATACTAGAATTTCATCATGGAGAATATTACTGTTAATCTCACATTAGTTCTCATTACTACCATAGAAACAATGTTTCTTTCATGATCGTGTTCGGTGTTCCAAAAAGTGCAATCCATGTTTTTACTTTCATTTCGAAAAAGAGCCAAAGTCAGCATTGTAGTTCTTACTCTCATTCAATTAACTACGTTTTAACAGAAAAGTGAATGAAGATTGAGAGCGTAATCCGCGTAATAGTAGCAGAATAATGCGGAAGCTCATACCTCATCCTCAATATAATATATACTTTTTATATCAAAGAACCTTTTTGGTCCTAAATTCATACATTTCCTTCTTAATCACATCAATGAAAAAGAATCTTTAATTCTCATTACTTTTCATTAGTAGTCAAAAGGATGATTTTTTTAAAAAAATTATGCTGTGATTAAGCCTTGCTTCCGGCTTTACCTAACCACTAAGTATAAAGTAAAATACACAGTTTGCGTTCTTCTACTAATAGAAGCTACTGTGATTTAATATTACATAAAATCGTTTTGGTTTTTTTTTAAATATACCTGTGGTGACTTATTAATTATTATGTCATCAACACATGATTTTACTCAAAGCATTTTATTTTCAATGGTTGATATATGAACCGTAAAACTCGATTAAAATGTTGACGTTTCTTACGCAGACGTACGGTAAACACAGTTGACGACACAAATCTATCCTAGTTGTGACTTGTGACAATAATTTTTTTTACATATTTTCAGAACAGAGGTATAGTCCAGTTGTATTGGTAATTACTCTCTAACAAAATAGGTAATTGAGAATCAATTTAATCGGACGACTAACTGACCATTAGTCAAGAGATCTTTCCATAAAGTGCTTAATTGACGGTAAAAAAAATAAACCAAAGATCTTTATTTATAATAATAAATAAATAATCATAAATCGTTCTCATTGTCGTCTTCATATGCTTAAAAAAGAAAAAGAAGAAAAGCAATACCGTGAAGGAGATGGAGAGAGAGATCGAAAACGGTGCGTATAATGGGAGAGTGATGACAGAGGAGCAGATGGAGGTTCTTCGGAAACAGATCGCTGTTTACGCAGCCATTTGTGATCAGCTTGTCCTCCTTCACAATTCTCTCTCATCAGGTACACTTCTCTCTCTCTCTATATATATATGTATACGTATATGCCTGTGTGTCTTGTGATTTATTGACAATCACTTTATATGTGTTGCGTTCTTACAAAGGACCAGATGAGCTTCTTTGTAAATGGTAGAACAGTTTTAGGAAGACTTATTGAAACGCAACGTTTTGAGCTGCTATTTTAAGCGAAAACTGCGTCTGTGTTTGGTAAATGATTTTCTCAGTGTTTTCGCTGCATAGACATCGATTGATTGCCTAAGTTATCTAATTTTCTTTAATCAGTATTGCATATTTATAAAATATACTTTATTCATAGCTTCTCGACATAACAATTAGATCAAAAGAAAATTTTGGCGCCGCGCCCGTTTTTTAATGGTTTGAAAGAGTTATTAACGATTTGCAATCGCGTTTAGCGGTTAGGATAATTCATATATATGTGTTGGAAGGAACTTAAGGCTCACGTAACTTAAGTTTACTGATAATGATTTGAGAAAATAAAATAGGAATGAGTCCAAACGGAGGCAGATACTTTGATCCGATGGTGGCATCGTCAAGCGATCATAGAATATCAACTCGGCATCGATGGACTCCGACATCGACGCAGCTTCAGATACTTGAGAGCATTTACGTGGAAGGAAGCGGAACACCGAATCGGCGGAGGATTAGAGAGATAGCTACGAAGCTGTCTGAACACGGACAGATCACAGAGACAAATGTTTACAACTGGTTTCAGAACCGACGAGCTCGGTCCAAGCGAAAGCAGCCTCAAACGACGACGACGACGACTATGATTAGTCAGTCCGACGATGCGACGGTGACGACGGACGAGAGGAGGAGTTGTGGAGATTCTGAAGGACTAGAGACTTATGAGAATATACTCTTCACAAGTCCTGATTTAGGTAAACCAGTCTTTTAGATAATATGTTCATCTGATTATAATTTAGCATAAAGAGATATGAAAATGGTGATTTTATGCGGTTTCAGGGATTGAGCATCTGTTGAGTAGAGGAGATATTTTTGGAGAGTCAAATCCGTTTAGACTGACATAAAAAGAAGATGAAGGATCTTTAACATATCCTCTTCTCTTTGTTCCCATAAAGCTAAGCAAATATTTACATGTCTCGATTAAAGGACATTACTGTATGCGCGTGCGTGTTTGTTGTTTGACTTTACTAAGTATTTTATTGTTTGACAGATTGATATGTCGATGAGGAAACACTTGACCTCATAAACAGCATATATGATTTGAAGATAAAATATGGTTACTTGTTATTCAAATTGCCAGGATTGGATAAATCTCCACTCTCAAATCACTTTTTCAGACATATCGTTCATTATAGATTTCGTTTTCTGTACTCCGATTGTATGTAATCGAATAAATTGTGTAATGTATATACATAGGACCAATTCACCGTAAGCTGGGTAAATTAACAAGGGATTGTTATGACCCACAAGCTAAGTTAGCCAAAATGTTTCTTCAACCACAGGAGCAAAGTTCATTGGTCAACGTCAGTTTGATGCCCGGTTGTCTGCCTTGACTCAGACCGGCTCAGCTTGTTGATGCATGAAAAACATCTTTACTAGGCCTTTTTGCTGGTTGGCAAATTGCGTTTTGGCAGTCTTGACTGCACAGACGAAGATGATTAAGATTGAGGTTCGGGAACTTATATTAACGTGTAAACAGAGTTTGAAACCGGAATGCGTGTTATTCTCTTTACATACCTTTGATTTTGTAGTCCTCCAGCCTCCTGAATCTTGCTCCTGCTTTGGGGAGTACGCAAATCTCTCTATTGACTTAATCACATCACTCTTATTCACAGCTGTATTATTGACAGCAAGAGGTTCCTACAATCCCAGTAGAAAATTTGTATGCAAAAACAACTACACTTGGTGAATTTTCCTGTCAAGCTATGTTAAAAGATTCATCTCGATTTCAAAATCGCTTCTAAGACTTAACGGTATGCAAGTAATACCTCGTAATTTAACACTGTTTCATTGCTTGCTGCATCATTCGTTACTTCTAGATGATCAGCAAAGAACAAAATCTGCAAACAAATACAATTGGATCTTGATATTAGCGAGAGCTCAAGACAATGAACCCGGTATAAATGATAGACTTAAACACTCTGATGAATCACCACTAAAGTCAAACTTACTTTGCTCAGAAACTGGACATTTGATGAATCGGTAGCCATGACTTGCACTCCGAGACACGTGTTTGGGATACTACAGAAAGGGCAAAAGATAGTATTGAAAACACATCCATCTTTCTCGCACCAAATACCCTGACCTTTCGAGCCTTCAAAACTTCTGCAGAGCCTCTGATTAACCAATGAGCAATCTGTCATGATAACTGAAACACTTGTTGGCATTTCTGCACCATCGGTTCCTGATGTTTCTTTCAGGAGAGATAGCAAATACTTTTTGGACGACGAAGTCAACAAGCAATTGAGGTATGAGTTATTCTCAGGGTGACCTAATGGACTTCTGCAGCACAAACAAGATATCTGCACTTTCTGATTTACTTCTGGAAATGCATATATGTTGTACTTTTGGGATTTTGGTTCGGTTCTCCCAATCTCAAATTCATTTCTTCTTGTGAAACTCGTGTGATATGAAGGTCTAGTGCTAGGAGCATCATTTTCTTCTTCAAGGTCAATGACCGGAGAGCTGGTAAACTTTCTTCTCTTAAAGGCATGGGAATTAACACTCATGTTAAAAGAAGAATCTGCTTCTGGAGTCAAATTACGGCTGTCATTGATGGAATATCTCTCAGGAGTTATTATTACAGACGATACAGCTTCAAAGGTAGATTTCCTGAAATTTGGAGTAGATATATGCTGCTTTAATAATTGATAGGGAGACGTCGGAGATCTCAGACCTATTGTTGCTTGGGTAGAGCTTTCATCCTTTGAGAAAGAACATGGACTTGCTGCTGAAATACCATTGATCATACCAGAGGTTTCCTTGACAAAAGATGTTGCTGGATCTTCATTGCAGTTGGTCACTGATGACACCTCGCAATACCTGCACAAGACAGTTGAAAAGTTTGCTGAAAGATGTGGCAATATATACCCTTACATTCTGTAGTATTTCAATTTAAAGTTCACATGACATAGTCTACTTCTTGTAGTTGAAACTCGCTCTACCAAATATGCTACATATCCATTATTCTGCACTATACTTTAGATAGATATGGTATGATATTCTTACCCAGGCTCAGGTTGGAAACTGCACTCACGGTCAATGACTTCTTTGTAGCATTCAGCTTCCTCTTTAACTTGAATGAATGTCTGAGCAGGTATGTCACGTGGAGATGATTTAGAAAATCGCATGGATCTCAAACCTTCAGCTATTTTCGGATTCCCCTCTTTGTGATCCAAAAAGGCATTGCTTTCATTTGTAAATTTTTTTTTCAGGTTCAAACTTGTATAGTCCTCTACGTCCACCACATTCCTAGCTGTGATATCCTGGACACAGATTCAAGATCAATAATCGAATGAATTCATGAAAAAACACCACGAATAAAAATTGTTTTCTATAAAGGTACTTTGGGTTCCAAATGACTAGATTTGTTCTGAATATGATTATCCATCCTTTTGCATTCTTTGCTTTGGTTTTCCGAGGAAAAGCTCTGCTCAACAGCACAATCTTGGGACCCTAACTTCTTACATTCAACTCGCTCCTGCAGGCAATTTTCAATTTTTTAATGATGATGTAATAAACTTTCAAGGAAGGGAATGAGAAGGTTTAAACCTTGGCACTGTCAAAAAAAGATCTTAACCCTTCCATAGATGCTTCAAAATTATCATACTGTTTGATTGACTGCCTTAGCCACTTTGAAATAGATGCTATGTTCCTTTGTTCTCTGTATCGCTCATCTGGATAACAAAATAAGGTAACTTCAGAGCTATCATAACGGAGTTGAACAAAACGTTTTAATAGAGTTTAGAAGTGCCTTATCCACAGATATCAAAATATAATTACCCAATAATATGATGGCACCATAGTCAAACCTATGCCGGATACATCGCCCTGTAAGAAAAACACCATGAAAGTATAATCTGTTACCGTATCAATATTGACTGGAACCAAGTGACTGAATGCAAGTTATCACACCGCACCTGCTGCTTGATTTAAAGCACGATAGGCCTGTTGGCAATACCAGTCACTCCCTCCAAGAAGGTTTTTAGATGATTTGTACGTATCATTATACTTTTTCTTTAGTCCAACTTGAATATCATGCCTGATAAGAAAGTTATTAATCAAAAAACTGTTTCCCAAAGCCGGATTTCAAATTGGAACAAAGCTGAAAGATTTAAAAGAGAAATAGAATTCTTACAAGTTTGGAAATGGAATGCCAACAATTATCTGTATGTAGTCAAGGTTCAACAGCCCATTCATAAGCCAATTTGAGCGGTTAAATTATATTTATCAATCACATCCTAACGCTTCAATTGCAGCAAAGGACTACAGTAATTGAAGTCCCCATGAGAAAGCAAAATACCACGACATTACAATTGAAAAGGATACCACTGCCCTGGCATTGTCATCAGCAAAGTCAATCCCTTCTGAAACCTGTCAGAAACATAGACTTCAAACTCAAATCTCTAATCAAGTTTTTCAAGTCTGTCATGCTCATTGGGTCCAATTACACCCATATCTTGAGATCGGAATGCTCTGTTAGTTGAACATCAATATAGAAACCAAAAAAAAATCAAACCTTTCCTCTACATACTGCAAGAAATGCAGCTCCCTTCGTTGGATCATCTTGAATATCCATTTTATAAGGCCCTGCTTTTTTAGCTCTTCGATTTCTTCCAGTCAGTCTGTTCTTTCCACGTACAGAATCATAATATCCCTTCAGAACAGAATCAAATTCGTCCTGGGCTCCTCCTCTTGGTTCTGCAACCAATGACAGTAATTTCAAATTTTCAAAAAGAAAAAATTTGCACCAGTATAGGGTTTGTTGCAACTGAATTTACATGATCACAAAAGATAGACGTTACTCACCAACAAAAAGGTCCTTTTTCAAGCAGAGCCGAGACCATTGACCAGTTTCACGCCAACGTGTGCAGAGTTTTTCCATCAACTTATAGCTTGGAAAGAATACAAGAGAGCCACCTGGTACAATAGTGCATATTTCTTCCAACGATTTCCCTAGAGCATCCTATAAAGAAAGTAGAGTTTGTGTTTTAAGATAAACGAAATAATGCATTACTGTACAAGAATAACACATTTACAGGCAAAAAGAGCCTTAACAAATGACTAAATTCCCAGTACCTGGAATGAATATGCATCAGCTGTTTTATAACTTCCATTTAGAGGATAATTACCAGGGCCCTTAGAGATTGCACCAGCCCACACCTGGAACAAAAAGCTGTTAAATCATACACTGAGTTCTGGAACTGTTGCTAAATGGAGAGGTTTAGGCAGAACCTGCAGATTAACATCAATCACATGTGGAGCCTCTAAACAAGTGCCGAACTGCATCCCCAGTTCAGATGAGAAAGAATTCATCGGTGATAAAGTCCTATATTTCACAACCAAGAAACTCAAACTTCGAAAGAGGTGGCTCAAGAACCACAGGAAATTTAGCAACCACTAGCCAATGGGTTAAGGAGAAGAGAAATTGTATGCACAGATATACAGTGAAATACAAAAGAACTGAAACCAAAAGTTGAGCCTGATCATTGTACACTGACGACGTTGCGGTTTTACTTAAAAAAGTTTTAGATGAAAAGGGTGTGCATGAATTTGAAAAGGTTGACATATTCTTTGCAGAAGCAACAGTAGACAACATGATACTGCTTACCCAGATGTTAAAATGATGGATAAAGAAAGATCAGCTAAGTCTTTGAAAACAACAGACGGATTCATGCACCACAAACTGAAAGTATGCGTCCAGGTACCAGAAGAATCTCCTGCAACCCAGTAGAACAACAAGAAACACCTTCTGTTTTAGGGTAAATTTTTCATAAGCTAAATAAGCTATCAAAAAATTCACTTGTACCTCTTTTAGTAGAGCGTTGTAAACCTAGTTGGTAATCTAATATGTGGCTTCCATTTCTTGAAAAGAAGTATGTAAGTGAAGCGAATAATTCTGCACCAATATTGTGCAATAAGATTTCATCCTCAAAAGATTATTACAGAGAACGATGCTAATAAAGTTAGCAGGATGCAAAAAACCTTCTAGTGTCAAGACAGATATCCCACTCAAATGAGGCATATCTGGTTCCACTTCTGCTTCCTTTGATGTTCTGATCGCCTTTACCAGTGAGAACAATGTCACATACAAGCAATTGTATAAACGCCTGTGGGCCTAGCAAGATAAGATAGAAAAAATGGCTTACCTTTGTAAAGCATTCCAATAAGATTGGGAAGCATTCTCGCGAGATATTAGATTCCTCTAGCTCTCTTAAGGCCTTGTCCCCAGTCCAGCTGTCACAATAAATAGCAAAAAAATATGCAGCATCTTTCTGTTAGCACTAGATGAACCTCTGATCACTACATATATCAATGAATATTATGTCATGCACAAAAGTTAACATTTTTGGTGGGTTGTCACGCTATATTTACCACATTTCCGTCACCAATGCTACATAGAGAAACATTGTATTCAGCTTAAAGAATTGTCCAAACATGACAATTCTCATGCAGAATATAGATGCAGTTGGAACCCTTTTTGAATTATAAAGTTAAGTAGATGATTACAAAAAGTATTTACTCACCTAGAGAAATAGTGCTGAAAATCACGTTTTGCTAGTGAATCTTTTTTTCTTCCAATCCAGCTTATCAATCCCTAAATTCATAGAACACTCAATATTAAAAGTAGTCAGCAAAGATACCTCTGAATATTATCTTGCAGCTAATGACTTACCTCAACTACTTCACTTAAGGGTTGATATATCATTGGCTGTGCCACACTCATCTGTTCTAGTTCATTCTGCAGTTCTGCATAACACTAAACCACATTAATAAGGTAAATGTCAGAGAACAAAACCATGAATAACTACAGGGATAGTTTGAGTAGCGCATACTAAAAAGAGTCTCTTCTTCCAAGTTAACGCTTCCTGCTTCACGTGCAATGTCTTCCATATTGCTGTGGAGAGTGGAAGTGTTTAGTGGAAAGCCTTAACCATCAACATTCCAAGTATGCTAAGAAATATATCAGCAAATCATAAGTGTAGAAGTATTAAAACTAAGAAGGTTCTGAAGCTTACTGTGCTTCATCAAAGATTATAATCGCTCCTTTCAAATCTACCTCAACTCCTGCTCGAATGACAGGATTTACTATATAGGAATAAGGGCAAAAAACTAATTGTGCGTTCTCCGCCATTGACCATGCAGCAAAATACGGACAGCCTACATATTCAGATATAGAAAAAAAATAATCATTATTTGGACAAATACAATCAATTAAAAGATTAAATTGAACCAAATCTAACCTCTAACATTTTTTCCAAGTTTTACAAGATCTTCAATATCGTGAACCTCATTGTGGCCTCTTTGCTGAAGTGATGGATGAGCTGTGATTTTACTGACGTTCCTGGAAGTTAAGAACATGATTTGACGAGAGAACAACAAAAGAGGAAAAACAAAAGAACTTAGATTATCAGGAAAAACTCACTTGAACTCAGAACATTGTATATTTGCCTTATCTTTTAGGAGCAACCGACTGAAGAAAAGAATTCATGTTAATTTAGAGGTTATGCCATAACTGAAAAGAAAATGGAAATATCAATTAATCTAGATGAAATTTACCATTCTTCATCTACGTTCTCTTTTCCATGTACATGACGATTAGTGCAGTAATGTTTCCGAGAAGCCTTACACAATGAATGTGAACAAAGAAAGGAAACAAAACAACTTTTAGGAGTGCCGTAAATAAAACATGATATTGATTACCATAAAATAAACAAGTCCCCAAAAGAGAGCAAGATCAAATCTGAATTACCAAAACGGCCATGGGAACCCTGTAACCAGTTTTCCGATACTCACGAATTACTTGAGTTATCTGAGAATGAGTTCGTCTTCAAAGCAAAAACAAACAATCAGTAATCATACGAAAACGTAACTGTAAGAAGAAAAAAACCAAATTTTTTTTGATGTAATGCTCACGAGGCATAATATATGGTAGGAATTTTGGTTCTCTTCTTAGTTGCAGTTTCACCTGTCTCCACATTGCTAGGTAAAGGAGTATCTATTGAAAGGTAACCCCGAATTAATCAAATTAATCCAATCACATATGCAATTTTATTAGGGCCATGACGAACCTGAGGGATACGTTTCCGGTATGAATCCACCTCCATAAATCAACGGATCAGTGGCTGCTTCCGGCGCAGGTTTTGAATGAGACGAAATTCCTTTCAGAAGCCGGGATTTATAGTTCTGTTGCCAAGCTAGAACCGAGCAGAGCAAAGACAGAGATTTGCCAGTGCCAGTGGGAGACTCGAGCAGCGCGTGACAGTGACCATCTCTCTGGGCACGATCTAGAGTAGATATGACTCGGCTCATGAACGCAAGCTGGGTTCCATATGGTTGATAAGGGAATTCCACTTGAAGGCCTCCGATTTGGTACATATTTTTATGGTTTTTGGTGTTTAGGATTTGTTTCACTTCATGCTTAGAATCCGATTTGCCGGTCACGGAAACCATCTTCGTCGAGATCCTCCGGAGTCGGTGACGAGCGATAAAGAAGTACAAAGAGTGGACTTCGAGAATTTTGCGTTGTTGAAAAAAGGGGGCGGGAAAATTCTATCCTTTTCGAGCATTTCTTCTTTTGGCGCTTCTCACCAAGCTGAGACCTTAAAACGCCAATACAGTTTGACAGTGGACCTTAAGTAGGCTTATATTAACAACGCAAAGCCCATATATTTATTTATTGCTTTGTCGTTAAGCCCATTTATTATCCACAACTTGAAAGAAGAAAAAAACTATACCGTTCTTGAACATCGAAGACAATTCGATCTTTTGCTGTCAGTCATTTTACGCTTTTTTAATTATTTTCCTTTAATGCTTTTTTTATGTGCATCTGTTCGAATCGGGCAAATTTCGTCCGGACAAGGAGAAATCTGGAGGTAGGATTTTAATCGATATCGAAGCTTTGATAAAAGTATAGGTAGCTCTGGTGATCCCTCGGATGGCGGGACAAAATCCGAACATGGATCAATTTGAGGCATACTTCAAGAGAGCAGATTTGGACGGAGATGGTCGGATCAGTGGTGCCGAAGCTGTAGGATTTTTTCAAGGATCTGGTTTGCCAAAGCAAGTTCTCGCCCAGGTAAATTCATTCCTGGATCTCTGTATTTTTATTGTTTCTGTTTCTGGCGGAATTTTTGAGTTATCCGGAGAAGGATCTGATTTGATTTTCTACGTAGCTGATTTGGGTTTCCAAAATGTCACAGTGTTTGTTCTTCCATTTGAATTGCATGCTATATTCTGAGATTTGACTAGCCTATGAACTGAATAAGAAGTTACGGGGCAGATTTGATTCCTCCTTTAGGATCTTCCCTCATCTGAGCAGCCTTTGCTAGGATCTGTAGTTACAAAGTTATGCGCGTATGGCAGTAAGATCACGGGGTTCCTTTTAATATTTCCTGTTGGACGCCGTGAAATATCATTGCAGTGATGGAGCAAACTTAGTGGCATCTATTCTTTTTTTGGGATAAAAACTATTTAGAATCTTTCAGATGGTTGTTTTGCTTTTACTTGGTAGGTCAGCTAGTGTTTTCTCGGTAAGGTGAATACTGGTAATAAACTTTTGCCATTTGATTAAAGAATAGTCACTGATACGATGGACAGGGGTTTTGGTTTTACTCGACCTTGACAGCCTCTACATGAGGATGCCATCGTTGCATAGCCTGAAGAAATTGGATAATTGAATTGTTGAGGTGTCAGTTACTTTGTTGCTATGTTTCTTTAATCTTTTCTATGGTAGACTGTTCTCCAGGAATGCATTGTTGTCAGTTCACATGTGTGTGGATATAATCTTTCTCTTCGTTGTACAGTGATTATGTGTTTGACTTAGGAAAATTTCTGGCATACAATTTTCCTGGAGGGATTCTGTTAAACAGCATTTGGTTTATATGATTTTCTACTGATCATCTGTGTTCTGCATTTGTAGATATGGTCGCTTTCTGATAGGTCACACAGTGGTTTCCTCGGCCGACAAGACTTTTATAATTCTCTGAGGCTTGTTACAGTTGCACAGAGCAAGAGAGACCTGACACCTGAGATTGTTAATGCAGCACTGAATACTCCTGCAGCAGCCAAAATACCAGCACCCAAAATTAATCTTTCAGCTATTAATGCACCCCGACCAAATCCTGCTGCTACCACGGTCAGTCCAATTTCCTCAACAGTTCCTCATAATTTGGGGTTTAGAGGACCCGGGGCTCCCAGTGCGAATACCAATCAGAATTATTTTCCATCTCAACAAAACCAACATATGAGACCAAATCAAGGAATATCTGGGCTGACTTCACTTAGACCAATTGCTGGTCCAGAGTATAGACCAAATGCCTTACCAGGTCAATTTCAATCAGTTCCTGATGGAAATGTTACCCGTCCTTCCCAGGCTGTTCCTACTAGTGTATCTGTTCCTGGTAGCACAACGTTGAATGTTAATAATTCATATGCTGGAAACACCAGCAGATACTCTTCAGGCTTTGGAGTGGGCAGCTTGGCAGCACCTTCTCCTGGCTTAAAACCAGAGTCACAAATTGATCCAAAAGCGCTGGTTGTATCTGGAAATGGAGGTGACATGTTTTCCTCCTTCCAGCAAAAACAAGAACCCACTCTGAGTAATTCTTCAAACAATTCAGGCATTGTTCCTGCTTCTGCTGGAACCCAACCTCCACCAAAGCCTAATGCTCTCGATTCCCTACAGAGTACTTTCTCAATGCTCCCTGCAGGAAATCAGCCAAGGCCAGCAGCAAGCACACAGCCTGCAGTGTCTTCTCAAGGTCCATCCTCTGTTTTGCCACCTGGGAATGCAGTTGGATCTGTACCTACTCCTGCAGGAAATAATCAGCCTCCATGGCCAAAAATGAAACCTTCCGATGTCCAGAAGTATGCAAAGGTATTTATGGAAGTTGATAGTGACAAGGATGGTAAAATCACCGGTGAGCAGGCAAGGAATCTGTTTTTAAGCTGGAGGCTACCCAGGGGTAAGACTCTTCGATCTCTCAGCCACTTTACATGCAGAATATTATTTTCTGTTTGTATGTTAAATGAACTTTCACCTCTGTTGAAATTAGAGGCAAGTCTAGATTGAGGTATCTTTTCTAAAAAAAATTCCCGTCTCTTTTCTTCTTGGAACAGACCATGTTGTCTTATGTTAAATTTATTCGCCACACGCTTATGTTCAGTTAATAACATCTGCCATTGATTATGCTATGAAGTGTTTAAGTTAACATTTTCCTTTTGCTTGGTTCCAGAGGTATTGAAGCATGTGTGGGAATTATCTGATCAGGATAATGATACTATGCTTTCTCTGAGGGAGTTCTGCATTTCATTGTATTTGATGGAGCGGTATAGAGAAGGCCGTCCTCTCCCAACAGCACTTCCTAGCAGCATCATGTTTGATGAAACACTGTTATCCATCTCAAGCGCACCTAGTCATGGTTATGGAAATGCTGGATGGGGATCTGGTCAAGGTATTGCTCAGATTTTTCATGCATTTTAGTGATCTTCTTTCTTTCCCTGATACTTTGCTTTAAGTCAAATTTCTCTGTCGAAAGGTTTTGCACAGCAGCCAGTGATGGGTGCACGGCCGATCACTCCACCGACTGGTATGAGACCACCAGTTCCTGCACCAGTCTCTCACTCTGGCAGTGGTATAACATCTAATCAGCAAAGGAATCAAGCCCCAGTTTTGGATGATCCTTTTGCCAATCACCTAGGCAATGGATATTCGCCGAGCTCAAATCTTCAAGAAGCAGCAGTTGATGGAGAAAAGGTAATCATTTATACTTTCAATCTAATTATATAGAAAAAAGGTTACTCTGAAGCTTAGATGAGTTACTGTTCCATGAGAATTGTCTTGGATGCTTCTGAAACAAATTTTCTAATCTCTGTAGGTTGATGAAAAGCAGAAAGTCTATATGGACTCCAGGGAGAAACTTGAATACTACCGGACGAAAATGCAGGATATTGTGAGTACTCCATTATAAATTAGTCATGTTACTTGAGGAGTGAGAAATGAAGTTATTTAGGTAATGGTCTTGTAAGTTTAAGATTGTTATCCTCCCTGAAGTTCTGACCTTATCGTGTGGGAGCATATTTCCTGTTTGAGGCTTTGCTGTGTGCAATCTAGAGCTAGTTCTTCAGCTTGATCCATTATCTTATCTTTAGAGTATATGTACATTCTGGATGTCAGAGAGTACGGTTTATGTGCTGAGATCCAACTCTTTTGATGCTGGTTTTCGGTTTCTCTTTCTGCTAGGTCTTGTACAAAAGCAGGTGTGACAATAGATTAAATGAGATCTCCGAAAGGGCTTCTGCTGACAAGCGTGAGGTGCTGTTCACATTACGAGCCACTTTCCTCATTTCTTTAGAGGCTATAGTGTCTTATCCAGAACAATTTCTGCTGCAGGCTGAAACATTGGCAAAGAAGTACGAGGAGAAGTATAAGCAAGTTGCAGAAATAGGGTCAAAATTAACTATCGAAGAGGCCAGGTTCCGCGAGATTGAGGTATGACTAATTCCTTTGGCTGCCATATAAAGTGGAAACACCTAATATACATTCCAGCTATATATTTTTTCTCGATTTCTTCTATATGCCTTTTTCCTCAAATACTAGGCTTATCCTTGTTTCCAAACTTCATCGTTGTTCTCTTTTTTTCTCTTTCTCTGGGTCATGTTGAGCGTTTTGTCTTGTTTCTTTATTCTCTTGCCCAATTATTGCTTCTTCCATCTTCGCTAGTTAAGGTGCTCCGAATAATTTTGTAACACATTTCTCACGGAATTTTGGTCACTTACTGAAGTCTGCCTAACCCATTCCAGGGACGGAAGATGGAATTGAGTCAAGCAATTGTGAACATGGAGCAAGGTGGCAGTGCTGATGGTCTCCTTCAGGTACATGATATTCTATATGAGTTTATGTGATGCCTAAACTATTGAGTATCTGTTGTACATACCGGATTTGATGCTTTACTGGACATATTTAGGTCCGGGCTGACAGGATACAATCAGATCTAGAGGAGCTGATGAAGGCTTTAACCGAACGTTGCAAGAAACATGGGTTGGAGGTTAAGTCGAAGGCCCTTGTAGACCTTCCAGCTGGTACTACATATGATCATGTCACCTGTGACTTCTTGTTTATTGTAGATGAACGCAAACTACATGTATTTTGTAAGCAAACAAATCATTTCAAAACTGTTGATGTTGTGACTACAGGCTGGCAACCTGGAATTCAAGAAGGGGCGGCTCTTTGGGATGAAGAATGGGATAAGTTTGAAGATGAAGGTACAATGTTTTTTCCGCTCTTTCTACTACTAATACATTTAGATATCTATAATTAAGCACATAACAAGGACATTGACTGATAATCCTCCCACTGTTAGGATTTGGCAATGAGATCAGTTTTGACAAAACAAAAGAGAAAAATTCGTCTGCTGAGAAGGAAAACGTTAAGGTGGATGATGATGGTGGGCCACCTGATTCGCCGAGTCATTTAGACGAGAATTATGGTCCTTTTTCAGAAACCTCAGACCGCCACCATGAGAGTGAATATGGGACAACTCAAAGTGAAGATGAATCAGGTAGAAGTCCTAGAGACAGTCCTGTCTCTAAGACTGCTACCGAGATCCCATCGCCAGATTATTCTCAGGGGAAGAATTCTGAATTTTTTGATGATTCAAATTGGGCAAGTGCATTTGACACTAACGATGATGTGGATTCAGTATGGGGATTTGATGCATCAAAAAGCCAGGTTAGTACAGGATCCATAGTGTCTCGTTTTAACTAATCACTCCATCCATTGAAATATTAAATCAACATTTCAATTGATTATTTAATAGACAAATGATTTTTGACTTTTATACTGATTCAAATCATGCTTTCGGACTTAGGATGGTACATTTGCCTTCTGTATGCTGAATTATTTAGTTGCGTATTAAGAGGCGTAACCAAGCTTAATATTTTAAATATCGACATTGGCAGGATGGAGATTATTTTGGATCTAGTGGTGATTTTGGTGCAAACTCAAGAAGTACTGATTCTCCAAGTTCAAGAAGCTTTGCCGGTCAGAGAAAGAGTCCATTTGCATTTGATGATTCAGTTCCCAGCACTCCACTCTCAAGATTCGGGAACTCTCCACCTCGGTACAGCGATGCATCAACCAGAGATAATAACTTTGATAGTTTCTCCAGATTTGACTCCTTTAACGTTAGTGAAGCCGGTGCCGGATTTTCATCCTCCCAGCCCGAGAGACTCTCTCAGTTTGATTCCATCAACAGCTCCAAAGACTTTGGTGGAGCTGCCTTCTCCAGGTTCGACTCAATTAACAGTTCCAGAGACTTTGCTGGAGCTGAGAAACTGTCAAGGTTCGATTCCATCAACAGTAGCAGAGACTTTGGTGGTCCTTCGCTTTCAAGATTCGACTCTATGAACAGTACAAACGATTTCAGTGGCAGCCATGGATACTCGTTTGATGATGCAGACCCGTTTGGTTCAACAGGTCCCTTCAAAGTCTCTTCGGATGATAAAAGCCCCAAGAAAAGGTCAGATAATTGGAACTCCTTCTAGCCTCAGTTTTGTATCATTCCCTTTTCTAAACCCCTTTTTTTAGTTACTTCCTCGCATGGTGAACTTGTGGTTATTTCATAAAAATTTATAATTTGTTCCCCAAATTCTGGTTTTGGATGTGACAATAGCTTTAGACTATTGGTAATTTGTGAAGTTTGTCTTTTGTATGAGTTTCCTACTGTATCTCTGTCCGGTTTTTATGAAAGATGTATTTTATGGATTTCGTCGTGGAGAACGAATAAAAGGAGGACAATGCAAGATTTTCTTCATTTTGCTTATTCTCACTTTTCCAAAATGTTAAATTGTTTTGATAATGTGTGTTACACCAAATGTGGTAGCTATTAGTTGAGAATCGAGCTAATGCATTGGCACACTCTATGTCTTTGACTCGAAGAACGATATGATTCGCATCACCATTGAGCACATTTCAGAGAGAGCTGTTACCTAGAAATATCATTTCTTTGTTATCTGCTCAAAGGAAGATAGTATCGACGATCGCGTGTTGGCTATTTCCACAAGAGTTTCAAGAGCTGTCCAAAGGCAAAAGTAAAAGGATCTTCAGTTTTATGCTAAAATTTTTATCTTTGATTTTTGTGCTGATGTTACCTGTCTCAAATGATAGCTGAGCGCCACGCAGCTTAGGCGAGACTAGACCTCCAAATACCGACAGAGATCTCGCTCGTTCTTTCTTAATCTGTGGAGATTAACACATCCGACTTAGTATATCCTCTTCTACATTTCAGAAACAAATAAATTTTTGAGCATAAGATTTAAATGAATTTTCACCTCTTCATCAGCTGCTAAGACGGTTTCATCCTTGGCCGATGGTTTCTCTTTTATCAAATCACATAAGCAAGAGAATTAGACACAGACTAACAAAGGGCAGAGAATAATAACCAATTTTGGGTAAGACATTTTTACCAGAAACGCCTCGATGCCGTAGCTGTTGGCTGAGAGGTGAGCCCATCTCCGAATCTGCATCAGTAGACAAGTCTCTGGAAGCCCACTTGGACAAAGCAAAACGAGGTACTGATCCCAAAGACTCGACTACAAGATCTGCAAACACTTGTTATAAATGGCTTTCCCACACCAAAAAAATAATGCTAAAGGATTACATAAATTCTATAAATGTGAACCATTGAACTCTAAAACGCTCAGAGCATGTTTTAGTCAGTTTATCTGAAGCCAAACTTACCCTCTTGGTTTGTCACTTGCAATGTTGAAGCAGCAGTATGACACTTGAGATCTAAGAGAGTGCTGTTGATACGCAAAGTTCCCATAGAATGTCGAGCACTAGCTAGATCGAGCCATCCCTGCAAAAATAACACATTCCTGAAAATTTCTATACCCAGCAAATTTATTAAGGCAGAGTTTCATCAAATCAGTGACACCAATTCAAGAAAAAGTTTCTTCACATGGCTTTCCTTGGCTAAGCTAATCCACGAAACGTTTTTCCACGCGATCTTTCTTCTTAATCTCAAGTAAAATTCTATAAAGAAATTTCTAGATGTTGAATGTAGCCACCTCATACAAAATCTAAACTTTGGAATGATATATAGAGACCAAAAATTAACGACTAAGAAGCTTAACTTAACAGAAGCTCCTTAGATAAGAGAGACAATCAGCTTCCAGTTAAAGTCAAAATCATCTACCAAAACTTGAGAATCATTCCCAGAAGATTCAACAACAAAAAAAATAATTTACATTACCTCTCGAAGCTTTGAATTAACAGAATCCATAAGCGTTAAATACCCATCCAATGAATCTAGGAGCAGCAAGACGTTCTCATCTCCTTTCCCTTTTTGAAGCTCGATTTTCACATTCAAGGATTCCTCTCCCTCCTCGTAAATCTCACTTCCTTCATCTCCCGTCATCTAAATTTAGCTCCCCAACACAAACCAAAAGCTTACACAAGAACGTGGTTCAAGCGATCGAGAGCTCAATTCCGGGGCTATTTCCGTAATCGCGTTTATAAAAGGCCCATTATTAAGCCCATTAAGCATTCCCTCCGAAATCGACGCGTTTTCCGGGTCGAACCCGGTTATGCTCCCGGGGGTTCTTATGGGTGGGTAAACACCCGACCCAATGATATCCGGTTGGGGAATCTAGAACAAGTCGAGTGTGTACACAGCCAGGCTGTTTGTCAAGTTGACGTTTGGTGGCTCCACGTCTCTCTCTCTCTCTCATGACTTTTCCAATTTTAGTCAACGTTTCGGGCTTGTTTATTTTTCAATTTGTTATTCGTTTGCCTAGTTGAACCCATCTTCTCTCTCTCTCTTGGCCTGTCTCTCTCGCTCAACCACTCGCCCGGCGAGTTGAACAACACTGTTGAATTCTAGCTCGAGAAGAGAGTACGAGCACGCTTGCTCAATTGCTTGCTGTTGGATCCATTGAAAACGAGGACGTCATACGTTCTCGCGCGTTTTTTGCTTGAGGAGATTGAGCAGTGGTCATTTTCGAGTTTTCAACTTAGAAGAATCAACTAGGGTTTTGTATTTGCCTCCTCTCTGTAGCTTTGAGGCGCTTCTGCGATCGGGACGGGTTGGTGTGCTTTTTCTCTGTTGGAGTTTTTGAAATGCTTTCCTGTGATTTGTTTCTTTTATTTTGGGTCTCCGCGAATTTTGCTAAACTTGGTAGGCGTTGCTATATTAGAGATCATGTGAATGATGACTTTGGGAGACTGTTTCTTTTCGTATTTCAGGTTATAGCTTTGATTGAAATTCTGGATTTTGTTTCCTTTGCTGTGAAAGAAACCGAAAACCCAACTGTGATGGTACTTAACTAAATCCGGTATTATTCGCTTTTGTGTTTCCAGAAATTTCTGCCTCATTTATTACCCAATTTGAATACCTTTTTTACCAGACTCTTTACATTTCAGAATTCAGTTTCTTGATTCTGGTTTGCTTCTATGTGCCCTGCGTCACGATTAAAGCATAATCTTGAATGATTCTTAGCCTTTTTATAGGCCTGTAGGATCTGCTTCATATTTTGTTTATTTAATTGCAGTGTACCCCTTAAGATGGCTGGAAGCTGGGATGGAAGCCAGTCAGATGATAGCTCTCATTTTGAGCGAGGGATAGATCATATCTACGAAGCCTTCATCTGCCCATTGACTAAAAAGCTTATGCATGATCCTGTCACTTTGGAGAATGGACGAACATTTGAGCGTGAAGCCATTGAAAAGTGGTTCAAGGAATGTCGGGACAGTGGGAGACCGCCATCTTGCCCGTTAACTTCTCAGGAGCTGAGTAGTGCTGATGTGAGCCCCAGTATAGCTCTGCGTAACACAATCGAAGAGTGGAAATCCAGGAATGATGCTGTGAAGCTTGACACCGCTCGTCAGTCACTGTTTTTAGGAAATGCTGAGACGGATATTTTGCAGGCTTTGATGCATGTGCGGCAAACTTGCAGAAACATCCGGTCAAACAGGCATGGTGTGCGAAACTCTCAGCTTATCCGCATGGTCGTCGACATGTTAAAAAGTAATAGCCATATAGTGCGGTATAAGGCGCTTCAAACTCTTCAAGTTGTCGTTGAAGGAGATGACGAGAACAAGGTTGAATCTGATTTCTATTAATCTCTGGTACTGCACTGTAATGGAAAGCAACTGCTAATCAAAATGTCATCATCTTGCAGGCGATACTAG
The DNA here is from genome assembly GCA_018901945.1 of Pugionium dolabratum. Lineage (NCBI taxonomy): Eukaryota > Viridiplantae > Streptophyta > Magnoliopsida > Brassicales > Brassicaceae > Pugionium > Pugionium dolabratum. The sequence goes on along the minus strand of JAEVFF010000135.1, from coordinate 321,596 downwards.
CTGAAGGGGACACTGTGCGTACACTAGTTAAGTTCTTATCACACGAGCCATCAAAGGGAAGGGAGGCAGCTGTTTCTTTGCTGTTTGAGCTCTCCAAATCAGAAGCTTTGTGCGAAAAGATTGGTTCGATAAATGGAGCACTTATTTTATTGGTTGGTCTCACTAGCAGCAACTCTGAAAATGTCTCAATAGTCGAGAAAGCTGATAAAACATTAGAAAACATGGAGAGGTCAGAGGAAATTGTTAGGCAGATGGCTTCCTATGGTAGACTCCAGCCTCTTCTAGGAAAAATCCTTGAAGGTAATTAATCTCTATTTTCTTTACCGGCTTGCTGATGGAATTGTTTTCTTAGCTTAGACCCTTACATCTATGACTGATTGCTCATGCTATTTGGGATCCTCATTTTGGTAAACCGGTTTTAATTTAACAATATCTCAGATGAAAACATAATGGTGTTTAGTATTGTGCCTTAGAATTCGCTTTATTTGCTCTACGAGTTCTACATATATTACTTGTAAAGAACATCAATTTTCTTCTACCCACATGGTCAAGTCTTGATTTTTTTCTCCATTATATGGCGTGCTTCATATAACATCACATGTGAAACATGACCTGCAGGTTCACCTGAAACGAAGCTCTCTATGACTTCCTTTCTCGGGGAGCTTCCCTTAAATAACGATGTGAAGGCTCTTGTGGCTCAGACTGTGGGTTCTTCTCTTGTCGATCTTATGAGAAGTGGTGATATGCGCCAACGGGAAGCTGCCTTGAGAGCTCTTAACAAAATCTCATCGTTTGATGGGAGTGCTAAGATCTTAATCAGCAAAGGAATTCTTCCCCCACTTATCAAAGATCTGTTTTATGTTGGGCCAAACCAACTTTCAATTCGGTTGAAAGAAGTCTCTGCCACCATTCTCGCTAACATAGTGAATATTGGATATGACTTTGACAAAGTCGCTCTTGTATCAGAAAACAGGGTGGAGAATCTGCTGTATCTAATTAGCAACACGGGTCCAGCGATCCAGTGCAAGCTGTTGGAGGTTCTTGTTGGACTCAGCAGTTGCCCAAAAACAGTTGTACATGTTGTTTCTGCAATTAAAACTTCTGGTGCAATCATCAGTTTGGTTCAATTCGTAGAAGTCCGAGAGAATAATGATCTGCGTTTGGCTTCCATAAAGCTTCTTCATAACCTTTCCCCATTCATGAGCGAAGAACTAGCCAACGCTTTACGTGGTACTGCTGGACAACTTGGAAGTCTTGTTGCAATCATTTCGGAAAAGACACCAATCACTGAAGAACAGGCTGCAGCTGCTGGACTCTTAGCTGAATTGCCAGAGAGGGATTTGGGTCTTACTCAGGAAATGTTAGAAGTTGGTGCTTTTGAACAAATTATTTTTAAAGTGACTGGAATCCGCCAAGGGGAAATCAAGGGAATGCGGTTTGAGAGAAACTTTCTGGAAGGACTTGTGCGTATACTTGCTAGGATTACTTTTGCATTCAACAATGAGAAACGGGCCATTACCTTTTGCCGTGAGTACAATGTTGCTTCGCTCTTCATTACTCTGCTTCAATCCAACGGTCAAGATAACATCCAGATGGTTTCTGCCATGGCTTTAGAGAATCTTTCACTAGAGACTATAAACCTGTCACGGATGCCTGATCTGCCTCCTCCAAACTACTGTGGCTCGATCTTTTCATGTTTTAGCAGACATCATGTTGTAACTGGGCTGTGCCAGATCCATCAGGGAATATGTACGTTAAGAGAAACATTTTGCCTTGTTGAAGGAGAAGCTGTGGAGAAATTAGTGGCTCTATTGGACCATGAAAATGAAAAAGTGGTCGAGGGCGCACTTGCAGCTCTTTCGAGCTTATTAGAAGACAGGTTAGATGTTAAGAAAGGGGTCAAGATACTTGATGAAGCAGACGGGATAACGCATATACTTAACGTTCTGACTGAGAACCGAACAGAAAAGCTGAGGAGGAGAGCAGTTTGGGTGGTGGAAAGGATCTTGCGGATTGAAGAGATTGCAAGAGAGGTGGCAGAAGAACCGAATGTGAGTGCTGCGCTTGTGGACGCTTTCCGGAACGCTGACTTTAGAACGCGGCAGATTGCTGAGAACGCGTTGAAACACATCGATAAGATCCCAAACTTCTCTGGTATATTCCCAAATACGGGATAGGGAGAGGGAGGGGTCTCTTTTTCAATCTGTGCAGTGCGTTTTTTTAGTGATTCTACACTTTTGGGGTTTGAGAGGATTTCTTGTTAATGGCATCCAGTTTTTTTTTTCTGGGTATATATTGTAAATTTCGATTATTGTTTGCGTGTGCTGTAAGCTATTTGATTTGTTTGTTTATATTCTAGGCTGGATATTGGCCTCAAGATTAAAAGTGAATTTAATGTTGCGTTTGCGATTTATCTTCACATATATATGTCCATAATCGATTGAGTATATTCACCCAAATAAAATTTATGAAGTTATATATCATCTATGTGGAAGTTATATTAATTAGAAGGAGAAATTAGTGGCTCTATTGGACCATAAGATTGAAAAAGTGTTTTTGTACACATGAAAATGAAAATGACGAATCGATCTAAAATCTTAAACTTTCCTAGAAATCTTAAACTTTCCTAGAAATCTGTATTGTTATTCTTCTTGGTTCGCTTCCATTGACAAGCTTCTTCGTTCTACCTCCTAGCTCCTCCGAAGCGAGAGAGAGACAGAGCAGGAACGTTATCATTCTCGAGGACAATTCCATTAGCTGTTAAGTCCCTCGCTCTCTTCTTATTTAGCTATCGGTTCGTATCCCAGATTAGGGTTTGGAATTCATTCTTTGGTTAGTTCTGCAGCTGCTAGTGGCGTTAAGGATATATCTAAACCCCACGTAATACCTAAGCAACGGTTTAGTTAAAGCTTAAACGCACCAACGTGTAATTGTTTTTTACGTTTTAGTACATAATTTATTATTGTTGGAATAATTTCATAACCAGAAATGGATTGACTTTTGTGGGCCATTTTGAAAAAGTTAAATGTATTATTAGATTGGTCTGTAGACAAGAAACGTGTTAAATTGCAAAAGTCGTGGTCTTAAACAGCGGTTGTGGCTTGCCCACGATTGATTGAATTTCAATTTGGTCAATTTCAATGCATCTTCTTCGAGGCTGCATTATTTTCAAACTCGCAATTATTTAATTAGTGGAAGACTGATGTTTCTTTCTCATGCAATATACCCATAACCATTTATATATTGTCTGAAAAAAGGTTTCGTGAAGTGACAGTTTGAGATGTGATCTTCGGAATAGTTTCCGAAATATAATTACTTTAACGAGAAAAATATAGTGGAGAGTGCACCGAGAAGATATATAGTCAATCAGGAAATTAATTCTTCCTCTCTTACCTATTAATTATTTCTTTTTACTATATATATATATATATATTCTCCAAAATGCTTTGTTATTGGTTTTAGATAGATAATAAAAACCATCAAACATTAAAATAAATAAGAGTAATTGATAAAAATATTATTTTTAAAAAAATTTATTTTGAATATAATACCATTAATTTAAATTTTAAAATAACACAAATTTTAATATTAAAATATATTTAAATTTATTGTTAATGAAAAAAATTAAACCATAAACTAGAAAAAATAAATGCAAATATAATGTTTTAATTTTATAATTTATTTATAATAAATATATATTTTAAAAAAATAATTTGTGTTATTTTAAAATTTTAAATTTAAAGTGTCTAAATTTTGAAAAAAAATATATATGTTATTTTAAAATATTATTCAATAAATAAATAATTTCAAATTTGTGTACAAAAAAGTTAAACATCACTTAAAATTAAGTAGAAAAAGTTTCAAAATTTTAGATTTACTATATTTAGAAACTCCTAATTAACATGTTTTATTCCTTTACGTCTCTCTTGATAAAGTTAAAATATTAATCATTTTGTGTAAAACCTTATGTTTAACTATTAATAATTACTAAGTTATCGATAAAAATCGATTAAACTATTATCCACTAAATATTAAAAAGTTTTGTTGAGTGCAAATTGTAGGATCTTACTATGGACGGCTCGAGTTAAATTGGCATCTAATAACATATTGCTATGCTCTTTCTTTAACATGGCATCTTTCATCTTCACTAACACTCTACCTTTATTATAAAAATTTATACCACTTTGCAATTTACAACCATCCATAGATTTTTTTAATTTTACCTTTTTGGTCAAGAGAACATTCACCTTTGAACTTTTAATGGACCATGTTAGAACAAAAACCAAACAAAATTCGGTCACAATGGATTCAAAATTGTCATGTGAGTTTTTCATTTATTCCACTGTCTAGTCTTAGTTTGATTTACAAACACGTAAGAACAATAAGACCTATAATTTATGGTTAATATATTTAAAACAATTGACTAAAATAGTATTTTTAAGTTTTTGTTACAAATACAAAATCATTAGTTTAAATTTAATATTAAAATATTTTAAAACTTTTTTAATAAGGAAAATTAAATTTTAAATTGAAAAAGAGAAAATATTTTAGTTATATTTGTAATTTATTTATGGTAAATATGTATTTTCAAAAAATAATTTGTACTGTTTAAAAAAAAAATTAAATTTACAATGTTAAATTAGAATAAAAACTTAAAAAAATATTATTTTATGATATCTTCGTACAATGTAGTGTTGGCTATCTATTTATTTTATATTAATTTATATATATTTTAATAAAAAATGTAATAAATTAGAAAGAAACTTGTAATACAATGCATCTAAATACTTCTTCTATTGTATATTAAATGTCGTTTCCAAATTTTACATGCAAATCGCGAAAACTTAATATGTTTATTAATAAGTTAAGAGAGTAGTAATAAAACTGAAATTTATTAAAAGTTTATATTGAGAATATAAAGACATATTACATTTTTTGTGAAGTAGAATTTAAAGGGCTAAAACTACACTTAGGGAATCTGTTTCTGTGTGAGAATATTGCGAGAGTGTGTGCACGAACGAAACACAATTATTGATAAATTGACCAAAGAATCTTCGGTTATCGTTTCCCAACCCGTCCGATGGTCCAACAACGGGAAAAACACACGCCCACGTTCTTTCGATATTTAGTTTGAACAATAAATATGGTCACGCCACATACATTCTATTAATTTTAGTAATAAACATGCACTAGATTTATACCCACGCATGTTATTTGTAAATTATATAATATTATTTATTAGTAAATAGAAATTAAATATTTATATAATTTTAACTTTTATTTAAAATTATTTTAAATATTCATTTTTGTATATATAAATTAAAAAAAAAATAATTGTTTTTAACGCATTTAATAATATTTTTGGTTAGTTTAATAAAATATATTGATTTTCTAACCATATTAATAACAATGGCATATATTGTAATTATTCTAATAACTAAAGCCCATTTATATATTTATTTGAAATTCATTGTGGTGATGACACGTCAGCATGGTATTTCTGTTAATAACACGTCAGGGTGAAGTTATTTTTTTTAAATGATGCTCAAATAATATATTAGGGTTCATTGTGATGATGACACGTCAGCATGGTATTTCTGTTAATAACACGTCAGGGTGAAGTTATTTTTTTAAAATGATGCTCAAATAATATATTAGGGATATTAGTATTACCACACACACATTATGAAGGAAAAATGGAGGTGAGAAGAAAATTATTTCAAATTTTTGTAAACATACCTCTTAGTCGAGGAAAAACATTTACAAACCTATAAATGTGTTTCCTTTGTTAAAATTCCGAACTTCCCAAAAATGAATAAATCGGACCAGTATTTTTTCATTACAAAAATCTTCATCAAAATCGTTGAAAATTGAAAATATGATATTGAGAAGAAGTTTTTGATGTCATTATTAATTTGTAGGAGATATGTGTAAAGTTTGTGATGGACGGTATCATACTTGATGTTTTATAATGTTAGTAGTTGGAAATCATTATTAGAATGATAATGGACCATAAAAAGTGAGATGGTAGTGGCCAAGGTAATAAAAGTTGAGATGGTAGTCGTCAATAATAGATGAGTTAGTGGTTATAAGTTTTAATTGTTTGTGTAAGTTTAATCGTCAAATTTTTTTTTGAAGTTTTAATTTTGTAAAAATTATTAATAAGTATTTTTGGTTTAGAATGATGTGGATAAAATTGATGATGTGTCATTTTTTTTAAAACTTATTTTTGTGCTTAGTTGAATAGGTTTATGAGCCTCAATTAACTAATTTAATTTATATAGATGATGTAGAAGAAAATGTGATTGTCTTGATTTTTTTTTGTAGTTTTTGTTTGTTTTTGTTAGTAGAAATAATATTATATGTTGAGAAAGTAAAAAAGAAATCACGAGGTGATTATTTTTTTATTCTTACCGACTTACGAAAGTTGGTAAGTTTCACTATAAATATGTATGTTACTTTATTCATATGAAATAACTTTTTCTCAACTTTTCTCTAAATTTTCTTCTCTTATTCCTCTGTAAAATTTATAAGATTAATAAAATCAATATAATAATAAAATCTTTATCTCTCTATTATTATTCAACACGTTATTAACACAAATATTTCTACCATCTACCTGAGATTCTAAAATAAGGTAAAACTAAATTTATACCCACGCCATGCGTAGGAAAAATATTCGTAAATTATATAATATTATTTATTAGTAAATATAAATTAAATATTTATATAATTTTAAATTTTGTTTAAAATTATTTTTACTTTTAATTTTTGTATATGTAAATTAAAGAATAAAATAATTGTTTTTAACGCATTTAATAATATTTTTGGTTAGTTTAATAAAATATATTGATTTTCTAACTATATTAATAACAATGGTATATATTGTAATTATTCTAGTAACTAAAGCCCATTTATATATTTATTTGAAATTCATTGTGGTGATGACACGTCAGCATGGTATTTCTGTTAATAACACGTCAGGGTAAAGTTGTTTTTTTAAAATGATGCTCAAATAATATATTAGAGATAATATTCATCTCAAAGGCTGAAAAAAAATTCAGCAAATATTATAGTGTTATTTGCATTTTCTAGAGGTAATTCATAAATGAGAGTCATTTTAGAATTGTAAAGTGAATTATTACAAACAACTCCAAGTTTACCATTCACTCAAAACTAATACTAATTTTTAAGTTGATCTCATAGCTAGACCATTAATATTAGAAGATAATAATTGGCCATGGAAATGATCATTTATAATACGGAAATTGACAAAATAACATTTTTTAAGTATTTTTTCTAAATATAATATTATTAGTTTAAATTTCAAAAATAAACAAATTTAATATTAAAATATATTAAAATTTATTGTTAATGGAAAATAAACCCTAAATTAGAAAAAATGAACCCAAATATAATGATTTAAATTTATGTATAATTTATTTATAGTAAATATGTATTTTCAGAAAATAATTTATGTTATTTTTTAAATTTTAAGTTTAAAATGTTAAATTTGCAACAAAAACTTAAAAATGTATTATTTTATTGTATTACTAGATCATTAATATTAGAAGATAATAACTGACCATGGAAATGATCATTTATAATATTTCTTATAACTAGTATACAAATTATGAAAAAGACATTAATGCTATAAATTATATGAACATTTATAGTTAAAGAAGTTTTTTTTCCAATCTTTGTGGATCTAAACCTTTTGGTAGTTATCTTACTATAATAATCACATTGACCTTAATCAAAGATAAAGGTAACTCAGTATTTTGTTTTAGTCATTTAATATTAATTTTAAAAATATGATGAGCAACATAAAGTAAAAAAGGACACGTTTTTGAGTTTTTTCGAATTTCTAACCATTTAAAACATTCAATCGTGTTGAAATTTTTTTTTCTCTTTTAGGATAACAAATTTTACTTTTTGCTTTTTAAAACATTTTAGATAATAATTCCCCTATATACTATCTTTTTATTTATTATAAATAGTGTAAAATCAAATGATAAGTGGTTGAGAATTCGTTTTAAAAAAATATGTCAAAATCGTTGGTGGTATGTTTAAATGTTATAAATATTAGTTTATATATTCATATTCGATGTTTTGAAAGTGTATTCTATTTTTTATAAAAATGATATTAAGTGTATTCTAATTTTTATAAAAATGATATTAACGTATGTAACGTTATGTTTTCGTTAAAAACTTAAATGATATTAGTATGTCTATATTTATATTTTCTTATATATATATTTTTAAGTAACATAACTAAAATTTTAAATCTGAAAACAAAATAGGATTAAATAGGATTTGAATAGGATTATATAAAATCAAATTAAATAGGATTTGAAAAAAAAAATCGCTAATTTTGCTTGGATTATATAAAGGCCGATTTTCATTGAATCTTGGACAAAAAGCAACAAGCGTAATATCACATCAACGAATAATAATTATAAGAAAAAAGAAATCGCGTCTTTGAATGACCGAAATAACCTTAGCAGACAGCGATATGATGAAGACCATACAGTAGAATTTGTATAAACACTCTATAAAGCTCTCTGCTTCTCCTAAAACCTCTCAGACTCAAATCAATCTTCTTCCTTTTTATCAAATTTTGAAAACAACAGAAAAAAGATCCCTCTTTCCCTCTGCTTCGTTCAGATGGCACGCCTTCTATTCCGTTTTCTCGGAGAATCCGCCACTCCTTCGCCAGCGTCTGCTAGCTCTACCGCAGTGTTGAATTCCGATCTCGTAGTCATCCTCGCAGCTCTCCTCTGCGCGTTGATTTGCGTTCTCGGCCTTCTCGTTATTTCTCGATGTGTCTGCCTCCGTCGTCTCGCAATCAGAAACAGAACTGCTTCCGGATATCAAGGCGGTTCCGGTCAAGCTCCTCTTCCAGCGATCGCTGCGGCAAACAAAGGACTGAAGAAGAAAGTCCTACAATCTCTACCACAGATTACTTTCTCAGCGGAATCACCGTCGGCAGAGAAATTCGCCGAGTGTGCAATCTGTCTAACGGAATTCTCCGCCGGCGACCTTCTCCGGATTTTACCGCAGTGTGGTCACGGATTTCACGTATCTTGCATTGACACGTGGCTGGGGTCTCACTCGTCATGCCCTTCTTGCCGTCAGATCTTAGTGGTTGCCAGGTGTCATAAGTGTGGCGGTTTGCCAGGTAGCTCTAGCTCCGGACCTGAATCCGAACCCGAAATCGAGAACCGAATCAAGCAAGGCGAAAATGATCCCAATTCCTTCTTGCCCTGATTTGTTCTTTCGATTTTTTTCCCTTTTGCGTATTAGAAACCTCTGTAATCTAAGGCAGTTCATTTTTAGTAGATAATGTTTATCCTCGTAATGTACATCTCAATTGTAATTTGTAAATGATGTATGAAATGGAAATTTAAAAATTTGCAATTTATTGTAATTTGAATCCTTTAGTACTCTGAATTTGCAATTTGAACATTTATATTGTATTCTGAACACTTTATTTTTTTGGGCTTGCCAAGATCAACCCATGTAATTGGTATATAATCATGGGAGAATGACCAGACTAGTCTGTGTGAAAATGGTATATGTACAATATCAGTAAAGAATTATGTGTGAAAAATTGTAAAATTATTTGTATGAAACATAATATATAATAGAGTATCTAACAACTAGGTCAAAAGGGGTTTTTAGTGGTACATGTGAGAAATAAATTAAAAAGAAACTTTTATTAGAACATCATTTGCTTAAAAATGTAAAAAACATTAATAAAAAGAAAAATTGTAAAAAGAAAAAAAAACTACAATTAAAAGTGCAAAGATTAAAATTATGAAAGCCAAAATTTGATATTCCATCCCTTTTTAACTACAATTGTTTTTGTTAGCATACTATAAGAAATTATTTAAAACATCTATTATATTTTAAAATAATACCTTAAAATAACACATTTTAAAGTTTTTCTTTCAAATTTATCATCTTAAAATTAAAATCCCCAAAATATCATAAATAATTATGTAAAAATACTTATTTACTTTAAATAAATTATACATAAACTTAAATTATTATATTTGGATTCATTTTTTCTAATTTAGAATTTAATTTTTTTTATTAAAATATAGTTTTAATACATTTTAATATTAAATTTTTGTTATATTTGGAAATTTAAACTAATGATGCTATTTTTGAAATAAAAAATAAAATATGTTATTTTAAACTATTGTCCTATATTTTATTCGTTTCCAACTAATAATGCATAGAAATGTATCATTTTTTATTTCTACGGTTAGTATTAAAATGTTATTTGTAACTTGCAATGAAATTATAAATCAGTACTTTTGTGTTTTAAAATGAAAAAAAAAAATCTTATTAAATAAAAATGGTAGAATGCGCAGTGTATTTTCAATTTATATTGTCTTTTGTGTCAATGTCTGAATGCAATATTAAATCATTTGGAAAACTTTAATTATATATAAACGAAATGGAAGCACCCAAAGACGTATTTGATCAGTGCTTGTTATAATTTTAATAATGGAATATTCCCTAATGAATGGGAAAGTAAGTGTGGCGAGTGCGTGTGGTACAAATGGTATGTAATGTTATTGGCCACAGTTTTCACTTTTCATTGTATTTTGTAAAGCATATTTCTAATTTTCCTCTCTTTGATTTCTTTCAGTTTCTTTGGGTATTTATAACTTTTTTTGGGAACATGTGCCTATAATCCACTGATCAAATGAATTTCTATTTTGTATTTAAAAATGAATTCTATAAATTTTGTATTTACAATATTTTTGTATTGTGTAGCTTTTGCATTCTGACCTAACAAATAGATGGCCATATTCTGTATATATCATATTAAACCAAAAAAAGATCCATTTGAATTGTGTGATATTAAGAAGATTTGGAAGTTGAGTATTTTGCCAAAGATTCAACATTTTCTTTGGAAAGCATTATCAAATGTATAACCAACTGCAGTGGATTTGATCACAGAGAAGATTCGAATAGATCCCATTCGTCAACGATGTTGCTTAAAAGAAAACACGTTCAACCATGTCTTATTTGAGTTTCATCATTATCAAGTGGTTTGAAGATGTTTAAGAACAACAATGTTCTCCCACGGATGAGTGGATTTTATCATAACAACATGACTATAAATGAAGAAAGATAAACTAGAAATGAAGAAAGATCGAGGTAATGGAAACTATCACCTCAAGGTTGGTTAAAATGTCAATTCGATAGTAACTACCGTAAAGAAGATTTTCATACAAGAGTTGCTTGGATGGTACGAGATCATTTGGGATCTCACCTTTGAACAAAATGTACTAGATTAAAACAAGTTCATGCAAACTAATACCTATTGGTTTTCTCAGTGAATTACATATTGTTTGGATACATGTCGATATATATGATTTGAAAGATATAGTAATTTGTATGTAAAACGGTTTCAAAATTTAAATAGGAGAGGCAATATAATGATTAATTTGTTTAAAAAAGAATTAAATATTATTCGTTTTTTACGGTGAGCCATTAAATTAAATACGGCGGATGGTCCACCATAATCCCATCACAAACATTTCCATTCCACCACAGAAAGTGCGTGTTTGTGCTACTGACAATATTATATACATATTTATATTTTAATTTAATCTCTTTTTAATTTAATCTCTTTTTTAATTCAACAAAAGTTTATGACAGTTAACCTGAAGTTTGACTTAAACTTGTTACTATTAACCTAAAAGTTCGAATTATAAACGGAGTGTGAGAGAAATAATATTATATTGAATCTATATTATAATAGGGTTGTTCATTTTGTATCCGTAAAAAACTGTGGCTGCGTCATACGGCTAAACGTTGTTCGTTTGACCATCGCAGCATTCTACGGTCAAACGTTGCGGTTGACCGCAGAAATGTGATAAAAAATTTTAACTACTGCGAAATTGTAGCGTTTGCGATTAAACAATTGCAATACAACCTGCGACGATAACCTACACCGATCAAACGAACAATAATATTACAATGTTTAACCACAACGTCTGAACGTATATCGCTACCGTAAACGCTACGGCAGACAAACCAACAACGCTAATATTTATGCAAACCAATAGTTAAATTTTATGAAATCATATTTTCATCAAATACGATATTTATAAAAATATTCTTGCTCTTTAAATATATTGATTAACGCACGTGAATAAAATGTTAGTCTGAACATTGATTTATGTAATACAAATTTTTATATATAATAAGGACATGGTTTTAAAATATTATTTTTGTTCCTAAAAAATAATAAATAATAAATTTCTAAAGTTTTCATACAAATTAAAGAATAATTAGTACTCCACACAATTTTTCATAACTATAAACAAATAGTAATTCAATAATTCAAATATTCTTACTTAATATTTCTTAAATTTTACAATAAATCAACATTAATTATTAAAAAATATATAGAAAATCGACCTCTGTGAAACAATGAAAATATCTAAAAATCATTTTTTGGGAATATAAGGAATATATATTATATAAATATTTGAATTATGTGTGTTAACTAGCACATCTATTTTAAAATCTCATAACATATTTTTGAAATGAATTTTCAACCCACACATATCATTTTACTATATATCTTAACTACCTCTTCTATTATAATAAAAATTGAAATTTTCAACTCCACACATTTCATATTAATTTGTAAGAGCCAATAATTTTAAATCTATATAAATCACTAATTTTTGTTGTCTATATGTTATTAAAATAAAACAATAATAAAAGAAGAACTAACATAAACCCAAAAGCGTCAAGGCAAAGAATCCATCAAACTCTGTAGTTTGCATTGAGTGTTGACCTTTTTTCAGGACTAGAAAATTCGGTTGTTAGTGGGTTCGCCTTTTTTTATACATACAGTTTGTTGATCCCTTGTGATTGATTATAAAAGTTTTTATGGGAATATTGCCTAGTGGTGAAGAAATTGTATGATTGGGAGAATATGAACCTCTTTTTTCTTTTCAAGTGTCTGCATTTTCTTCCTCTTCTTGTCGTTTCTGTATATAAAAAAGGTACGTATTCATAAATTAAAAAATTGGGGATTTCCGAATTAATTCGGGATTTTGAACCCGACGTGAATCGAACACGCAACCTTCTGATCTGGAGTCAGACGCGCTACCATTGCGCCACGGATCCCCATGTTAAACCTGTACATTTCAAAATTTATAACATTAATACATATGTCGAATAAATTGTTAACACAGCTTTGGAATGTTGGTCCTAGTTCCCGAGGATGAAATGGCATCCATTGATTCTCCCCATTTCCATTCTCTCTGCAATATCAAGGTATAACAGAACCATCTCTTTTCCATTCACACTTACTGAACTTCTTATCTTCCAATTCACTTTTCGGTGAATGAAATCTTTTTTTTTTGGGTGCCTAGTTGTCGATTCGAAGAGCCAAACACCGGATTCCTACAAGTTTGGTTTTCATACGGAGACCTGAAAATCTGAACTGGGTTCAAGGCGCAACCAACCGAAGGTTCGTGTGCAAAACGATTTGTGATTCCTCGACTCCAGATGATAAAATTCAGAATACTCAGAATGATGATGTAGCTACAACTCAGAGTAACATTCCCAATGGTTCCGAGAATTCAATTCAGAGATTGGGGAGTATGATCACTACACTCCCTCCTGTCGTCTTCGTGGTATGATTCTCTCTTTTCACCTGAGTTCTCATTTTTTGGGTTTATTCTTTGATTTCTACTTCAGTGTCCTACCTAATTCTTTGATGGCTATGTATAGATTAAATCATTAGATGTGCCTAAAATTTGAATCTTTCATGGCTTTTTTGGATAGTATGATTAGTAAGTACTACGAGATGCTCCTCCTGATTTAAAATATGTTACTTTCTTTGTCGTTAAGCATTCTCTTTAATTGGTATATGCTCATGAGGATTGTAGGGGAAATGAAGTACACAGGTTTAGATAGATCTCCTTATGATTCTTCTGTTCATTAATTTCTACTGCACATGGATTTGGATGTTCATTTGGGTATTTCAATGTCTTCTCTTTAGATGAAAAAGTGCATAGGGAACAGCATTTGGATTGGGGTCTCTATCACAGCTACTGTTTTGGTCGCTGCAATTAGGGCTTATGTAATAAGGAAGTTGAATCGTCCTGCTGGCTCTGTTGCTGATCTTGTGAGACGTGGCCAGCTGAGATCTGGTGATAGAAGAGGCATGTATGAATCTCACTCACTCTTTATCTTCTTTGTAATTGTCAATCTAGTTTCATTATTCAAATGCATAACTTGATTCATGCAGGGGTGGATGTGTGTTACGTTAAAGCGTTAGTCTTGTGATGTTTTTCATTTTCTTTTATCAGCTCTAAAGCTATTAATTACGAAGACCCATTCAACAACCCTTTTGTTAGAGTTGGTAAAGGAAACTCAACGGTAGAGATGTGCGGGAAAGTTTATCGGCTAGCTCCAGTCACACTAACAGAAAAAGAACAAACTATTCATCAGAAAAGAAGGTCAAGAGCTTACCAGTGGAAGCGACCAACTGTTTTTCTCAAAGAAGGAGACTCAATACCGCCTGATGTTGATTCTGATACAGTCAGATGGATCCCCGCCAATCATCCGTTTGCAACCACTGTTAGCGATATAGATCAAGACCTTGCCCAGAATAATGTATTCCAGAAGCAAGGTGTTCCTTTCCGGATTCGAGCTGAGCATGAAGCTATGCAGAAAAAGCTTGAAGGTTTAGAAAATGTAAGCTACTTTCTCTGAGAGCTAAGATTTGTATTTCGCAGAGGTAGTCAATAAAGTTTCCAAGAAATAATGATGGGTTTTTTTTTACAGGAGGAGAAATTGAATAATCTGGGTATTGACAGTCAAAATGCCAGAGATTTTCAGAGGCCATACAAGTTCTCAGGCAAGTTCCAAGGCGAAAATATCCAAAAGAATTCTCCGGAGAATCATACAGGCAATTCATCCTCAGAGGAGACACACAAGTCCTGAGACGCACTAAGCTAATTGTAAATAGATTTTTTTTTTTTTCCGTTGAGACCCTCTTATAGCTTTGAGAATCACACTTGCGTCCCAAGAAACTGGAGATATTCTTTATAGTAAACCTCCAAAAACCCTAAATCTATGCTATTTTTTTATTATCAGAATTTGGAAGCCCGAAAGAAGGAAAGAGCTTGAATCTAAATCTTGAAAGGAAAATGTCGGAACTTTTTCGTATAGTGTGAAAGAAAGAAAATTGAGTAATTATTAGATTGATTTTGGAAAAACAAAAAAAAACAAGGAACAAAAGGAAACAAAAACGAAATGAAGACATCTTAGAAACAAAAAATGGGGATGAAGAGAAATTTTAAGTACACAGAGCAAATGAAGAAGGAGAATAAAGTTACAAATTACAAATTATATATCCTTGGAAGGTGCAGAAGATTGAACTTGAGCTCCAAAGGCAAAGTAGTCAGTGATAACCTCCAAAGGCATGCCTTTAGTCTCAGGGACTTTCATGTAAACGAAGATCCACGAGACGAGGCAAACGGCAGCGTAAATGCTGAAAACACCAACAAGTCCGATCGAGCTGAGCAGAACCGGAAGTGAGTACGTGACAATAATGTCTCCGATCCAGAAAACCATAGCGCAAATGGCGATACAGAGACCACGGACTCTTGTTGGGAAGATTTCAGAGCAGAGGATGTTTGGAATAGGACCATAACCCATCACGAAGAAGCAGAAGTAGAGCACAACGCAGGCCGTGGACATTGCTGCGTTTATGATTTTGCTGATGTGGACGAGCTCGCTGATCACGAGGACCACAAGTGAGCCGATAAGAACCGGGATTGTCCAGAGAAGTAATGCTCTGCAAAGGAAAAGACGAAGATGGTTTCAGAATTCATGAAGAAGATAATGTATGAATCAGGGAAAAGAAAAGATCTTTAATGTATAGATACCTTCTTCCGGAGACATCCATGAGTCTCATGGCAACGACAATAGCTGGGAGCATAAGTAAAGTTGTTAATCCGCTGATGAGGAATGACGCAGAGATGGAACTTAGTCCAAAGCTCGAAAGAAGAATGTCTACGCCAGCCCGTTCGAGAATCTGAGGAGTGTAGTAGAGAACTCCATTGATACCTGAAAACTGCATAAAAGGTTAACAAAAATTCTAGAATGTTAAATATATAATCCGAGAAATGACAAATCCAAGAGTACTGATGTAAATTAGTGTTTGAACAACCAAGCGTTTCATTTTTACCTGCTGTAGTATCTGAATGCCAACACCAACGACCAACGCACGTTTGACACCGGGTTCAAGAAGAGCAGACCAGAGTGGTCCAGTTGGAGCGGTTTTCTCGGGGGGAATCATGGCAGATCCATGTAGCAATTTGGGACCGAGAACGGATCTGCTTACAAGGGCGGAAGCGTGAATGTAGCTGCCTCCACCGTAGTGACCGCCAGGAAGAGACATGATCGAGCCACGCCGAGATTCAGCACCATCTTCTTTCATGTAATACCTTTTGCATTCGCCGTTGACATATCTATATCCCATATGCCAACCACCACCAATTCCCATGTTGTTTTCGCCGTTTGCTTGCATAAGCGTGCTGTGTCGCCTCATGCTGAGAGTGCTTCCGTTTGTAGGATGCGGAATCATGTCTTTGTCCATACTTGTGGTCTGGCGTGACATTAATGGGCTACGGAGATCATTGTCTGAGTCGTAATCATCACCTGCGCCATCATCAGTAGCGTAGTCATCATTGTCTTTGTTGTATTGGCTCTCTACATCTTTTTCCCAATGAGCCGGTTTCCCGTGAGGCGGATCAGCATTGGTGCTGAACATGCTTCCGAAACGAGGGAAAATACCACTCCTGTTTCCACCTGCTTCAGGCATCTTCTCATGGAGACTGCTGAATATATCTACGAGCGGATCTCTAAGGATCATGCTTTGGTTTGCTAAGCTTCCCTGCCGAGAGTGCAACACAAGTGGACTCTGTTGTTCTGGAGCCGGCCGAGCAAGGTAGGATTGATTCTCGTGGGTTCCTTGAAGCCTCATTTGTCCGTTCTCATCAACTGTTTCAAGCGCATCGGCTTCATGGTCTTCCAAAGTTACCAAGAGGCCCTCTAGTGTTTTTTCTCCTCCGATATCTAGTCCTTCGACAAGCAAAGCCATCTCATCTGCAAATATAAAAAAGAACTTTAAATAGCGGAAATCAAGTGATTAACCCAAAGAAAGATAGCAAGAAGAAACCTTACCGGCAACATCTTCTCTGCCACACAACTGTTGAAGAACCTGCTTCGCTTCCTCCATTTTTCCTTTACTAACTAGCCAACGAGGAGACTCGGGCAAATAAAACACCGTGAAAAACAAATAAACGAGGGAAGGTATTGAGAGAACACCGAGCATCCCTCTCCAGCTAGGTGAATCGCTCAGAGACATAGCGAAAACCATACAGTAAGACAAAAACATTCCACCAGAGCCAAGGAACTGAGGAAGAGTGTTTAACTGTCCTCTGATCTCTGGAGGAGCCGTTTCGGAGATGTAAACAGGGACAAGGGTAACCGCAAGCCCAGCACCAAACCCATCAAGAAGCCTAGCTAAGCACAAGACATAGACATTTGGAGACCACAGCATTATCAAACCACTGAGGAAATACATTATCGATGATAAAATCAGCATGGGGCGTCTCCCAAGCCAATCAGAGATTGGTCCTGAGCAAGTCGTTATGACCGTGGCACCGATCAGTGACATTGCAACCACAAGACCTTGAACAGAGGTTGGTAGATTCATGTCTTTGTTGATATAAACCATAGCTCCTGCAATCAATTCAGTGCAAAACTCTTTCAATATCTCGGATGATAATTCAATTGCAGCAAAAGAGTGAGAAGCAAAAAAAAAAGAAGAAGAGAGAACAAACCAGCAATAGTGGCATTGTCCCATCCTTGCAAGAAATTGCCGATTGTGGCAGCGAGAGCAACGAGAGTCGCTCCCTTCATTGTTCAACCAACCCTAAACACTTATCAAAATTCAAATCAGTTCGATTCCATTTCAAGTTTCAGACTTTAAGTCAAACATGAAACAAAACAAAACACAAGTAATCTAAATCTTTCATAATCCAGATCTATATCACAATTTGATAAACTTTATAAACCCAGAAGTCTTAGCTCGATTAGATTCATTCTTTCATAATCCAGATCTAGATAATGATCAATTTTGTAAACTCAGAAGATCTAATTCGATTAGATTTAAAAACACTAAACACATAAGATCATCAATACAAGTGTAAAATGCATCACTTTCCACAGTAAGGAAGCTATGTGAAAGCAAAGAGATAAAACCCAAAGAATTGCATCACTTTCTGGGAAAAAAGGTCTCACCTTTTCTTCCCAAGTACAATCCTCCAGCAATTACGAGGAACCAAAGCCTTTTTCTTTCTGCGCTTTTCCCTCTCCGATTTATAAATCAAGAACAAAATAAGAGGCGTTGAAATAGGAGTGGACTACTCGTTTAATTTTTCTCAAGTTTTATTTTAAAAACAGGCTCCGGCCATAGAATCTACAATAAAGACAAAGAATGGTTTTTTAAAAGTATTTGCTACAAATGAAGTAAAAAATTAAACTATTGCTACCAAAAAAAGTTATTTTTAAAAGACAAAAAAGGAGATCGGAAACAGTTCCCAAGAGAAATATGCTCGAGAATCTGCCCATAAAATTTATCTTTTTTTCTCACCGCGAGGATTATATTACTAACTTTTCCGGGAAAGTGAAACTAAAACATTTACATCAGTTAATCTGGCGGCTTAAACTCTGTGGTAGTGGAGAAAACGATTTACGAGGATTGTAATGTTTTCCAGAAAGTCATTAAGATAAAGTGGAATAAAAATTGACTTACACGAAAAGTCATTAATAAAGTCAGTGTCATGACTCAGTTATGAGTAGTTTGGGAGGAAAATAGTTTAAAGGATCCGACATGGATTACGACAAGATAATTTTATTTTTGAATTATATGAAAATTACATTCCTAAATCTATCGTTAGAATGGTCCACTCGTCCCCATCGCTATCGTATGCAGGTTTTATAAAGATTTGTATTCTGTTGAATTTGCAGATCTATTGCCTCTTTTAACTTGACATGCTCGTTAACTCTTTTAGTCTTGCAACAATTGTATTATATAAGCTTCGCAAGTCCATGACTTACTTTTAACTCTAGTTCTATTCCAATAAAAACAAAACTTAAAGCACCGTTTTTGAGATTGATGACTGGTAGAACTGGATTTGCACAATAAATTCAACCCATTGAAATACAAATGGCACAAGATCTAGTGATCATCGAATTGACCGCTCCAGCTCGATGATGATAAGATCGTTACTTTGTTTAGAATATAAGAGAAGAAAAAATCAAAGAGTAAAAAGATACGTGGAGATTGCGGAGACTGTGAAATAGAGAATGGATTGAATATCTAAAAAATAGTTGAGTTCGTAATTGTAAATAGAATGAAATGTAACATTTTTTTATTTATTCAATTCGATAGACATTAACTGTACACACGATTTATTGAATATCAATTCTGTTTTTTTAAACATATTTTTTTACTGATTTCGACTGATTAACAAGAGTTGAATCCGATAAATCGTTTCTTCTAAATACAATTTCCGAGTGTAGATTTTATAATCTACAATCACTAATCGGAATCTATTTTTTTCTCCATATCACGAGTTGGAATCTTAACAAGTTAACACACTCACCTATATATATTGTAAGCAATATTTGTTATATACAAATAGCAGAAGACACCAAAAAGAAACAGCAATGAAGGTGAAAATGTTATTTAAGATCAGATCAATGTGGAACATGCAAATACAGTGGATCCACGTTATAAACCAACATCTCAATCCATGTCCTTAGTTAATAACGTGCCCATTGGTAATTTTTTCCCCATAATCTTCCTTTCGTTAATCTTCTTTAGTCATATAGTTTTAATTATTTTTGAGAATTTAACATTTCAGTTTTGAAATATATACAGATATTACTGCATATCCGAACTTAAAAACTACCCAATTACATTTACAAATATCATACGACAAAAAAACAATGAAATATCATACGAGAAAAGACAAACAAATATCGTCCTGATGATTAATGCTTCGTTAATAATATATGGAATCTTGAGATATTTACAAAAACTTTGTCAATCAAATCGAATCTAATATTTGAAATTAATTTAGCATGTTACACTTTCAAATTTCAATCATGATTGTTGGATCTTAGATTGCAAGATTGGAATACGGAATATCAAATTTTGATATTTGTTGAGATCGATTAGAGGATTAGGCAAAGGATTTCATAGAGTGAAAGATTATGAATATCGATTTATTGAGATCGGTTACAAACAATTAGTATTTGTTATGAGTTCGAATATTAAAATCTATTTTTAATTATACGCGAGTCTCTTCTTTTATATTCACATTTCGCTTAATTTTCAAGACCGTAATTATTAATAGTTATAAATGCTTATATAAATGTCATTTAATACTGACATTGGCAGATTCGCCGCCGTTCTCAATAGTCGGTGAGATCGGACGGGTCTCTAACCTGCCCAGCGACTTCTTCGATAAAAGCGCACCTACTCTTCTAGAGAATAGACTTTCGTGATATTGGATCGGTTCCGCGTCGGACCGAGCTCGGGCTCACCGAAAGGGCATATCCCACCTCCAACAATGATTTAACCTTGCAGGAATCCACAAGGGATCATGTGACGTTATTATATTAGCTTATACGTTGTAAATTTACGTTCAAAAACAAAATATTACGAGAGGAAATTAAAAAAAAATGTATAATTAAGAGACAGATGGGGTAAGAGCAGTATGAGATGAACATGGCTTCAATGAGAATGCATGTGATTCTATACTATTAGTGCTTTGTCACTTTCTCACGTAGCTTTTTTATGCCCTACCAATTACTTCTCCTCCCTCCTCTCTCCTAATATTTTCTATTTTACATATAATCGACTATCAAATATTTAGTCGACAACATGATAACTTTTTTTTAATACCATATATATATATGTATATTTTCTAATTCTAAGACAAGTTGATAACCCTTTTTCTCTTTACACAAGGCAATTTTGGAATTAATAACGTCTCTGAAATTATAGATTTTAACAAAAGAAACTCTGAAATAGACAATCGTCTTTGTCTTGAGAGAGTTCGTGCTCCCAAATCATTCGAGCATCTTCAACCACGTGTATCCATCTCAAACGGATCTTATTATATGTTTCACTTTCATTTTTCTTATGTTTTGTTGATTTTGTCCCAACAAAATATAACTACCAACTATTTATTTCATTTTATATACAAGTAGATGTCCTGTAAAGATATGACTAGTGAGTTTTCAATTGAACTTTTACATGTTTCATGTTTTTTAAATGATCCACTTTATGAAAATATGGTGCTAATTAATTTGCTTCATAGTGAAATTTAAGTATGAAGATATGATCCTCGTTGTTTTAATCAGATATCTTGGTGGATTGACATGTCGAACTTTGGTTTCATATATACAGAACAATAAAATACTATACAAAAAGAAAAGAAAAACACTTTACTGCTGTGAGATTCGTGTATGTTTGGGCCCTTCATTGGACATATATAATCAAAACTGCGCATTTCGATTCGGTTTAAGTTTGGACCAATTTTGTTGATGCAATAAGGATCCGTTTCGTTGTCATATAAAAGGGATGCTTTTAACAAACCCTAGTAGCATAGCGTTTTCTGTTTTTTCTTCGAATTTTTTTTTGTGCGATTTGATAGAACTGTTAATCTTCTCTCTCAGCAAATCGCTGATTGTTCTTGTAAATTCAACAAAAAAAGTTAGTGAATTTCAGTCTCACACCCTGAACAAAAATGTACATGATTAATCGGAGAACTCTATAAAATTTCGTGTGTTTTTTATTTTTTTCGTATTGCATGCGATCTAGATTTTAGGTTCTTTCTTTCACGTGAAAAAGAATCGAGTTCCGTGAAAATTGTGAGGTGAAAGAGAGAACAAAAAACGGCAAACGGTTACAATTGTAATTACTAATTATAACATCGAGTAAAGTTTAACACAATTCAACCATAATACATGGCTTTGCCAAAGTAAACAAACTGTAGAACAATAATTCATTGACAAAAAAAAACTGCACTCAAAACCGCGATGAAACGATAAAGTTTTCAAAAGATCAGAACGGCGCGTTGTTCGTCTAGAAAATATCGAGAGCATAAAATATCGTGCCGTATTGCCATAATTCCCATAATTGCCATCCAATAAACCCGGGAAGTTAATCTGTAGAAGAATGTTGCATTAGGAAAGAAGGTTTAGTGGTTATGTGCCGCAAGATCCACAATTCATACTGTTAATATAAAAACTTGCATAGAACGTATTGATTTTTTGTTGATACTTGATTTGGGTCCAATTTTCCAGGAGGAAGTGTAAGTACCTTGACACAAACAATCAAAAACAACAACTGTATAATCTGTTTTGCACGAATCATCCAACTCCCCCCAAAAAATCATTAAAGTTGGGAAAATGAATACGTTATCTAAGTAAAGTCTTGGATTTTAACATCCATTGATGTTCTTTGGCATCTACTTGTGATAAGGCTCTTCTTAAGTACCTATATGCTGTTTCAACTTGAAAGGGGCCTTTAACGGTCACGATCTCTACCTTTGATCAGAAGATAAGATGGGAGAAACCTGGGAAGAATCAGCGCGACCACAAGACACAATACTACTAAAACCACTACTGACCAGCATGAGTATGCAATGCCTAAGAGCTGTTCTTCACAAACTGTCAACATGAGAGAATCAAATTTTAGATGAAGTACTTCTTCACAGGTGACAATGCTTTACGTTGCAAAAGAAGAAAATCAATCATAGTAAGTTAATCAGCATGCCTATGTTGTAAATGATGAACGACCGTTCTTTGAAATTTGGTATAGCCACGACTCCTTCATGTTCCACCGTCACCAAAACATACAATCCGTCCTAAATCAGGAAACAGAACTCAAAGACTTGGAATCGTGCTTCTTTCAGAGTTAAACAACTGATTTGAAGATGATTGCAAATACCTTGTTATTAACTTCTTCAAGACTTTCAGTTTTGAAGACCAATTTCTCCGTGTTTAGTAATCTCCTCATCTGGTTTAGCTTCAAACCCATTACACCGTTCCTCGATAGTTGCAGCGAGAATTGAGCTGGAATCTTTTATCGAAACAAAGTATCAGATTTTCAACAATCACAAAATTAACTTGGAAATTTAAAGAAAAGGAAGAATAAGAAACAAGTTTGACATACGGAAGCTGGGTATGATATCTTTACTTCATACCAAGATTTTGGTTTAAGCCCTTCTAATTTGTAAACTCGAGATCCAGATTGCAATGGCAGAGTCTCCTTCCATAGTTCCTTTCCAGCATATAAAGTTTTTACATCAAACCTACGATAGTATCACTCGATAACATCATTTCTGCTGTGCATTGGCTGTAATGTGAGATTTGTAAGGACACTAACAGACTCTCATGGCTGTAACAAGGCACCGAAATTATGAAGACGATAAGACAGAAGAGCAAATAGCTTTCTCTATCGCGTAACTCGCGCATCTTGTAACCAGAAATCCTGAAAGAAACAACCAATTCGATTAAACGTCAAAGTGTCAGCTTCGCATTCCGACGCAATCTCTGTAAATTTTTAAGAATATACCAGAAGATATAACACACACGAAATCTTTTGCCGGAGAAGACAGATTCTAGGGGCTCCTTGATACTTTCCGGGCGACTTCGGAGGTTGATTCTAGAGGATCATCAAAAATCGCCGTCGACGACTATCGCGAGATGCGGTGGTGCGTAAAATTCCCTCAGAATTGGGTCTTCTCTAAATATTGGGCTAAAAAGGTTTGTTGGGCCAATATAAGGCCTAAATTAATATGAAGTAACAAACAGGTCATGACCGTCCCAAGTCACTCTGACAAGCATCCCGTCAGTGTCCCTACAAGTGGTAAGATCTCCACGTCGTGATGTCTACCTGAAGGATTTGTAAGAATTTTTTTGTCCTGTCTTATTGTGGGATCCACTTTATGGGCCCAAAGCCTTCAACACTAACTCAGAAAGTCCAAAATAGTCAGGTAAGACATGTGGGCCCCGTAACAAACCAATTTGGCAATTCGCCCATGTTGCTTCCTCCCTACTAAATAATTAATTCCAATCAGATTTTTTCTTCACTATTTACATATATAAGTCGTATGACCAAAACTTTGTAATTTTTTATTTTAACAACAACACAAAGAAATTTATATACTTTATCATTTCTTTAGTATACAACATATTTTTCTTCAAAACAGTTTGTGTTCACATCACAAATATAAATGGACTATGAAGGCTTTGTCCAAATTCAAAATGAGTAGATAAATAATGAAAAAAAGACATTAAATTTTGAAAAGACATTTGATTTTGTTTTAAAAATTAAAAATATTATTAAAATTGGTGGAGGGGTGGTGGCAGTTCATAAGTCGCCAAAGATGTGAGAATGGGGTTGAGCATTATCGAAAAAGTTGACCCGTAATTTCTGATTTGATCACAACTCTGCTTTTGAATTTCTTTATAACAACTTGTGGAGACCACTAAATTTATTTTACGTAAGTGAAAAATGTTATACAGAAAATTATTCTTATAGTAACAAAGGTATTTTTGGGATAACAAGTTCTCCAAAATGATAGGAGCAATAAAATACAATTTCGTTCTATTGAATAAAATGTCAACTCAAAGTCGTAAAGAGATAACTAATCCTTTATAGTTTTTGTTGTCACTATTATAGTAAAGGGGCAGAATGTAGCAAAACTAGCAAGTGATTATTCCCATATATGAGTAATAATACTCTAGTTTTTAATACTATATAACCAATCATATATATATCTATAAAAGAAATCAAATATGTTTTTCCTGATATATTTTGATATGGAGAGTTTGAGTGGACTTGTTTATTAAGTGTTTTATTTGCTTTAGATTTATTACATCCATATGAAGCTATCAATAAATACAAATTTATAGTATATTAATGGAGAAAGAAATATTTTTAAAAAATAACTTTATTTCGATGTGTTATTTACAACTATAGCTGGTGTCGTTTTTTCATAATCTTTCAAAAGAAATTTAAAACAAATCTTAATTTATTAGATAAATTATTACATATGCCATTTAATAACTATTAATACACATAAAATAAATTTTACAAATCTTTCACTACATTACCTACTAATAATCAATACATAAATTATTATATTTTTGATAATAATACCAATATTTTAATTTAAATTTACTTATAATTTAGTTTAATTAAAAAATAGTCAAACTATGATATTTATCTATATCATACTTTAATTTCTACACCAAAACATTTACCTATGTTTTAGTATAAACACTTATATTTTGTTTTAATTTTAATTGAGTTTCAAAATATTTTTTCATTAGAAATTTTTTTAAATCTCAAATATTCAAATCTTTTCACATAAAAAATAATTTTTTACTCATATAAAACAATGTATAAGATTATATTTTAAATTATACATAATACAATCATGATATATTATTTTATCATAGTAGTATATTTTAAAAAGTTTGAGACAATATTTCAATATATAAATTAATATGGCGTAGATCGAAATTAGTATTATATTAAAAATACAAATTACTATAGTTAATCGATCTAGCATTGATAGCTAAATTGATCTGTTTTAGAAAAAAGAGTCTGACCTATGTTTAAATAATCTAAAAGTAATTATTAAGTTTCGACAGTAGTGTTTTTAGCTCTTATATGTTATACGTCATATCTTTTTAAATCGTTTGAAAAATTATATATAACTATGAGAACAAGTACAAAAATGAATTTTTTTTAAAAAAAATTTTTGTGCAAAAATCTAGGATAAATAGTTTTACATGCGTCGTTTTCAGGATGGACAATTTTACTTCTGACGTGTGGAACCACAACAAATAGCACTACTTTGCACTATGCTGAAAAATCTCATGTAAAATTACAATCATTCTTAAAATATATTAGTAAAATATATTAGTGTTGTTCGTTTGGTCGTCGCAAGTGGCTGTAGCTGCGGTCAACTCTGCGGCTATGATTGCGACAGATGTTGTTCATTTGTCTGCCGTCGGCAGTTGCGGTTGCGGTTGCGGTTGATCGCATATTTTTAGTCGCACCGCTGTTTTAATCAATGGTCGAAAAAATTGCGACGCAGGACGCAGCGTTTGACCGCTGTGTCTGCCGCAGATACCTACAGCAACTAAACGAACAAGAATCTGTCGCAGCCGCAACCGTAGATTTCTACGGCTGCCAAACGAACATGACCATTATATATATATAAAAATATATGTTATGAACAATCTATCACATGTATGATAAATGTGTTAATACACATACAGACGGAGAAATATAAATGCTCAATTAGGTGTATCTATAAATTGGTTAGAAGAAACTAACGAAGTCAACACAAATGGTACCTATGTAGCTGTCGATATACGTAAGCATCATCCACCAAAAAATAAATTAAATCAGAAACAAGACAAGTCGAAAATTAAGAGAATCAAAACAAGTATGAATCAAATAAAGGCACAGAATGTCAAAGATCCTTCATTTAGTGATTTCCATGTGTGTAAAAGTATACGGAAGATAGTCTGTTCAAATCTTTATGAAAGGAGAAAAATATTTATTCAACAATACAATAGTATAGTCAAATAGTAAAATGATTAGGTGTTTGAGCATAAATTCGCAGAGATTCGAATTTATGGATTAGTAGGTTTAACACTTTACGTGAGCCGCAATGCCCTTTAACTCTTTTGCCGTCGCGGCGTACTCTGGCATCAAAACTTGGCAAGCCCCGCACCATGGAACGTATAACTCTACCATGGCAAAGTTCTTTTCCGGCAAATTCCATGAAATTGTCCTTTGTCAAAACCACCATGTCTTTGTCGTTAACCGTTTGGTAACAGCTGCTCCTCATATCCACTGCTTCCTTGCTCTCTGTTCTGGAACTCGAGTGTGAATATCCGAAAGAGAGGAGTAAATCAGTTGGTGGAAGTCAGCGAAAGCGGTATGAACACAAGAAAGAGAGAAAGATGTGGGGTAGAGGAAAAAGGGCAACTTCGATTGTAATTTTGCAAACGAAATGAAGCAATCTAGGATTATGAAATAAAGTTGGTGGAAAATTCGTGGAAAATTCATGGCAAATTGTTTAAATATCAAAAACAATATTATATACTCGGTGGGAAATATGTATAAAATTGAATTTTTGTTATTGTATACAATCTGATATAACTTTGCTATGAATTTTTATACTCGGGATATAATATGATTCCAGATGGAGAAAAAACTGATGTGACATTTTGTATTGGTTAAATAGACGTAAGACCTCATGTATATTCAGCGTGTGTTACTCTTGATTGAAGAAAAATAAAAGACGTAATATTTAATACGTGTCACGGAATCATCAAAGTTTTTGGCGTCTTGTCATTTTCCAGCCATATAACTAAAATGGGGTCTCATTTCAAAACAAATAAAATAAAGTGAGGTCATGTCAGAGTTGGGTATTGAGTTGTGTAAAAGGGCTATGATTTTTAGTTACAAGTCTAACTTTGATCATCTCTCCAAAGAAATTGCTTCCTTATCACGTCAAATGATGTTTTATAAGTTTTTCCGAGAATAGTTATAACTAATCTATTCTTCATATGTATTGAAAAAAGTATTAAAAATTATGTACTGTTCTAAACATCTTCCACTGACCACATATTTGGATATTGCATAGTGCCAATAGTTTTCTTGTATTAACTTTTTTTGAAACTAACTATAAAATAAGTACAAGCCTTGAAGGGAGAGTTAACTGAAGTTAGATAGATTAGGGGGAGAGGAGGAGTGTGATTGGATAAGGTTTTGACCAAGTACCGATGTTTCTGACCGCCTCCACGTGGTCACACATCTTGCCTTTCACTTTCATGCTCTGACCTTTTGACCGCACGTGACTGTTGTCTGTGCACGTGCCGATCAAGCTAACTTGCCCGGTTCAAGTACAGTGCACCGAGCTCTGACTCGACAGATGACGTCCATGAAAACGACGATTCGTGGGTCCTACATGCCATGAAGACGGACGGCTTCGATCAGTTTTCACGATTGGTCCCACGTTCTTCATCCCACATGCGTCCACGTTGAGGAGCTTTAGGTGTTACTATGTGTGTGCAGTGCAGTTTAAAATTAGGACAACCAGTCACGGTCCGATGAGGTCAAGCATTAATGGGTCGGATCCATTTTAGTCACTTCAATAAATATGCAATTATTTCGATGGGTTTATATAATTGGCAAGTGTTTTTTTTGGAGTTATCGAAAGTTTTTTTGGTCCAACGAAATTATCATAAACTCAAATTTCTATTAATTGTAGGGCAATGATATATCAAAGTTAGTCGCAACAAATCTGATATTCTACTAATAAAATGAGTCTCGTTTTGATGGATATAATGAGTGATCGACTTTTACCTGTTTTTATATGATAGAATACATAATATTTAATAAGTCATATTTTATTAATTATGATGCGACGAATATAATTTTAATATAAATGATATACGATTATTTTTTTGTCAAATATATGTATTATTCCTTGTCGACCTTTGATTTTTGTCATCTTAGTGGAGCTTGACAAATTGTTTACGAACTATTTCATTCAGGTATTACTTTTACAGAAACTTGCAGATTAGTTGTCTAGTGAGTTTTACTGACATGACTTTAATGTTACATCCGTGTTGGAAAAAATGTAGCTCAAATTCGCACTACACCAAATTCGACCAAAGTAACAAATAGTATTAATAAAATATCAATTAATTTGACATTGTGATAATTATTAACTATCTCAAATTAGTGGATCATTAACTTTCTCCAAACTTATCATATAAAAAGGGTCCACTCGGTTTTATAATATTTAAAAGGAATATAGATCTTCATTATAACAAAGGACCATTTCCAGATTGATTGTTAGTTATACGAGTTATGCCCTCTCCTTTGACAGTAAAGGTTGATATAAATTAATATCAAATGCAAACAAGTGGGTTCAACAGGAATATTTAGTCATAACACATACGCTCGGAGTTTAAAAGTAATTATTAATTAATCAATTATTATTGTTCTGCAACACTTAACAGTAACTAATTCTCTACTTCTTCTTTTAGTAAAGATTGTTCGTATTTGTTTCTTTATTAATCCAACGTGGGCTCTTTTTAATATTGTATTTACTAACCATATACTATATTATATTCTAATATTAAATTATACGTTTTAAGATTTTGTAACATATTCTAATGATTTGACAATAAACATTTAATATGTACTAGTTTTCGTATGTATATATATATATATATATAAAACTCAACTACTAAATTCTATGTTTTACTAAATCTATCAGCTTTCATATAGAAAAGAAAGAGTACAAAATATTTCTCATTTTTCCTTAAACATACAACATTTACGTTACTAAAAACATAAAGCAGTATCATATGATAAAAATGATAACAGAATTTTTGTGCAAATGTAAATTACACGCGCCTTAAAAGGGAGTTTGGGATTCGTTTATCGTCTTTGTACACAACTTCAACTTGACATTTTGTCTTGAAATAAAAAAAATGATACGTTTTCTATATTTCGTCAGTAGTAGTTTCCGATAAACAAATCGTCTTTTTCTCTTTTGTTAAGTGTTAATCTTTATCTAAGGCTTTCAAATTATTAAAAATAGTCTCAATATTTTATTCTTTTATTTTATCTGAAGAGACAAAGAAAAACCTCGACGCCAAATTAGTTTAATTTGGGAAATCATGCAAGGATAACCACTTACAGACTTACCCACACATATATATTTTGTCGGCTTGTGTGTATTAATAAACTTTTTTTAAACATCTATTCATAATAATTAGGGACTCTAATAATTATATTTAGATTAATAATTTTTAAAATAAATAAAAATATATAAAATTGTGACTATTTCTCCGCTAAATTCTCGGTGTATGTCTTTGCTTTTACTTTCCTCGTTGAATGAGAAGACCAAAGATTTATTGCAGACTCGCACATGAATCTCGAGCTTCTCTCTTCTTTTTTTACCAGAGCATATCAGAACTGCCAAACGACGTCGTCTCGCATGCAAGAAGAAACTGATTCTTCCTCTTGCCCTAATAAAGAAACTTAACTAGGGTTTCCTCTTCCATCCTCCCCCACCTCAGAGAGAGAGAGAGAGAGAGATCATTTAACAGAAGCTATCCTCTCTTTTTTTTTTATATATCTTTGCTTGTTCTTTAATTTAGGTTGTGTTCTTGGTCTGTTTTAGTTTTGTCGGCTTGTGTAACAGATCACCTCTTAATTCTTTTGGCTATTGGTGACTTCTTCATCTGAGTTTTTTCTTTTCTCTTCACGCTCTTCTTCACCTCTCCCAATATATGAGCAAGAATTATCATATATATATAATCAAGAAAGTTGATTCGAGCTGGCGAATAAGCAGTGGTGGGAGAGGGAATTAGTAGATGCGGCGGCGATGGAAGGCGGTGGAGCTTCTAGATACTTTCATAATCTCTTCAGACCGGAGATTCACCACCATCAGCTTCAACCGCAGGGCGGAATCAATCTTATTGAGCATCTTCATCATCAGGAACAACAGCAACCGTCGGATGATTCAAGAGAATCTGATCAATCAAATAAGGATCATCATCAACAGGGTCGACCCGATTCAGATCCGGCTACATCAAGCTCAGCACAAGGTAAACGTCCACGTGGACGTCCACCGGGATCTAAGAACAAGGCTAAGCCACCGATCATAGTCACGCGCGATAGCCCCAACGCGCTTAGATCTCACGTCCTTGAGGTATCTCCTGGAGCTGACATAGTTGATAGTGTTTCCATTTACGCTAGACGGAGAGGGAGAGGTGTCTCTGTTTTAGGAGGAAACGGCACCGTTTCTAACGTCACTCTCCGTCAGCCAGTCACTCCGGGAAATGGCGGCAGTGGGGCCGGAGGAGGAGGAGGAGTTGTGACTTTACATGGAAGGTTTGAGATTCTATCGCTAACGGGAACCGTTTTGCCACCTCCTGCGCCGCCTGGTGCCGGTGGTTTGTCAATATTTTTAGCCGGAGGGCAAGGTCAGGTGGTTGGAGGAAGCGTGGTAGCTCCGCTTATTGCATCGGCTCCTGTTATACTAATGGCTGCTTCATTCTCAAACGCGGTCTTTGAGAGATTGCCGATTGAGGACGAGGAAGAAGAAGGTGGTGGCGGCGGAGGAGGACCACCTCAGATGCAGCAAGCTCCGTCAGCATCTCCACCGTCAGGAGTGACCGGTCAGGGACAATTAGGAGGTAATGTGGGTGGTTATGGGTTTTCCGGTGATCCTCATTTGCTTGGATGGGGAGCTGGAACACCTTCGAGACCACCTTTTTAATTGAATTCACATTAACGTCAATGGAAATTTATGTGCTTTTTTATCATTTCGTGGAGTCTTCTTTTCTTTCATTTGGGATCTTTGGTTATTTTGATTTTTAGTTGATATGCATATTTGATTTTTCGTGTTTTACTATTTCTTTCTTTATTCTCGTCTTTGTTAAAATTGCTCAATGTTAGAGGAATGCATATTTGTCTCTCGTGCCATTAGAAAAGCCTTCTCCATGTATGCCTTTTCTTTTAATCGTTGCTAGCTAGCTAGGGTTTCGTGCTATACCCTATAACTATTATTATAATTAGCTCAATTTGATAGATATATAGGTCAATTTAATAATATAAGTTCGATTCGTTTAAGAATTTTGAGCTTGTTGAAGAATACATCTCCACGATCTTCGTATACTATATAGTTTTTTATGGTTATGTCAACGCCTAGGCCGCAAATATTTCTCATAATTAACTATTAGCAATACATGCACATTCACTCAACTTCTTTTAAGTTAATATATTCTTCAATGTAACATATGATCGATATTTTCTAAGGATATAGACAATAGCTTAACCGTAGACCAGAACGTTTATGGGATCTAATCAGCATTTTAGAACATCTAATTGATTGCCTATAACCATTAAGATCCTCAATTGGATATCTAAGCATTTAGGAAGCATAACCTAAGAGAGAAAAATTATGGAAATCTATGAAACAGACGTTAAGGTAAATTAAATGGTATTTTCACGTCGGTTACATATTAATTAGTGACTTTAATTAACATGCGAAGATTGACTATGAACATGGAATCAGTGCGTTGTAGTATCAGTTAATAGTCTCTACTGCAAGATATAACAAAACTGGTTTTTGATTACGAGATATGTGAAAAAAGAGGAATGTTGCAATTCCCTATGGACAAATTTATTGACTAGGAACAAAAAAGAAAAGTTAATTGCTATTTAAATGATGCCAATATACTAAAACGAATAACAATAATTACTTTTAGAGAACTAAACTAATATACTAAGTCTCAAAAGAGAAATGGATTTGATGAAATGTAGGTTGTGAATTTAAAACTCCATTTTTCTTTGTCTAGGTACATCCCATGGAACAAGTTCTTGTTTAATTACTGTCGTGATAAAAAAGAACATATTTAAGTAAAAATCTTTTTGGTCAAAGACAAAAAAAACAATAGCCTGTTTTGTTATTTCATACAAAGAGGGAAAAGCGTTGTAGCTGTGTTTGTATATATTATCAAATTCCCATGTTGTCATGTCATTTGCCTTACATGCAATTGAGAGCTACACCAAGTTGAGAATTAGCACTTCGGTTTTTTTTTTTTTAATTATTTTCTATCTCTCGGATCTTTGTGCATAAAAGACACACTATATAGACATATATAGTTAAATATTATGTAAAGATTCGTATATATATGGTTAATACATTATCCTTTTTATTTATGTAATATGTAATGATAATAATTTTTATTTCTATATAAAATTATAATTTATGAAATTTTGATAGACGTTGGTATTAATTTAGGATCTTAGATTGTGAAGTATGTCATAATTTAAATATAAAAATTAAATTAAAATAAGTACTTTAAAAATAAAAATAATATTAAATTGAAAAACCGCAAGATAACAAAACCAATGAAATTACTAATAAAAAATATAATATAATATCATATATAAATGCTATTATATCGATGTCATTCAGTATGTATGATTGTATGTTACAATCATAAATAAAATACGAATGATCATATAGAGTTTGACCTAATATATCATATTATTTTAATATGTCCCCGAAGGGATAATCATGAACTTTTCGGTAACTTTTTTTGTTTTCCCTTTAATAATATGCACCACCAAAATATCGTATAAATACTTTACGACGGAAAGCATTAATTAACATTCCAATTTTGGACCAAACATATCTCATCGCTGGTAGCATCTTAAAAGGCTCTAAAAACTAGAGCAGTTTCTCCATACAATCTCAATTCTTACAAAACTAGATTTATTATATATGCATCGTAAAAAATATTCGTAAATTATATTTTATTAGTAAATATAAATTAAATATTTATATAATTTTAATTTTTATTTAAAATTACTTTTAATATTAATTTTTGTATATATAAATTTACGAATTTAATATTATTTTTTTGTTAGTTTAATAAAAATATATTAATTCTCTAACCAAAATAAAAATGGTATAATTGTAATTATTTTAATAAATTGAATTTATTTATATATTTATTTGAAATTTACTGTAGTGATGACACGTTAACATGATATTTCTGTTAATAACACGTCCGAGTAATGTTATTTTCTTAAAAATTTTCTCAAATAATATATTAGAAATTACAATAGTAATTTAAATATATTATTTATTTGAAATTATTTATAAACTAATGTATAAAAAATTTAAAAAAATAAAATTATTGTCTTTACAAATATAATAATATTTTTTATTAATTGAATAAAATATATTTATTTTTTAACCAAATTAATATTAATAACGTATATTATAATTATTTTAATAATTTAAATCTTTTTATATATTTAATCTGAAAATTACCGTACTTTTGATACGTCAATATACCATTTTTGTTATTAACAAAATTATTAAAAAGTTTCTCAATATATTAAGGATATTATCGTAAGATACAATGTTTGACTAAATTTACAGTACAAACTGCTTCAGCCGCCGAAAAATTTGGGTGTGATACAAATGAATTCCTAAAAGAAACTAAGAACAAACAACGAGCTAACTCTTCGAGATCAATTACTGCTCAAACGGAAGTCGAACGAACAACCGACCATGCATGCTCATAACCGCAGATGTGTGAAGCGGATCAATTCTTGCTGATAAGCCAACAATCTGGCGAAATCATATCAAAATGATAGAGACGATTCTTTGTTGGATTACAACAGGTCTCTCTGTATTGGTTAATGGCGATATCTGCAAGTATGTAAGAAAAGGTTTACCTTTTTGAATGGTGTAATGCCCCAAGGATTGTCAAGCTGCTCAGGTTCTCCGGTTATGATAACCCGTCCTGCTGGATCTGATTGAATCCGAACCTAAGAAGGAAAAAAAACAAATTATGGTCAGGAATTGAAACTCAGCTATGATTGCACAAGAAAACAACAAAACAAGAACCCGTTTCTTTGTGCTACAGTAATATGCATTCATACAAAATTCAAAGGCTTTTCTTTCAATTAGCTTAACAGAAATAGGGTTTCAAGGGAATGCTCACCTCTTTGCGCAGAAGTCCAGGTACCAAGGCAAATATCTCAAAGGAATTCTTCTGTAAATTTCAGATTTGGTAAGATTTCAGATTGGAAACAAACAATCCAGTTTGCAATTTTTTTTGGCGTCTCATCAGTGGCCATTTGATCAGACTTTTCTCGTGCACCAGTTACAACTGGAAAATAAAACATAAGTTGCTCACAGTTTTTTTGACATTTATTTTCACCCAGTCAGCAAGTGGTCCATCATCAACAATCTCAACAACCGACCTAAGGCACCAAAATCATATTATTATTATTAGTATCTTGTGTTGGTTAGGGACAAGATACAAAAAGGAAAATTAACGTTATATTACAGTAACATGCCCAGGTCAAGAAATGCTCTGTTTTAATCTCATTGCTGCCGAGGGATTCAGGGATTGTAAGAAACAAAATTTTCAAATAACTATCTAAGAGATGCAAATAAGTAGGAGAGGACTAGTTTTTCGTTACTGTTTGTCTGCTTCATGTGAAACAACAAGGTCCACGCCAGTTTGTGTTTTGTGTTTTTGCAGCCCTAAAAAAAACATTTAGAATACAATATCAAGCAACTGCTGTAGAAAAAAATAGCAACGTCTTGAGAAAAATATTTACCAATGCTTTTGAGTTTCTTATGCTTTGGGGTTGAGTTTAAGACCTTTTCCTGAAACAAGAGGAGAAAATCATCATGGTGCAGGGCAAATTTCTGCAGGTTGAACCACAAAGTGCGATAAGATTTGAATTCAAACCTTAACAATAGGCTCAGTAACTTCTCCAGATCCAACAAGGCGCTGTGCGTGCCATCCTTGCATAGCACGAGCTGCAGAATCTCTTCGTGCCCTGCCTAATCCTGAACCTTGATGGCTAATGGCCTATACATGTAGAAGGAGAAAAAGGGGAGTAGCAAACTTAAATGGTAATTACTGAGTTGTGCACATAGATTTCTTGTGGCCTTTCGTAGTACACACAAAAATGCTACAACTTTTATCCAGTCAGATTTCATATAGTAGGTTTAACAGGTTTTAGCTGGTATTGCACATTTTCCAGAAATTTATTTCTGCATTAAATAAATGCTGAAAAAGAACTCTTAGGCTGTCATTCCCTTAGTTAAACATAAGTATATCCGTACATAATCCCCTTCCCATAATAGATACATTTCTTTTCTTTTCAAGGTGCTAGATCTAGCTGATATCTTCATCCAAACTTTCCATATCTACCCGTATTGTCATAAATTCACTAGTGTTCAAAAACCAAAAGCATAAAAGCCACATCTCTCAGGGGAAATTCTTACCTCTTTCTCGAGACTGGGAGACAAAATGAATGTTGAACCAGGAAGGTTAAGCTCACCACATTTCCTCAAATATTTTTCGTACTCCAAAAGTGCCTGCAATGAAAGCAAATATGCAATTAATGTACTTATATCTATATGATAAGATAGAAAGAAAAAATATCAGTGCACTGAAAGCGGCAAAAGATGTAGTCCAAAAGAAACTGCCATAAGACTACCTAGGCAAGACATAAAACCAAACTAACTATTACAAGACACCAAAAAGAGAATTGTCCAAAAAGTGGATAAGTAAACATTAAGAAAGTATAAATATATGATACTTATGCACAACATTGAAACTCACCTTCTCATAGAAATTGCGGAATGTGTAGGAAACTGTTGTACATGTCCTGAACAAAGACAAACCAATATGGAAAAAATTAGCATCATGACAAAACGGCAACGACTAACTGAGAGTCCAAGGGCAACATCAGCCATACTTCGGAGGATGGAAGGATTCGCCAACTTGCCGCCATAGCTTAGATGTGGTCACCTACATTACCATGAGAAAACAGAGGAATCTTGAAGATCATTAGACATTCAATTTCAGCAAAATATTTAAGAAACATGGAATATTAACTCCCAATATATATAACAAAAATTTAACCAAATCAGTTCCCAACAACATATCAAATATTCTTTAATATACCTGCACAGCTAATTTATTTAGGTTAACAAATCTCCTCTCTGAAAGTCATTCACATGTTTATAGATACTCGTACCATCAATTAGCTTACCGATTTAATATTTCGACCTTACATAGTTCATCTGTTATCCACAGCCCAAACAAAATAAAATGTAGGTGATGATCATATGAGCCAATTTAAATGACATAGAAGATTTAACGACGAACTAAAAAAATATGGTTTTGGTTATCATGAAATGGTGTTGTTGGAGCTTAAGACTAAACTAAAAAAGTGGATAATTACCACGTCATAGCCACCTAATTTAACGACTGTTCGCCATAGCCTACATTGCATAGTAAAAGATGCAAAGCGACAAAGGTCAGACGCTCATTCACCAGGTATATGGGTTTATATAAAGAACAAAAGCAACACTTCCAAGTTCCATAAACTCACTTGAGAGTGTTTAAAGGCTGTCCATAAAATTTGAGAGCTTTATATTCCAGGAAATTCTCTTTGTGAAAGGTCACCACCTCTCTTAGAAACATTTCTTGTTCTTCTGGTGTCCCTGCTTCATCAATTTCTCGTGTCTGTAAAAAAAGGTAAACTTGTCATTTGTAAGAGAAAGATCACCATAAGCTCTTTTCCCTTGTATAACAAAATAGTGAGAATTCAATCCAGAAAATACAGGAGTTTTTAGCCAAATTTCTATCACCTCAGAACTACTCATCAACCAAGACTTCCACTTTTTGGCATTTTCAACTCTAGTCTTGGGACTCGAGAACTGCACTTTAGTATGAGTTTTCTTTTCAGAGTGACCAACAACTTCAATATCACCGTTCTCCCCATGACCACCTACATCTTCATT
Organism: Pugionium dolabratum; assembly: GCA_018901945.1. Classification (NCBI taxonomy): domain Eukaryota; kingdom Viridiplantae; phylum Streptophyta; class Magnoliopsida; order Brassicales; family Brassicaceae; genus Pugionium; species Pugionium dolabratum. The sequence goes on along the minus strand of JAEVFF010000135.1, from coordinate 284,049 downwards.
AGCACCAGATTCCGTAGGAACGGCGACGTCAGTTAAATGAACATCACTGTCCACCGTAAGAGTCTTGTCGCCGAGATGGAGGATTTCACTAGGGTTTTGATCTTTCTCTTGCTTTAGAGGTTTTGTGTCAACAAGAACAGCTTCAGCACCAGAAAGCACATCTTGCTCTTGCATTTCGGTATCCGCCATCAAAAGCTTAACGTCTGTTCTGGAATAGTCAGTCACAGAAAGATGACGTCATAAAACCAAAGATAAATCCCAAAATCCATACGATAGCTTCTCTAACTCTACTTAGAAGAATAACGCAGTTGAGAATAAGAGAGCACTCCCTCGCTGTATTCTCCGATTTACAGCCTCAAACTCATCAAAAGCTAAAACAAGAAAAACAAGCAGAGAAAGAAACCGAAAAGCTTCCAAAACATAAGGAGAGCAGCAAAAACACAAATGCTTGCCTTTTCTGCAGTGACGGCGACGGTGACGACAATACGGGTTGAGGACGCGGGACCTCCGGTGGCGTACTAGGGTTCACAGCCGGAAAATTGAAAGAAATCGAAGAAAATACAGAGATAAATAGCAGACTAAACGGAGACTATTTGAAGCGGAGAAAAATCTTTGTCAATGGCCAAGATATTCGATGGATGGGGTTTTAATATTTTTTAAACGTTGATATTTTTACGCTCACGGGAAATAATTAACTGCGATTCGTGTTTGTTTTTCCCTATGAAAAGAAATGAATGAAAGTGCGAAGAGCCTTTCTTACCCTTTGCTTCATTCTTGGTACTTCACATAGTGTGTATCTGTTAGTGATTGAAGATACAATTTGTTACTGACCACTACTGTTATATAGTTCATATGCATAGGGAAGTTATGATCTTTTAAAAATTTCTTCTATATCTTTGGAGGTTTTAAAATAAATATAAGTTAAACCTTTTATAGAAAAGGGAAATTAAAGTTACAAAAATCATATTAAACAAAAAAGTTGGTCTACATCTCACTAATTTGCTATGTTATGTTATTGGGCCTTCGTGGGACCAAACATAACAAAAATTGTCAGCTGAAATATGGGCTCGATATGGATCGAAATCAAGTCGTTTTCTTTTCCGCTAATTTCTGTTAAGTAAATAATTTAGAGAAACCGCCATCTCAGATTTTAGCAAACACTCCGCAATAACGATTCGTTAGGGTTCAGACGCTCCGGTCTCTCTCGATTCTTCTTTTGGCTACTTAGCTTCGTCTTCTCCACCAACGATTTATCTGTGTAAGATTTAAACGTTGTTTTTGTATTGTTCATTCATCTGAGATTCTGACTTTATACAATTGACTCTGAACCAGGCATTTCTCGGTCGTTCACGCGTAATTTTGTGGTGGATTTTCGTTTTGTTTGATATTCTGCAAACCTTGAATATCTCTTGGCGGCTGGATTTGATTGATTTTTTTATTGTATCTGCGTAATTACGTGGTTGTCCATTTGGATTTTGTGGTGTTCGAGCTGAAGTTGGACATGGAGGAAGGTAAATCTAAGTCCAGGAACGAAGTTTATGATGTAGAGGAGGAGTATGAATCGAAGAAGAGTCGGCGAGATCGTGATCGGAGTAAGGAGCGGAAGAAGGAGAAGGGTTCGGAGAAGGGTTCGGAGAAGCGCCGAGAGAAGGACAGACACAAGAGAAGGTCTGAGAGAGTTAAGAGTAGTGATTCTGAAGATGAGTACGATAGAGATGATGTTGATGAAGAGAGGCAGAAGCGTAAAGAAAAGGAGGAGCGGAGACGGAGGGATAGAGAGAGGGGGAAAAGGCGGTCTGAAAGAAAGAAGATTAGCGATTCTGAAGATGACGATTCTGAAGGGGACGAGAGGGATAAACGCAGAGCTAGGGAGAAGGAGAGAGTTCACCGAGAACATGAGAGAGATAGGGGCAAAGATCGGAAAAGGGATAGAGATAAGGAGAGAGAGGAGAGAAAGGAGAAAGAAAGAGAAAGGGAGAAGGATAGAGAGAGGAGAGAACGGGAGCGAGAGGAGCGGGAGAAAGAGAGAGTAAAAGAAAGAGAAAGGGAAGATGGAGAGAGGGACAGGAGAGAACGTGAGAAAGAAAGGGGAAGGAGGAACCGGGAAAGAGAGAGGTCACGAGAGGATGAAAATGACGAGAGTGATGGTGATGCAAAGCGTGACTCGAAACGTAGAAGAAAAGAGAACGGAGAACGTAAGGAAAAAGAGCGTGAGAAGAGTGTTGGTAGATCTAGCAGGCATGGAAATGACAATGGAGAAAGTCCAAAGAGAAAGAGTGGAGAGGAGGATGGTGAAAAGAAAGAAAAGAAAACCCGGGAAGAAGAACTAGAGGATGAGCAGAAGAAGTTGGATGAGGAGGCTGAAAAGCGGAGGAGAAGAGTCCAGGAATGGCAAGAGTTGAAGAGGAAAAAGGAGGAAGCTGAAAGTGAAAGTAAGGGTGATGCAGATGATAAAGAGCCCAGGGCCGGTAAGGTTTGGACTCTTGAAGGAGAATCTGATGATGAAGAAGGCCATCCGGAGGAAAAATCAGAAGTAGAGATGGATGTTGATGGAGAGACTAAACCCGAAAATGGTGGAGATGCCAAGATGGTAGACTTAGAGAATGAGATGGCTACAACCGTCTCTGAAAGAGAAGGGGATGGAGCTGCAGATGAAGAGGAAATTGATCCTTTAGATGCTTTTATGAATGCTATGGTTTTACCTGAGGTTGAGAAGCTTAGCAATAATGCTCCTCCTCCCGTAGGTAACGATGGTGTTTTGGATATTAAGAAGAATGAGAAGCAAAATGGTGACCAGCCAAAGAAAGGTTTTAATAAGTCCCTTGGTAGGATAATTCAAGGTGAAGATTCTGATTCTGATTATTCAGAACCGAAGAATGATGATGATCCAAGTTTAGAAGAAGACGATGAGGAGTTTATGAAGCGAGTAAAGAAAACAAAAGCAGAAAAATTGTCTCTTGTTGACCACTCAAAAATAGAGTATGAACCTTTCCGGAAGAACTTCTATATTGAAGTGAAGGATATCTCAAGGATGACACAGGAAGAAGTTAACGCTTACAGAAAGGAATTGGAGCTGAAAGTTCATGGAAAGGATGTACCACGACCCATAAAATCTTGGCACCAGACTGGACTAACCAGCAAAATTCTGGATACTATGAAGAAGCTTAAGTATGAAAAGCCAATGCCTATCCAAACACAAGCACTTCCAATCATCATGAGCGGCCGGGATTGCATTGGAGTTGCAAAAACCGGGTCAGGTAAAACGTTAGGTTTTGTTTTGCCAATGCTGAGGCATATCAAAGATCAGCCCCCCGTTGAAGCTGGTGATGGGCCAATTGGGCTTGTGATGGCACCTACTAGAGAGCTTGTTCAGCAGATTCACAGCGATATTAAAAAGTTTTCCAAGGCATTGGGTATTAGATGTGTTCCTGTCTATGGAGGATCAGGAGTTGCACAGCAAATTAGTGAGCTAAAGCGAGGGACTGAGATTGTTGTGTGCACTCCTGGTAGGATGATTGATATTCTTTGCACAAGCAGTGGAAAAATCACCAATCTGCGGAGGGTAACATTTTTGGTTATGGATGAAGCTGATCGTATGTTTGACATGGGTTTTGAGCCTCAAATTACTCGTATTATTCAAAATATTCGCCCTGATCGGCAGACTGTGCTCTTTTCTGCCACTTTTCCACGGCAAGTTGAAACTTTGGCACGTAAAGTCTTGAACAAGCCTGTTGAAATCCAGGTTGGTGGGCGGAGTGTTGTGAATAAGGATATAACTCAATTAGTTGAAGTTAGACCGGAGAGTGAAAGGTTCTTTAGAGTTCTGGAACTGCTTGGGGAATGGTATGAGAAAGGAAAAATTTTGATTTTTGTTCAGTCACAGGAAAAATGTGATGCCTTGTTTAAGGATATGATTAAAAATGGTTACCCTTGTCTATCTCTTCACGGGGGTAAGGATCAGAGTGATCGTGAATCAACTATATCTGATTTTAAGAGCAATGTCTGCAATTTGTTGATTGCCACAAGTGTTGCAGCTAGGGGTCTAGATGTGAAAGAGCTTGAGTTGGTTGTAAACTTTGATGCGCCGAACCATTATGAAGACTATGTGCATCGTGTTGGCAGGACAGGCAGGGCAGGGCGGAAGGGCTGTGCTGTGACATTCATCTCTGAAGATGATGCAAAATATGCACCCGATTTAGTCAAGGCCTTGGAACTTTCTGAGCAGACAGTTCCAGATGATCTGAAGGCAATTGCTGATGGTTTCATGGCAAAGGTGAAACAGGGTATTGAGCAAGCTCATGGAACTGGCTATGGAGGTAGTGGCTTTAAATTCAATGAAGAAGAGGGAGAAGTAAGGAAAGCCGCAAAGAAAGCACAAGCGAAGGAATATGGGTTTGAGGAAGACAATTCTGACTCGGAAGATGAGAATGATGTAGTAAGAAAAGCAGGTGGTGGTGATATCTCACAGCATCAAGCTACTCTTGCTTATATAGCTGCTATTGCTGCCGCTGCTAAAGCTAACGCTCCAGTGAGTGCTCCTGTGACTGCTAACCAACTGATTCCAAATGGTGGGGGGCTTGTTGTTGTGCCAGGTGTCCTTCCGGTTACTGCTCCTGGCATTCCTAATGATGGAGCAGGTCGTGCTGCAGCCATGGTTGCTGCCATTAACCTACAACATAACCTGGCAAAGATTCAAGCTGATGCAATGCCTGAACACTATGAAGCAGAACTGGAAATCAATGATTTCCCACAAAATGCTCGTTGGAAGGTCACCCATAAAGAAACTTTGGGTCCAATATCAGATTGGACTGGAGCTGCTATTACCACGAGGGGTCAGTTTTACCCGCCAGGACGTATCCCAGGACCTGGTGAACGCAAGCTCTACTTGTTCATTGAAGGGCCTACAGAAAAATCTGTTAAGACAGCGAAAGTTGAACTCAAGCGTGTTCTTGAAGACATTACAAATCAGGCTTTGTCACTTCCTGGAGGAGCACAACCTGGCAGATACTCTGTCCTATAATGTAAGTCGAGAATTGTAAGCCAATTTACAACTTAGGTGGTGGTAAAATTAAAAGTTCAAGACTTTACTTTAGCCTTGCATGCAGATTATTGTCTTTCTTACATAACTCTTTTAAATTTTAATCTCGAAGTTCAAACTTATGGATCTTAGTTTCTGTCTTTTTAACAGGAAAACAACTATGAGGTATGTGATTAAAGGATTCAAATCACTCATGGGTGTTTTATGAAACAAGTATTATTGATAATTGTTGTGGAATACAATCTCTGCACAATTGCCACATCTTTTTAGACTTGACTTGTGTGACATTTCTCACTTCGATTTTGTCATCAGAGAGATGGTTTTGAAATTGCTGTTGAATAATCCTTGTTATTGCTCATCCCCAACTCTCTACTTTGTTAACTTTTTTCCTTTTTTTTGTTTACTTTTTCTTTTGGTTAAGTTTACAATCTCCCTCCATGGATTTGATAATGCGCAATTACCGCACGGTGATGGGTAAACTCTAGTTTGATACAGCTACTGTGTGTTGGCTTTTTGCTCTTAAAATCGTATAGAACTAGACGCTTTAGTTTCTTATATCAACTTCCCTTTTACAGCATTCGGCATCTTTTCCGCAGGGAAAAAACACTCAGGAGAAGATGATAGTGTATGTAATATTCTGGAAGACAAGGGGTCAGAACCTTTGCCTTTACAATGGGTAAGACTTGGAGTTTATTCAGTTTTTGTGCCTGGATCCTTTAGTATTTATACCTCCGTCTATCTCTACTGATTAACCATTACTAATGCTCCTCGTACTCAACACTAAGAATTTTTACAACTACCTTAAACAGTGAAGGGTGATTTCTGAGTAACGGTAAAAGGTGATGTTGCATCGGATCTTTGATAGAAAAACTCTTGTATGAGTTTTTGTTTTGTGGATCCAAATTGAAAAAACTCTTGTATTATGACAAATGCCAGTTCTCGTGGTCGTAGACGACAATAGAGAACATTGCTTGATCTACAAAAAAACGGTTGTGGCCGAACTCATATCTTGACCGCGCTTTATAAGTGTGTTAATTGAATCAAACAATGGTAATGTAAGAGTGTTGAGAGGTGGAATACTGAGATAAAGCCTAGAAGTTGTATTTCACAACTTTATCACTCTGATAAGGTCAGACTGATGTCCTTGCTCAAAATATTGGAAATTTATAACCACAAATTGTATGATACTCGTATTTAGCATAGATATCATCAACTTTTTTTTAAAGCAAAGCAAATATTTACGCCAATTTGGAATGAGAGCCATCCACTTCGATCTAGAAACCAAAAGAAGAAGATCGATCTCTATAATCCTCTCGATTCTTCGTGTTTCGATACGGTAAGCCATCGCGAAACGATCTCTGATTAGCTCGATTCTTCTGGCGGCTTATTTGATATATGATCTCAAGCTTGTCGATGGCGATGGTATATAAGCCAATCGTAAACCCAAACTCCAAGCACGTGATACAATTTTTTATCGATTCGAGTGTATAAAGGGTGATATGTTGAAGGCTATTGTTTGGATTTCGTATCAGACTGCAATTGACGATTAAGCTTTTGGATCTGTTCATAACATCGTCGATACCAATTGTTCTAGTGATAACATGAATCGACTTCGCTCTGGATATGGTTCAAGATACTAGAAATTAGCTCAACAAGTTTTAATTGTTTTGGTTTCTCTGTGTTTTGTCCTTCGCGTGTTAGAAGCAGTCTATCTGAGACTATCACTTATGAAAGCATGCTGAAAAGTGCAAGTTCCTGATTTAGAGTTCAAGTCAAGAGAACAGATTCTTCTTGAAATTGAAATGTGATTTTGATCTTTTTGTTCATGCCATTCAACGTTGTAGCATCACAGTTATGTGGCTCGTAACCTGAAAACATGCAACATTTGCGAGTATTCGAGCAATAGATATATTCTTTCAATGTTAAAGGAGTTGAGGTTATACAATTGGGAATAGCAGATAAGTGCTTGAGAAAGGCAAATACAAAGATAGTAGATAAATGCTATGAAGAGGGAACATTACTTAACAATCCTAAGAGCAGATAAATGCTTGAGACAAGCAAATACAGAGTTGAAAGTTTGGAACAAAATATACTATTGAGAGTTCATAAGAGCGAGACACTCAAAGAGAGGGCTTGTCAGGTAGATCGTTGAAGTAAGGATGCTCCATAGCCTTCTTTGCGGAGATTCTTTTGGATGGCTCATACTCTAGCATTTTCTGTTCAGGAACAAATAGCACACAAAGGAAAAACTCAAAATTACATTCAGCTGATTGAATCTCAACCAATGTCTGAGAGATGTGTTGGAACATCGGAGACTTACAGATAAGAGATCAAGTCCAGCCTCATCGAGGTTTGGAACAGCTGTTGAGAGACTCAACGGCTTCCATTGCGGGTATTCGTGCCAGTCTTTGAGTGTGCTCACTCCTGGCCACATTTCTTCGTTTGGTGTTCCCAGCAACCTGAATTTCATGGAAATAAAAGAAACATGAGTCTTTGTGTTAGAGAAGGTAAAGAAAAACACACATAACTTACCTGAAAATACAGAGGAGCTGTTGGAGCTCAGAGTCGCCAGCAAAGATTGCTTGCTTGGTCACTAGTTCAGCTAAAATCAAAAGGAAATAAAACTGTTACTTTTGCTATAGTAGTGATACTAATGTGAAACCAATGAAACTAATAAGAGAAAAGTTTGTACCAAAAATGCAGCCAACTGACCAAATATCCACGGCAGTTGAGTAATGGGTTGCCCCGAGAAGAACTTCTGGAGCTCTATACCACAGAGTTAGTATCTGTAGCAATGGAGATCGAAGGAAAAACACCATGAATAAAGGGCTTGGGTCTAAGAGTTTCAAATGTTTCTCCAACACAGATAGATGTTTCATCAGCACAGAATTATACCTCATGCGTATACTTTTTCATTGGGAGTGTGAAGGCTCTGGCTAATCCAAGATCCGCTATTTTAAGCCTCATTGTCTTCCGGTCCATCAAGAGATTATGAGGCTTAAGATCCCTGCAACGAAACCAAGAGAACTAAGATTAGTGTTCTGTTTCCAAAAAATGGATTTTCTCAAGGCATTGTTCTCTTGAAACAGAGACGATTTTATACCTGTGCAACACTCCATGGCCATGGCAGAAAGCCATGCCTTTGCATAGTTGGTACATCAAGCACTGCAATCATTTCAAACAAAAAATATGTTTCTTGTAGCTTAAAAAGTGAGCGTAAAAAAGAGAGGACAAAAGCTCCAAATGTTCAAAACCTTGACAGTGTTCTGTGGAATGTTCTGTCCAGCTTGCTTAAAGCTCCGGATGAATTTCTTGAGATCAGTGTCAACGTACTCGAAAACTAGGTAAAGGACAGTTTTGCCTTCTTTGTTCAATCCTTGTTTAACGTCCATCAACCTGGAGAAGATGATCACTATGACAATAAGCTATATGTTTACAAATGAGATCATTCTAATACACAGAGGTCGATTTTGACATTTTCTAGGATTTGGATCAGATACGTAACCCTCAGGATTGATCAATATAGCGATCGGTTAATGGGGAAATTTCAGAAAGAGATTAAACCCTAGAAGAAAAAAAGAAAAGCGAGAAATTAAAGGAAGAATAACGATACAAGCAAAATAGGGGAAATTCAGAAAGAGACTAAACCCTAGAACGAAAAAAAACGAAAACCCAAAACAGAAAAGTAAAGAAATCAAACCTAACGATGTGGGGATCGCGAGCGAGCATGCGCAAGATAGAGATCTCGCGAAGAGTAGTGGGAGGAACGCCTTCTTCATCCTCATGGAGACGTGTCTTCTTCAGAGCAACAATCATCCCAGTAGCCTTCTCTCTTGCTCTGTAAACTTTCCCGTAAGTCCCTTCACCTACTTTCTCAAGCTTCTCGAATGCTTCCATGGCGGACACCGGGGTTTTGACTCCATTGTCCATATCACTATTTTTTCCTCTCAACAAATCTTTTCTCTTCGCTAATCACAGATTCTCAAATATTGTTGACAATGGGAAGAAGAGAAAAGAGGCCGAAAGAGATGTGTAAATTGATTATATAGGGAGACTGTGTAAAAAGGTCTATTCATTTTCACAACGGTTCTTATTTTTCAAAATTCAAACCGGAGCGTACGAACGGTTTTTTTTTGTTAAAGCTCTAAATACCGATATTCTGAATCAATTATTCCTTTTCTTAGTATTTCACTATTTCCTAAATAATTTGGCTAAAATCGTGATTTATATTCAAATGATTTTTTTTTTGACGTGACGTTAAAAATAAAAAGAAATTTCTTGACTTAATTTAGAATTAAATCTCCAATTAAAGAACTAATTGGTCGCATTATAAAAGTATGCAATTGGAAACAAAATTAGTAAAAACACTAGAAACTGAAATAACCATATCTGATACAGATTTTAATTAATAAATTTAAAATGGATTTATAAATCTTATACGAATTTCTAAATCAAATTAAAATACAGAAACCGAAAACACCCTCTAAAGTGTGAATCTGTACAAATCTAATAGTTGAATATTGAATATTGAATATATCATAACATCCAAAATCTATTGTATTCATTCTCACTTCCATCAGTTCTACCAAAAAAATCATCTTCTTATATATTTAATTCTTAAAAACAATTGATTTTAATTGGAGCTGGTTAGTTTTGTTTGAGCAGTTTTCTGAGAAATTGTTTAGAGATTTAGGAAACTGTTTCATATAGAATAGAAAATATCAATATTTTCCTTAAATCTTTAAACTATTTTACAAATTATGTTTTGAAATAAAAACACAAATAAAGAACATAACGTTTGGTTTTCTAAATGTTAGTAATTTAATCATATTGCATTTCTACACTTTTCTACAACATTTGATTCTGAAATGGAGTTTGCATACAACAACATAATTGCAAATAATTAGCGAAAATATATATTTTTTTAAAACATTAAACCAAAGTTTATCAGACAATAGAAAAATTATTTCCAGTTTCGAAAGAAAAGAAAAGAAGAAAAAAAAGTAAATGAAGTCTATGGGTAATAGAAAGACACAAAACGCCTCTGTGAAGTCCAACAAAAACAACAAAAGAGTTTACATTGCGAAAGATAATTGAAAGCTCAAAAGAGTTGACTCTTGTTGTTTGTTTAAGCAAATAGTTGACCAGCATTTGAAGATGATGAAATAGTAGAGAGAACATCAGTCACCGAAGCCATCACACTCAGTGCTGCCTTCAATACGTCTTGTGAACATCCTGGCTTCACTATCGTCCTCACCTGTGATCCCCCACACAAAAAATGTTCATATATGATAGTACCAAAACACACACATGACAAAAACAGAAGCTAAATTAATTGGTTTTTTCTTATTAAAAAACCTGGTCAAGATATTCCTGCAGCTTCTTTATACGGCCCATGTAATCTTGATCTTCAACACACAGACTAACTGCTTTAGCATCAGCACCTGGACCATCGTATTGAAGTGGTCCTGGGTTTCTGTACACATCTTCCATCAAGAATTTTTCTGCGTTCTGTCTCAATAGGCTGCACACATCCAGTTTTTACACGTTAATACAATTTACAAAAATACCTCTTGCAATTGCGTTCATCTTCTTTGTAAATAACTGAGCTGCTTACTCGTATGCTTTGCCTTTCAAATCCACCATAGCTGGATGAATTGCAGGTCTCCCAATTGAAGTTGATGTATAACTAGCATTCTGAGACCAATGTTTCACCGTCATCATCGCCTAAACACAGTTACACCAAGGGACAATAACAGAAAGTGTGAGAAACTCTGTTTAACGCCATTTTTCTTCTTCTTTCAATAAAAGTCAAAACTCAACTGTAATAGGTGCAGCACCACATTTCCACTTGTTTACAGGACTTTTTAGGTTGGTCACTGTTGCCATGTAACCGTTCAGACCAGCTGCAAGGATGTGGTAGCATATATGTCCAAGTACCTACAAGATTTTTAGTGTGTGATTAATTCATCCATATGGTTAACTTTGCACTTCTATATTGGTGCAGACCGCGGTGACTTACATAAGCATAATCACAATCAAATTTCGATGGAAGAGATCCACGAGCTTGGTAACCAAAGAAGTGACAGATAGCATTGAATTTCTTCCCCTTGTATGTGCCTTCTTTCTGTTACGTTTAACGAAACAACTTCAATATTCAGATTTGCAAATTAATAGCATCAGTTAGAAACGTGGAACATACCAAGCGCTTGTTCATTTCAGTCTCCACGAGATATGCAAGAAGTTTCTCTGTCTCAATCTGGAGAAGAAAGAAAACATGCATTTAGAATTCCAACTCTTTTATAACATTGTCGCTCCAACATTTTTTCTTCTTCTTCTTACCTGTGATAGCTGAGCAGAATCATCAGACTCAGGATGGAGAAGTAGCTGCAGCAACAAAGTTGACCATCTTGTAAGTATTCACACGCATTTACTTTGGAGGAAAACAAAGAGAAGTCTCATGTCAATGAATTCAAACCTGTTTCTTAATGAATGGAGGAAGAAATTCAAACAAAGCAGATGACCAAGGTGAGAGCTGAGTAGAAATCCTGTCAGCAGCTACACCCTGCCTAAGCAACCCATGAATTTCCTACATCACAAAATGTCAGCTTAGACATGTTACAGAATAAAAAGCACATCTGTGTATTCGAGATCATAGAAAAATAGCTTCAAATGATAAATATATCATTTACCTTTAACAGAGCGTAGACTTCAGGAATGCTCTCTATGATCCCTTCGGGGATGAGGATAACTCCATGATTCTTGTCTGGTGCAAGAAAATGGTACAGTACTAGAGTTAGAGAGCAGTAAAATACATGATGACTGCGTAAAATTTCATAAATAGTTTTTCTTATGAGACCTTGCCCTGCTCTTGCTTGAACAGCATCACAGATCTGTTTTGAAATGTCAAAAATCGTGAGCTTAGATGCTGCAACCTCCTCGCCCAGTATCACCTGAGAAATTTTGCATCACATGCGAATGAGAGTCTAGATCGAACATGCCAACAGAATCAATTTTTATGTTTAGAATGCGAAAAGAATCTAACCATATTTGGATGAGACTGGAGTGTACACTCAAGGGCAACATGAGAGTGCTTGCGACCCATGAGACGGATGAAATAATAATACTGCCAATTGTGAAGAAAGCAAGCTTGATATCAGAATCATAAAGAATGCAACATTTTCACTTTGTGATAGATTCCACATCTTTCATCGAAATATTTCTTCTTATCAGAATATGAAATTCAATACTGCAATTACACTTAAACAATTTCATTGTTATGAACGCCCTAGCAATCTCCTATAACATGGAAATTCAGTAAGAAATAACACTTACCTTCTCTGCAGAGAGAGCATCAGTGCAGACATTGCTAATGAGCTGAGAATTCACCTGTACGAGGAAAATATCATTAGGCAAAACATCATATCGTTTCTGTGATGACTTACGAGGACAAAGGCATCCTGTTGGGTGCAATAGCTATAAGTAAGACAAAAGCAAGCAGAGGTAAGTTTAGATTTACCTTGCATATGGTGTCAAAACCAACATTTGCCTCCACAAACTGATTCTTGAGATCTCCATTTGTAGTGACTGGAACACCAACTACCTAAAATTTTAAGGGTATTCCAGTTGGCACGTGCAACTGAACTATCAGCACATTATTTTATAAAGAAACCCAAAATGAAACTAACGGAGAAGTATATGCTGTTAAAGAACAAATTAGGACCTTTGTTGGGCATTTTGCTTCAGCAAAAAATTCAGCAAGATGAGCTGCATCTGTGTTTGATGTTACGCCTTCAAAAATCCCAATATAAATTATTAGTAAAAATTTACGACCAAACTCCACCAATGATATAAGTAATAACGCTAGGTACCTCCAATAATTACAAGGCCATCTAATTTCAAATCTGTGCAAGCTTTAAGTGCAGCGTTAACCTGCTCAGTGGTTCTGATCTGATCCTTGGTTCTTCCAAGCAAATCATAGCCACCTTAACCGCAAATTTATCAGACTGAGAAAATCAACAAGATAATGAATATCACTAGAATCCCTTCATCAAAAAAACCTACCCTGGTTTTTGTAAGTCTGAAGTATGATATCTGTGATCTCCAGAGTCTTTTGCGCAAATAGACCTTCTGAACCACCTATGTTCAGGTAACAACAATTACTAATTAAAAACACTTTTTACAAAAGAGAAAACTTTAACGGAAAAATGATGCAGAATCGCTCACGATGAGCATCAGAGATAATTAAACTTACCCAAAAAGCCTAGCAAAGTGCTCTTCGCATTGTGCACCTTAAGAGCCTCGTAAAGACCCCAGATAACATTGTGTCCACCCGGAGCTTGCCTTCCACAAAAGACGATTCCCACTCTACAGTAGAAAACATATAGCATAAGTTGAATAGAAGAACTTCCTTTGATGTAAAGTAAAACAGGAATACGGAGAACAAATGGATGCGCACCTAATTGATGGAAGCTCTGTAATGATCTGAGCATCAGAAACTTTGGCAGTTTCCCTGAGGAAGTGAGCCAAAGGTTGTCCTAACGTATGTGGGAAGGCACGAGCAATGATATGAGAATCAGCAGCCTCTGCGACAGTGGTTCCATCGCCAAACTCCACACGGACAGTAGTTCCCTGAAAGCGAACATGAAGCAGAGTAAGAAAAATAAGCAAGTTCAAAAGAGTATTATCCCAAAAAATCATTAAACACAATCGGAACAGAAGCTAAATCACAGTTTAACCAGATCGGAGATCATTAGAATCTGGCAATCAGATCTACTACATTGCAAGGTCCTTGAATAGAAAAATAAAAAATAAACAAACATCAAGTTATGAAAATCAACGATAAATATATCAAACAAGAAAACGAGGTCTTCAAACAGATCCAATGATTGGAACAAGTAGAAACAGTGGAAAGAATGAAGAAATGGATCTATGAACGAGTAGAAGAAGAATAAAAACCTGGAGACAAGGAGGAAGTTCGGGGTGGTACTGAGATCGGAGTTTCTGAAGAGGAGAGAGTTCTCTGGGAATCCCGAAATCTGAATCCATGGCGTTAGGTTTTATGTGGGAAGTGTTTGGTAGAGAGAGAGAGACTAGGAGGTGACTTGTTTTTCTTCTTTACTTCAAAATATATACTGAGGAGGTAGGACAGGAATATACCACCAACCAAACGCATCTCTCTCTCTCGTCTTTCAGATTTTAGACTACTAAATTTACCTTTTCACCCTCGGTTTCGACATTTACGAGAGAATGACTACAGTAACAACCTTTTAGACTTTATGCTTGGGCAACTATTCTCTCTCTGAAATCACGATTTTGTTTAGTTATAATGCGAGAAAGGCTAATAACGACGAGAATAGTTTCATTAAAACTTTACAAGTGTCACTTTTGGTTTCAGATTCACAAGTCTTAAAAAACTCAAATGACCAGTCCTCCTAACTGGGTCATCAAAGTTGCTTGCATTTTAAACTCGTTTCAACAAATCTCTGTCGATTTTGGTTCAAACATATAAAATCCAACACTCGAGCACTGGACTAATCATCCCCTAGAGGTCAAAGAGTGGGATAAACAAAAAACCAGAACAACGATTACACGTTAATATGTATCTATGCTCAGGAAGATGTGATTATAGAGACCCAAACGGTACAGAGAACAACACCGGTTTGCTAGGAACAAAATCATCCCTCTCCAGAATCCCCCCTGCAACGAATACAAATCATGTATCATGTTCTGGATTTGAAATACAAAATATATATAGTCAATTCTATTATATGAGTTTTGCACTAAAAGTGAAAAAGCAAGTTTCATAGCAGTGATGACAAACCAAATCACCATCCAATTAGATAGATTATACTCAGCAATGCAGAGTTTCTACAAAAAGCAGCCATGTTAATAATAAGGAACACTAAAAAATAACTGAAGTTCAAATAAAGACAAAACCAGCTGCAACTCGATGACCAAATTACTCACACCTAAGTTAACATGATAGATGAAGTGAGTTTGATCGAAACACAAAGGACAATGTAGAAAAGCCAAGTTTGTTCAACAGAAACTACAACCGGAGTAGAATAGATGAATCCAAAAATTCTGACCAGAAACTATGAAAAAACTAACCTGATAAACAAGTTATTACTCTTCCATGTGATCTCCAGCGCCGGATTCTTTGACATCAACCGAGAAAGAGTACTCCTGGTCACAACCCAAGTAAGAGTCGCACATGAAGTATAGTGTATATGACTTCTCTCCTGGTTCACTCGGTACTGTGAAATCCAGCTTCACCTTCGCTTTCCTTTGCAACGAGACACGCTTGATTGCCAGCAACTGGTTCATCTTGGTGTCCCCTACAACCAGCCACCACCCTTCTTCTTTGGTCTTGGGATACCTGGGTGCATCCACGGGTCCCACTTCTGCCATCCCCTCCATGTCTCTCTCAAGCATCACTTGCAATGTGACCTCTTTTCCTGGGGTCACATCTTCGCTGCCAACAACCTCGTAAGTTAGGTCAATATTGGGGAACCGATTGCAGAATCTGGCAATGTCCAAAAGCTGAGTATCTGACATCTTGAGAAGCTCTTGGCGTTCTTCGTCCTCCATCTCCACCAGATCAAATACGGTTTCAATGTTTTTCCCTGGATTCTCTTGGCATCTTTTGGCCAAGTCCTTTGTGAAGTAAGGGAGCTGCAGAAGCATGGAGTCCCGCTCCCACATGCCTTGAGTCACCATCTGGCTTACTTCCATAGCTAACAGAGCAAGATTTAGCCAGCCATTGCTCGATATCACATCTACCATTGCTTGAAGAAGTCTGGTTGCAGATAGAAGCACCTCACGCTGATCCATTGCCAAGTTCCCACCGATGTTTTGCCTTGAGAAATGCGCCTGAAGAAGGGCGTTTGCCTTCACATGAGGGTCTGTGCATTTTGGGTTTTCAAAAGAGAACCTCTGGTGATTGATGAGTCTCCGAACTGTGTCCTCTTCGCCAGGCCGTACGGGGATCATGTCATATTCTGAAGCCGATGTTAGGATCTCAAGAAGTCCCTTCATCTTGGTTTTAGAAGACAAAAGAGAACTGAAACGCTCAATGGTGGTGTAACTGATGTAATAATAGGACGCAATCATACCAAGGTTGAGAGGAGAGAGCTCCATCTCATCCTCTATCTCAATGCATTTACTGGTTTCAAGACCAGACAAGGTGTTCTCAACCAGCTCTGATAAGTGATCAGACAAATGCCTGTGGCTAACTCCTTGTAGATTGTAGTAGTTAGGGTTCTGCGGAAGCCTCCTGTACATGAAAGTCCATGTAAGATAATCCACAGCATCTTGCTTGTTCTCTATAACCCCAGCAACCACTTCTGCGTTGAAATTATCATGCAACATATGCTGGAGATGACTTTCCACAGGGAAGGCTTCATACAGAAACTTCTTGTAATACTCTTTACGCGGTGCATGACAGAATATCACACACTTCCCAGCATTGTCAAGTAGAGGTCGGCTAGCACGCCCCATCATCTGAAGCAGATCAGAGACAGGATAATCTGAATGTGAATTTTCCCTTCCATCATAATACTGTGTCCCCATTACAACCACCAAATGTGCAGTTAATGGAGTGCCCCAACACAACGAGCTGCTCATCACACAAGCCTGAATCCGTCCAGCTTCAAAGAGCTGTGTTACAATCTCCTGATCCAGACTGCTTAAACCCTCGTGCAAGTACCCAACACCATGGCGCAGTGTCTCCTTTAGTGTCTCCTCACGGATTTGGCTAACAAAAGGCTCCAATTCTTCCAATTTTCCTAACAAAAAATCAGGGCTCTGCGGATTGTCCATGTGAGAGTAAGCCATCAGATCCACAGCAGTCAAACGGACATGTTTACGGGTAGGGACAAAAACTATAGCCGGCTTCCTGTTCTTGGCATGCTGGACTATGGCAGTGTAGGTTGGCTTGGTCATTGACTGCATCCTGGCTTCAAAACTGGATATATCCACTCCTTGAATGTGGATCTCCAGTGGAACAGGACGGACTCCAGGAGGGAAGTTGAAAAGACCATGGGAACTGGCCCCAATCCACTCACCAAGATCTTTTGCATTTGCAAGGGAAGTGGAAAGCGCAACAATTCTGATCTTATTATCGCCCTGGCTTGAAATATATCTCATTCTGGAGACGATTACCTCCAACACCGGACCACCTTGGCCTCCAATTAGATGAAGTTCGTCGACGATGAAAAGACTAACCTGTTGAATGTATTTTCTCTGTTTCCACCTTCGGGAAAGAGCATCCCATTTCTCAGGAGTACTTATGATTATCTGACCTTTCTCAAGCAGTTTAAGATCCAACGCTGTCTCTCCAGTTAGCTCAACAACCCGTAAACCAAGACCCTTTCCAAACTTCCTATCCCAGATACGAAACTGCTCCTTAGCAATAGCCTCAAGTGGTGCAATATAGACAACACGCATTGTAGCATCAGGTCCTTCTTGATGATTCTTCAGTATAGCAAATTCCGCACATATAGTCTTCCCACTTCCCGTTGGAGCAGCAACCAACACATTGTCGTTCGTGTTATACAAAACAGTAAAGACCTGAGTCTGCACTGGATTGAAATGCTTGAAGTCCTGATAGAGTCTCTCATAATTTGGATTCCTTAGTGCCGTGACTGGGAGGGGCTGCAAGTCCAGTAGCTCTGTCGGAGGTGGGTACTTTTCTGGAAGAATAAGATGTCTGAAAGATACTGGCAACACAGTCTGCGAACCGAGCCACTTGTCTGAAACCACTCGGACAAAATACTGAGGTGGCAACGGTTCAAAGATCGGCACAGTGAAGTTTAAAGTGTGACTCTCATCAATATATTGCTTCTTCAAAAGAAAATATTCGTGATGAAGGATCTTCTCACCATCGTTGTCTTCCACAATTATCCAAAACGGCTCAACATATTTATGAACTTTTTCATCCCACAGGAAATCAGGTGTAATTGTGAGCTCCACCCGCAGAACAGTTCGAGTAATGGGCTGAGAATGTGCTTCAAGATTCAATTTTGGGAACTGGTGGATGAACTTGTGAAGCGGTCTGCCCATCTTAGGACTACGAATAAGCTCTCCTAGCTCCTGCGAGGATAGATCATAGTACCTTTCCCACACCAAATCCTTCTTCTCTAACTTCATCAAAATCTCATTGGGAATCCCATGAAACTGACGAAGAGGTGTCTGCACACTCCACATTCTCTTCGCAACCATTTTAGACAAGTTCAGAGCTTTCTCAGCCAGTTGAGCCCATCCCCGCTTCAATACAATTTCATAAAGAGCTCGTACAAGACGTCCAGCACTCTAAAATGTCAGAAAGAAATGGGAAGTAAGCACCAGAAGTCAGATACAGCAAGTTATCAATGTAATTAGGAGAGATAAGAAAGCAAACCTGAGTAATATAAACCATGTCAGATGTCAAAGAAAGACCCTCAAGCTTTAGCTGTGAAATATATGCCTGTAGCAAGACATTAATCTTTGCACTAGGCTCCTCCAGAGTCTCCTTGATTGGAATTGGGACACGATCCAAAAGTTTTGCCAGTTCCATCTTCTCATCCTGCCGAACAGTCACATACTTGAATTCCTCACTCAGTGAGAACAGACGATAAAGATCTATATCACCCATTGTTGGCTTCAAATGCTCATTATATGTAGCTATGGTCCCATGGGTTATGTAGTAGTAGCTAGCAATGCGTCCCAAATCAGTAACTTGGAAGTATCCACTTTTCCTGTCATACTTAATTAAGTTGTTTTTGTCCAAGATAGTAGCAGCTGAATGTATCTGCAAGAAAAAATATCAATCAAATATCCTCAATGGCGAGCAAATACTTTTGCAAAAACAACGATTTAAAAAACCTCTTGCAGAGGTTCCCAATAGTTCATCATCGTCTGGATATAGTAGACAGTGGGAAAGTTCCTAATACTAGGCAGATACCAGTAAACATGTAGATTTAATAGCAGATAGCAAAAGGGTTCAGATGAAAGTACGTACCAGGTCAGCTCTTCTCTCCTCCAAAACTACGTCTTTTGCAAGGGCATCAGGCGCTAAGCCATACAGTGTTGGATTACGAACCATACGGATATATAAATACGTATAGCCAAGCCAATGGCAAGCCTCTTTAGCATTCTGAACGGTTCCAAGCACAATTTCAGCATTAAGCTGATCAGCAAGTTTGGATATAAACTGGCTTTCAATAGGTAGCTGCTCATTCATCAAAGAAAGATAATACTGCAGCTCGCTGTAGCCAGTGATAATTATACCCTCCCCATGTTGATCATACTGAGGTCTTCCAGCACGACCAAGCATCTGCATAACATCTAAAGGACTCAGTTCCATCCACGCACCTTTCTCAGGATTATAGACCTGTGTCCCTTTGATAATGACAGTATGTGCAGGCAAATTTACACCCCAGGCGAGAGTTGCTGTGGAAACCAAGACTTGTACATGCCCTTCAGCAAAAAGGGCCTCAACTATCTCACGATCACCCCTTGTTAACCCAGCATGATGAATAGCAAAACCGTAAGGCAGAAGATTTGTCAGGTCATTACTCTTAATAATCTCAATCTGACTCCGAAGAACTTCACGACTTACACTATCTTCCTTCAAGAATCTGCTGAGGGTATCATTTGCCATAGCGGTGTCCCGT
The DNA here is from genome assembly GCA_018901945.1 of Pugionium dolabratum. NCBI lineage: Eukaryota > Viridiplantae > Streptophyta > Magnoliopsida > Brassicales > Brassicaceae > Pugionium > Pugionium dolabratum. Next base: position 264,354 of record JAEVFF010000135.1, on the reverse strand, counting down.
ATTGCTCTTGCAGTTTTTGCTGTTTCCTTCCTAGAATGAACAAAAATAAGGACCTGGTGTTTTCCAGCACCAGCCAATACTTTCTGATAGCATATATCATTCATCAATTGGAACCTCTGCAATGGTTTTTTCACACTGATTCCAATATACTGCTGAGCTAGAGGCACGGGTCTGTAGCTGCGGTCAAACTTAAACAACCCCTCCTTAAGATCAACCCGCAAAAATAAGGCCACATCTTCATAATTTGGCAGTGTAGCCGATAAACCCACCAGACGAATATTCTCCTTCGTGGTTTCAATCTGCCTAAGAGTCCTAGCGACAATGCTTTCAAGCACAGGCCCTCGATTATCATGAAGAAGATGAATTTCATCGATTATAAGAAGTCTCACAAGCTGTGTATAAGTGCGATCTCCAGACTTCCTGGTGATGATATCCCACTTCTCTGGTGTTGTAACAATTATCTGAGTCTCCTCAATTTCTTTCCCACTAAGGGACTGATCCCCACTGAGTTCCCTCACAGAAACTCCATAATCCTTCAACCGATTAGACAAATTACTGACGACCTCAGCAACTAGGGCTTTCATGGGTGCAACATAGACAATTTTGTAATTTCCATGGTTGTATGTTCCATCTGGGTTCCTATTCAACGCAAGTTGCTGCAGTATGGTGAGCATAGCAACATTGGTTTTTCCAGCACCAGTTGGAGCACAAAGAAGAATGTTCTCTGCCTTAAACAGCGCAGTGTCATACACTTTGCTCTGAACCCTATTCAACTGCTGCATTCCCTTAAAAGCCGGTTGTGCCCAATCCGGCATCTCGGTGATCTTCACAAGCTTCTCATTGATATCCATCTTTTTAGAAACCCATGGCACATGAACTTCATCATATCCTTTACCATGACTTCTGTAGGAGCCAGGGGGAAGGTCACATTTCTTATTTGCCATCAGGAGACCACCTTGGTCAAAAGCTAAGCTATTCAGGTCCAGCATCTGGCGTTGACCCTTCAACCAACCACTCTCTGAATCTCTATCAGAGACATCTCTCTTGCCTCTGCCTCCATCCCCACCACCAGTTTCGTCCTTCAAACGCCGGGCTTCTTCATTAATACTTTTCTGCAGGTTCTCCTCCCTCTCTTTCGCTGTTGCTCTTGTTGCATGCAACTGCTCCACAATTGCTGCCAACTCTGGGCCCAACCCCCTCATTTCCTCTTCAGTTCGATTCCTCTCTTCCTGGTCTTCTGCCCTAGCCAAACGTGTGCACCACACAACTTTAAGGCGGTTCCGTAGCAGGAATTTAACGAGGCTAAATTTTTCAAACTGAAGGTGTACAAGCAGCTTGCTCTCAACATCCCTATCATCCCCATCAGCGAGTATCTTAAGCAGCTCTTCTGCGAGTACCTGGCACTGTTGTGGATCAATCTGCTGTTCATAAGCTTGAGATATCTTTCTCTGGAGCCAATAGGCATCAATGTCCTGAACGTTCAGACTTGTGCCCTCATTTGCATCTCCTGCATCCTCGTCATTTATCCCTGCACCCACCTGCATACCTCCAGTTCTCTGAGGTTCTTCCTCCTCCTCGTCTTCTTCCTCTTCAACCATATCAGGATCACTCTCCTCATCATCTTCTTCGTTCTCCTCAAATTCAACAGCTACACCCAAATCATCATCAAGCCCTCCATCCTCATTTGCTTTCCCACCACCAGAATCACTGGCCTCTTGAAAGTCCGTGATCAATTTCCCAATGGAAACAAGCTGATCAAAAACCTGATTAGGAATAGGATTCAGTAACTTTTCGATCTCCATCTTCTTTTCAGGGTTTTTAACAGTTTGGTTTTTCAGAACGGCCAAAATCTCATCTGCAGCACCACTAACAATATTCAAAGGCTGCCCACCCAACTGCTGCTGGATAAGACTAAGCATGGCCTCATAAGCAGCCCGTGTCTCCTTAGTCTTCGGTTGATAGACCACATCATCCGTATCAGTGAGCACACTTTCCTCTCTAAGACGGCGCCTCTTGCTCTGCCGAACAGAAACAGTATCATCTGCAATATCACGCTCCTTCTTCTTAGACTTTTTGAGCTTCTCGTCCAACTCCTGCGGCCTTCCCTTGGATACGCGGTCTCCAAATGACTTGGGATCAATTTTTCCCCACAGAGTTTCGGGTTCTCCAGTGGGTTCATGTGTATCGCGAGGACGCTGGTCGGTGGTTAGCACCAGACTAGAATTGGCTCTATATTCATACTGCTTGAACCTGGCATGCGCTTCAGCACCGCCGCCCAAGTTCGCCATCACAAAATTGACCTAAAAATCAAATTAGACAGAGAGAACACAAAATGTTAACCTCGTATACTTACTGTAAACAAAAATATGAACTAACTGAAGAAATTACTCAAAACATAATCAAAAAGAGAGACGAGCAAACTTGGTGATAAACCCTAAAAACCACACGAATCGAGTAAACAAAGAGGAGGAAACTTACGGAGACAGCTACGTAGAAAACTCTTTTTAGTTCGACAATGAATCTACTAGCAGAAACCTTCCTATGGGTTTAGATTCGCCGTTCTAGTGTCCTTCCTCACCTATATAAATGGATCTATGTAACACTCTTCGCTAATCGATTGCAAATGCTTGCACTTAGCGAGCAACCAACCGCTTAAAATAGAAGATGTGACAAACATAATAACGACGTCGGTTAACAAACTATGGTCCGATAACGAAAACAACGTTGTCCTTTTTTATTGTGATCTAATGGGCTTGGGCCTATACATGTTCCATATGCTCAACACACTAGTCAATAGAGTATTTTTTTGTTTTTGTTGATCTGAGGATTACAGAAACTTCATATGAAGAAAATGAGTGATAGTCAAAATATTAGTTATTCTCAACAATAACGCTGACATATGTATAAATTGGCAAGAGAGGAATTTCAGTTTTCTCTTGCTCGGTTCCTTCTTGGTAATGCCTGTTAATTTATTTTTAATGATTTCAATTTGTTAATTTATTTTTAATGATTTCAATTATGAAATCTAATTTTAAAAATTTTTAAATTTGATTTAATTCGATATTAAATTTTTCTTGTACAACAAAAAAATACTAATTTTGATACATAAGCAATTATACAATTGATTTTCTCTTCACTTTGATATTTGTTAATTATTTCTTTGATTAATAAAGAATTGATGAGTTATTTTTTCTCTAAATTATTGTGTTATTTTTTTATCTCTTCTATTTAATGAAGTTTAACTAACTTTAATGAGAAGGAAAACACTCGTCTCTCTCTACCGTCTAGAGAATTGTGATGGTTAGTCATTGTAAATAACCACTTCATAACCACTTTAACTAACTGACATTAAATCCTTTTATATATATATATATAAAACATTTTTTTATTTGACTACTAATGCAATATATATAACATTAGAAAAAATTACTGTTATTAAATATGATAGACAAAGGAATAGAATTATCAATACACCCAAATTCTAATATCATTAACCAAAACCGATCCATCACGACATCGTCTTTTATATTAAAATTATAATATTAATATAAACTTGATCATTATAAATAAATCCAAAGATATATAGATACATATAAAAATATATCTCTTCTTCTCTCTTACTATTAAGTGGTTGTGGGTTGGACTCGTAATTGTCGTCCTCGCATTGTTCCTTCTTGGTAACGCCAATCTCTCCTTCTCTCGTGCAAATCTTCAGTTCATATAAGAAAAACGAAGAAGTAGCACACTCACATACGCTTTCTCTATTGACTTTTTTATAGCAAGTTTTTGGAGATTTTCATCTTAATTAGTTTGTATTGTGTTTTTTTGTTCTTAAAGTGGTTGAAGCTTTGATTCGTTGATTTCACACGGACAACATACATTAGATTGGTACTATTCCAATTTGTTTTATACGATAATATATTGTTAATGGAAAACTTTTTCTTCCCTATTAATTTGAAAATATAAATTGTGTACCATTACAAAAGAACCCTAGAGACAATGTCTTCAAAATTTCTTTTATAAAAAAAAAACTCTATTGTCGTATTTCTAGGCAGGGCCAACTCAAGATATTTTGGTGGTTTTTTTAGCAAAACAAATAAAAACATTTTTTGGGTTCTTGTAAAAAAAAAACTATAAAATGATTTGAACCGACCAGAATAAGATAAATTGAAGTGACTCTTTCCATTAAATTGTAAAAAACAATTACCGAGTTAATGCAGTTATGAAATGACATCTGTACAGTGACCGTGTCGGTCCATACGACCAGGAACACTCGAAAGTTTCGTCGTACTTTACCACGGAAAGTTAATTAGCTTCTATTGGTTTACCACGAAAGCGCAAAACTATAGCTGAAAAAATAGACAAAACATTTTTATTAAAAAATAAATCGTTTTCAAACAACCATTTTTTATTGCAAAAATAAAAATTACAAACGTATGCTTAGTTTGTTTGGTCTCAAAATGGGTATTGTTTATGATATAAAAACACAAGTGATCTGTGCAAACATCTCTTATTTATCTGTTTCTTTGCAATGATGGATCCGTTGCATAATCTATATTTTGATCCAAATATAATCAGCTTCAGAAGAATGGTGACTGAAGAACACGAATTGGAGACGACGTACCTCTCTATATCACTAGGAGAAGGAAAGGAGACATGCACAATAACATATTATTTATCTTCTTAAAAGAATTATATAAACTCTCTGTTTTCACCTACAATATTATGTAGAGTTTAACAAAATTATCCGAATCTTAAATAAAATATAACAGTGGTGTGGAAAATTACGATATAAAAATAGTTGCGTTCAAACTCAGCCAAATCTTTTTATATTCACAAGACACGTCGCATTTAGCTGCCTCCATTAACCTTTTTCACTTCCTTCTCTATTGTTTGACCTGAAAAAATTTTTTTATATCATATCTGTCAGCTAAAAAACAATTATTATTATAAAGAGTTTCTATTGGAAAAATTAACCAAAATTTGTTTGAAAATAATAAATATCTTAAAAATTTAAAGACATCATTGCTACTCAACTTTTGCTTTTCAAATGCTTTTTCGAAGATGGTTATAAGAAAATACTTTCGAAGAATCCTTTTCCCAGATCATAAATAACTTTATAAGGTTTTCTATGAACTTATTTTATGATTTTGTGTGTGTTGGAGGTAGATTTCGGATTTTCAATATTGAATTTGGCCCAAAACAAAATCGGTTCAACAATTCGAACATGTAACTTTTGAGTGGAATCAATTTCTGTTATTTTCGATAGAGTAAGAAAATCTTCCAAAAACATATGATCTCAGATGTTTAGAAACAACACTTTTAAATATTAAAATGATATTTAGAATGAAGATTTTAAGAAATTTAACAAGTTATAAGTATATAAAAAAAATTGTTGGCGTTAAATGAATATGCAAAAATTAAAAAAAAATTATTAAATAGTTTGTTATATTGACATTCGTCGAACTAACAGATATTAATATCAATTTTCTTTTTTAAAATTGAAATCATATTTATTAAAAATTAAGTTGTGACGTCTAAATTCTGATCGGAGAATATAGATTTAACAGTGTATCTTTAGTACAATCAAATATTTATATTATTTTCCTTTTAACTGTATATTCATAACTTAGACCAGTTTGTATCCGAAATGAAATGAAAAGATTGGAGAACACATGAATAAGTGAGTTATATATACGTAAAGGCATTCTGAATTTGGAAATACATTTCTTTCACACACAAAAAATATTTCAATGATTGTACGGAAAATTTAGCACAAAGTAAATGGAGATGAAAAACATATAAACACTGAATCACTGATTTATAAATGACAACTAAAAATAAAAATCTACCGTTGTTTGTGGTATGAATCATGGTTACATGAGGATGTTAAGAGATTAGTCTAAATACATTGTACGTTTGAACTGTGATTGGACTTTTGGACCACCATGTGACATTTTACTCTCTTTCATTTTTTCATTTTCTTTTCTCTCTTCCAACGATTTATGTTTACATTTGGTTGCTCCAGGTCCGTTTTGCTTATCTGTTTTTTTGTTCTTTTATTATTTAGGTTCGGATATTGTTAAGCATATAACGTAATATACGATATTTTGTCTGATATGTATAATTTTGATCGTTTTAAAAATTCAATCCTATATTTTTTTGACAATATATATATATTGAAAGAACTAGAGTATAGAGGATATCAAGAATTTTGTATAACACACACAAATTCTATTAGAAATCACTTAAACACAATTCTACAATAGTGTTTAATCAGATTTACGCACTACTAACACTTAGCATACCACTGACCAATTCCTAATCTACCCAAAACTCACCCACAACAACAGTTGTGTACACTCTTTGTTCACTCACCAGAGAACGTGTGTAACAACTTACACACAAAGCCTCACTTTCTTCTTAAGAGAGACAACCCTAGCTGCCAGTCGACATCTCCTTTTTATATGTCACTGCCCTAGGGTTTCCTCTTTCCTAAGTGAGTATTCAGCAATATTCATCACCACGAACTTGTCTTCTTTGAATATCCTTTCTTCCTAACACAGTTTGATATCTCCTTTTCAATGAGAATGTGCCACGTCAGCACCTTCAAACTTCCCGCATCCAGACATGCGTGTTGCACACCGCTCCATCTGTTTAGCCACAATCCTTGTGCTAACAATCTCCCCCTTTTTGTCTAAATGTGAGATCTCCAGAAACCTGCATCATCATTAAAACACTCCACACACACAGAACATGCATCACACAAGTAGTCTTAATCCTATCAGATTAACATCAAGGTTAGTCTACCACAAGATTCAATGCTCTTACACAACATCACACATGTTCGAGAGGTTCTAAAGAAAACAGAGCATAACTAGCAAAAAGGTCAGAGCCAAAAAACAAAAAAGATCACATTATGATAAACACAGTGGCTCCCCCTATCTACTGGCTCCTATGTAGGATCACATTAGCCACTCTCCTTTCCGGACTCATGTCCTCCTTCAGCCGTATCCTCACCATCTTGGCGTTTACCGCCAGCCGTGTATTCTCCCCTTCTTGAGATCACAATTAGACAAAAACACACATGAGAGAAACACATTAGAGCACAATGCCAATACAAGGAAGAGAGTAAATACCAATAACCCTCAGTTACATGGCCTTAACCAATCGCCCAAGTTCTCTCAAGTCATCCAAAAGTCGTGGTGTAGATGGTCCGGTGTCCTCTTTCTTCACACTTCTGCCTCGTTTCGGATCAAGCACCATTGGAAGTGGAGGCCGAGAGGAGGTATCACTACGATGACCAGGGACATGTCGTTGATACATAAGAAGATTATGGATCAAGTTGGGAAAAATGAGCCGCGTGGTTCTGTCCGGAGTGTGACCAATTTTCAAAATCTGGTCATAGACAACTTTACCAAAGTCGAAGGCTTTCCCTTGAAGCAACATGAAGAGAAATTGTACTCGTCCTTTGATCATTGAGGTCTTGTTCGAGGTAGGCAACCAATTGCGACAACAGAACTTGTACAACAGCTGCATCGGAGGAGTCATATGTTTAGAGCAAAAACCCTTCCAGCGATTCCACTTACCACCCGTGAGTGTATGCACCGCGACATCCAAGTTTTCAGTGAGCCAGCCATTCGAAAGAGCCGAGCTCTCTGAATTAGTTAGTGAATACATCTCATTGATGATATCCGGAGTGAAATCATACATCAACCCACGAACATAGACCATATTTGTGCCGAGCCTATACTCCATATCCCCTAGATTTGCATAAAATTCCCTCACAATTTCTGGTACATAAGGACTTACATCGAGTACGGTGTAGATCAGTCCAGCTGTCTCAATGAGCACCTTCACTTCCTGGAGATTCTGGTCTTCAAGCTTGATGTACTTCATGTCAAGGAATTCCCGAGTACGATATTGCTTCATCCGATCAGCAGCATCGGCAGAGGCAAAACGCTGGTTGAAAACGCGTGTCATGGGCTTCGCAATCTCTGGATTTCACCGAAAGACCTTAGCAACTTTGGCTCGTTTAGCTTCAAATCGGGCTTCGATTTCAAGGTAGGGATAATGCCCTCAAGTTCGTGGATTCTCGGCATCCTCCATCTCGGCGTCAAATTCGAGAGGTGAGGGAGTGTCGGCGATGGGTTGTTTCCCAGAGCGGCACGAAGGACGAGAGGTTGTTGGAGGTGCCGGAAGAGCGAGGAGTGGAGGAGAAGTAGGGGCTCTATCGTCGAACATCGCGGCGGCAAGTTCTCGTTCTCGGGTTGCCGCACGGTGCATGAAAGGCCTTCTCGGAGTTGCCATGAAGGTATTTGGGGTGTTAGGGTTTCGGCAACCGGCGCCTTTGAGAGGTGGGATGCACACGAAGGTGAAAGGGCTCCTCTTTTATACGCCCGAGGTGTTAATGCTCATCCCGCGTTCAACATATAAAAAAAAAAAATTAGTGTCACAAATAACAGAACGCATTTAACTGTTGCACACTAAGAAATGTGCTAGTGTTCCAATAGCAAAGAGAAATTTTAGACACTCAAAGCACATACAGTTTGACTCAGGGAACCGATAAAGAGATATAGACTGTCACAAACTGCATATCACATTAAAAAATGAAAATTGTAAGAAAATAATAAGAACACAAATTAACTTAACCAAACCCACAGAAATATATGAGTTCAAACTGCACTATGCACAAATGGGAATTATAGTCACATAGATGATGCGGTCACGTTGAGGAGGTCAATCCAAACAGTATACCAGAATATTGTACCAACTAATCATCTCATTAATCTTGAACACATAGGGAAGTTACCTTTTCTCCACTTTTATGGGAATGCCAGAATATTGTTTTTTTTTCCTCAGAAGGGACTTAACCTCAAATTGGATCTATTTCAGTCCAGATTGTGGTAGCAACCTGACCCGAAAACACTTTTTCTCGATTAAGTACTACCTTCTGCCCAATCCGGACAGTGATCAAGCCTAGAGTAAAATGTGGTAGCATCTTACGCCAAGTTGAGTATCCTATCATCTCAGGCCTTTGTATATGCCATCACCTCTCCCTTTTTTTTTCTTTTTTTTTATCGACTTTTCATTCTTATATTTCGTTTGTCGAGTATGCATGGCACATCACTATCTACTCCCTTCCTCGAGTGTTCATTTGTACCTAGAGACTCATAATTGTCACAATCTACCTGTCATACAACTAGAAATACCCTCTCTCATCATTGTGACATACATACACACATTTGAAACTTCCTTCCCCACTATTGCACAGGCAGTCATAGCTCACACATTCCGAGTGCCTTTCTTAATGAGATAAATGTGTTTGCATCTAATGCCTTAGTAAAGATATCTGCAAGCTGTTTCTCAGATGTAACATGTACAATTTCAATAGTCTTATCTTCCACCAGTTCCCTGACAAAGTGATGTCTTATATCTATGTGCTTAGTCCTAGAGTGTTGTACCGGGTTCTTAGATATGTTTATCGCACTCATATTATCACAATGTATAAGCAAGGGTGCAGTATTCATACCGTAGTCTGCCAACATGTGTTTCATCCATAGTAGTTGAGTACAACAGCTACCAAGGGCAATGTACTCTGCTTCTGTGGTAGACAGAGTCACACAATTATGTTTCTTGCTATGCCAAGAGATCATGTTATTTCCAAGAAAGAAGCATTCACCAGAGGTACTTTTTCGATCATCAGTGCTACCTGTCCAGTCTGCATCACAGAAACCAGCTAAGTTAGTATTTGTCTCTTTTGTGTAACACATACCTAGGTTTGCTATTCCTTTCACATATTTCAGTATGCGCTTGACTGCCAACAGATGTGATGCGCGTGGATTGCCCTGGTATTTGGCACACACTCCCACACTATAGCATAGATCCGGCCTGCTCGCTGTCAAGTAGAGTAAGCTACCTATCATTGCTCGATATAGCTTTTCGTCAACTGGTGGTCCTTCTTCATCCTTGGACAGCTTGCTGGTAGTGCTCATAGGCGTGATAGCAGTTTTACTCGTCTGTATGTCAAATCGAGACACAAGGTTTCGCGCATAGGTGCTTTGTGATACAAAGATCCCTTCTGGTGTTTGCTTCACTTGTAGTCCAAGGAAGTAGTTGAGCTCTCCCACCATACTCATTTCGAACTCCTGCGTCATGTTCATCACAAATCGGTCTACAAGCACCTTGCTTGTTCCTCCAAATATGATATCATCAACATATATCTGAACTATCAACATATGACCCTTTTCTTCTTGAATAAACAGAGTCTTGTCTACGTTTCCCCTTTTGAAGTTAGACCTTAACAGGAATTGAGTGAGATGCTTATACCATGCCATTGGTGCTTGCTTAAGTCCATATAGAGCTCGCTTGAGTTTGTAGACATGTGAGGGAAACTTAGGATCTTCAAACCCTTTAGGTTGTGTCACATACACTTCCTCTTGCAGTAGTCCATTCAAAAATGCACTTTTCATATCCATCTGGAATAACTTGATGTCCATCTTGCATGCTATGCCGAAGAGTAGTCGGATTGATTCCATACGTGCCACTGGTACAAAAGTCTCGTCGAAGTCCACTCCTTCTATCTGACTGTACCCTTGAGATACCAATCGTGCCTTGTTTCTAACAATGTTTCCGTCTTCATCGATCTTATTTTTAAAGACCCACTTTGTTCCCACAACATTGACATTGCTTGGTCTAGGTACCAAATCCCATACGTCGTGTCTGGTGAATTGCTCCAGTTCTTCATGCATTGTTGTCACCCATGATTCATCTTTCAATGCTGCACTCACATCCTTCGGTTCTATAAGTGACACAAAACAAGCAAGCTTAACCATATTCTTGAAATCAATTTGAACTTTCCTGGTTCTTCTATCACCATGCATGTCTCTAATTACATCATCTACTGAGTGATTACGATGCACTTGCAACTGACTCTATGCCCGTTTTCTTTCCTCTGTGCCCTCATCTTTAACTTCCTCCTCCTTTGGCAGTGATACGTCAGCTCTGTTCTGATTTCCTTGCACATCTTCTTCCTGTGTAACTCTTTCAGCTGTTAATATACTTCGATCATCAAACACTACATTTACTGATTCAACAATCATCCTAAGGTTTTTGTTATAGACCCGATAAGCCATGGAGTGATTCGAGTAGCCCATAAACAATCCCTCTTCACTTCTAGAGTCAAATTTCCCAAGAAGGTTTTTCTCATCGAGTATGTAACATACACACCCAAAAACATGAAAGTAGCTCAAATTTGGAGTCTTCCCTTTCCAAATTTCATATAGTGTAGTCTTGGTGCCTGGTTTGACATAAACCCTATTGATGATGTAGCACGCCGTGCTTATCGCTTCAGCCCAATACCATGTAGCCACATTGTTGGCATGCATCATCGCTCTTGCCATCTCCTGTAGAGTTCTGTTTTTTCTCTCCACAACTCCATTTTGCTGGGGAGTCCTTGGTGTTGAGAATTGATGTCTAATCCCATACTTGTTGCAGAAACTCTCAAACACTTCGTTCTGAAATTCTCCACCATGATCGCTCCTTATTTGACCAATGTTTCTTTCAACATTGAGCATCTATAGTGTAAAGATCTTGAACTTCTCAAATGCTTCAGACTTCTCTCTCAAGAAATTCACCCAAGCAAACCGTGAGAAGTCATCTACCATAACCAGAATATACCTCTTACCGGCAATGCTCTCGGTCTGTATTGGACCCATTAAGTCCATGTATACCAGTTCCAGAACTCATTTAGATCCAATTTCAGGTACCTGTTTATGTTGCACCTTTATTTGCTTTCCCTTGCAGCACCCTTTGCACGTGTTTCCGAATTCCTTTTCAAGCTTAGGAACTCCACGGACCACTTCTGCTTGAACGATTCGTTGAAGCCCATGTATATTCATGTGTCCGAGTCGTCTATGTCATAGTTCCAACTGAGATTCAACCACTGAAAGGCATTTAGCTGTCGTATTCCACATGCAGCAATTATTACTCGATCTGGACCCATGTAATACCAGATTTCCTTGATTATCCATCGCTTGACATTCATTCTTAGTGAAGAACACTTTTACCCCTTCATCACACAGTTGGCTCACACTGATAAGATTCGCCTTGAGTCCTTCTACATAATAGACATTCATCAGCGAAGGTTGCAAGTCATTCCCAATCATTCCAACTCCCAATATTTTTCCCTTAGCACCATCTCCGAAGGTTACCTTCCCAGCCTTGACTTCTGTGTATGATCTCAGAATCTCCTGATTACCAGTCATATGGCGTGAGCAACCGCTATCGAAATACCATGGTGTCGACTCCTTATCAGTTCCTGAGATGTAAGCCACTTTACCACACATTCCTTCCTCTTCTGTTCTGTTCGAGCAAGGAGTCTACGTTGGGGCACTACACTGTTTTTCCCTGTTCAACTCAGACAGACTAGAGTAGTACAAATAATTCTTGTCAATCCAAACCCTTTTAAATTGACTAGGTTCAAGGAAACACTTACCTGACTTCCAAGCCTCCCTTATGCGATTGATCAGTCTATAACAATTGCGTCTGATATGCCCACTCTTCCCGCAGAAGTAGCACCCTTTAAATTTTGGTTCTCTAGCCCTTTGGATTTCATCTCTATCATTGACTTTAGATTCCTTGTGATCAAGGTCTCCATTTTGCACTTCTACGACTTTTGCTTCCTTGCTCTGAACGAAGTTCCTGAGATTCGTGTAGTCGGACCTTTCTGTGACACACCCGCTCTCTGTGTATCCTCTGTAGCCAAGCCCCCATGTATGTTCAGTGGGTGTTCCCATCTCCAGAAGTCTATCCAGGTCCTTTGATCCTTGATTCAGCATCCTAATCCTTTTGTAGTTCTCAGTCAGGTTGTGTTCTAGCGTTTGATTGCGTTCCCTTGTTTGAATCAGAAGATCCTTCAATTTGGTCATTTCTGCTTCCAGCGTTTGGATCCTCTTCGCATCAGATAGGTCCTCGCTTGAGCTAACCGTTTTTCTTTCATCAGTGTCGCATTCAGGTTTGTCCCTCCTTTTATTGCTCGACTCCATTTCCATGATGTTAACCTTAGCTTCCAGCATGGCCTTATCCTTGAGGAGTCACAGGTTGGTATTGCTTAATGCCACCCAGTATCATAGAGGCGTCGATATTCAGCCTTTGTATCAACTTCACCATCATCATCTGAGTCAGTCTCTTGGTCGGATTCCTTGGTTGCTTCACTCGTGAATGCCACAAAGTTTAGCATCTCATCATCTTCCTCACTATCGTCTGACTCGGTCTCACTGAAACTTAGTAGTGATTTATCACTCCGCTTCTGAAGATTTGGGCACTCTGATTTGATGTGGCCAACTCCTTTACACTCATAGCACTTCAGCTTCTTGCGTTTTGTGAGAAGGCACTCAGCCTTGAAATGCCCATATCCTTCACACTCATGGCATTGCATATCCTGTCGTTTGCTTGACTTTCCACCCTCCATCCTTTGTGGTTTATTGCTGAAGCGATTCTGAGATGTTCCCTGTTCGTGACTGTAAGACTTTGGTTGTCCCTTCTCAATACGCTTAAGTGCCTTCTTAAAGCTTCTTGCCATCAAGCCCATACTTTCCTCCAGCTTCTGATTCAGGTTGTCTTCAAGTTTTCTCATCCGATCTGTATCTTGTTCAACACTGAATGCTATTCCTTTTCCCAGCTTAGACGGCTCTGTAGCACTCTCCATCTCTTCAGCCTTCAGCATCCCTATCAATTGCGAAAATTTCATGTCATCTGTGTTCATGGCAATCTTCAGTACTGCCTTATGCGGTCCAAATTTTGCTGGAAGACATCTCAACAGTTTCTTGACAAGCTTTTTGTCCTTATATACTTTCCCTAACACAGCTGCTTCATTTGCGATTGAGTTTAGCTTTGATCCAAAGCTCCCTATAGTTTCATCACTTCCCATCCGTAAGTTTTCAAACTGTAAAGCTAGATGGTCAAGTCGCGTCCTCTTGACACATGATGTACCCTCATAAGAATTTACCAGAATGTCCCACGCATCTTTCGCAGCCGCACATCCCTGAACAAGCTTGAATTGCTCAAGGTCGATTGCACAGAATATTTCTGTGAGGGCCTTTGAATTGAACTTATACGCACTTTTGTCACCATCTGTCCACTTCTCTTTGGGTTTTGGAATTTTCTCACCTTCCTGGTTCAGTATCCATGGTTCTTCCCAGCCGTCCTCCACTGCTGTCCATGCATCTTCATCTATTCCCCGAATTCTCTGTCGCATACGCACTTTCCAATGCCCAAAGTTGTTTTCATCCAAGATTAGTGGTTTTTGCACAGCAATGAGCTCTTTGGGTGTCTCCATACTCTGTCTCAGGACCTCAACCTGTTGATAAATCTCAGATTTATGCTAGGTGACCCGCTCTGATACCAATTGAAAGAACTAGAGTATAGAGGATACCAAGAACTTTGTATAACACACACAAATTCTATTAGAACTTAAACACAATTCTACAATAGTGTTTAATCAGATTTACGCACTACTAACACTTAGCATGCCACTGACCAATTCCTAATCTACCCAAAACTCACCCACAACAACAGTTGTGTACACTCTTTGTTCACTCACCAGAGAACGTGTGTAACCGCTTACACACCGAGCCTCACTTTCTTCTTAAGAGCGACAACCCTAGCTGCCAGTCGACATCTCCTTTTTATATGTCACTGCCCTAGGGTTTCCTCTTTCCTAAGTGAATATTCAGCAATATTCATCACCACGAACTTGCCTTCTTTGAATATCCTTTCTTCCTTACACAATTTGATATCTCCTTTCCAATGAGAATGTGCCACGTCAGCACCTTCAAACTTCCCGCGTCCAGACATGCGTGTTGCACACTGCTCCATTTGTTTAGCCACAATCCTTGTGCTAACATTATATCCTTGGACTAGCTCGGTTGCTAGTAGCACATTTTTAGCCAGGATATTTCCCAGCACGAAAGCAATTTGGCAATCCGATATCATTCTTGGTAGCAAAAATTTTAAATTGAGGCGAGCAACGTTGCAGTGACCTTATATAGCGTGTTCAGACAGGTAATGAGTCTTAACTTCTACGGATGGGCTGCATTTGGGGTTTTTGGAATGAGAATTAGATTTATCGAATTCCATTGAGCTAACATTTTTCTTGAAGCAAAAAATTATGTTATTGCACAAGTTATCTCTGATAACAAAATATCCCAACAACCCATGAAGAATTCAGAGGAACTATTGTCGAGGCCACAAGACGTGCAAAGGTGGAGGTGTGTTTAGAGCATCAGAAAACTGCGTGTAATAGTTGTGGGTCTTCTTTGGCGTTTTCCCATCGACATCATCCTGTCTTTTTTTATGGACGTGATGGTATGGTTTTTGTGCAGTCCTGCATTGCTTCTTTGTGGCTGGTTGTGCTTTGTTTGGGTCTTTTTCGGATTTTCTAATCTTGTGAAGGTTACTGGCATCTTTATTTTTCTCGAAACTATTGTACTTCAGCTTTGGAATTTATAAATAATTTAGATTAGATCTTCGGAACGTCATAATTCATACTTTTTCACAGTAGTACTTTGGTTTATTTGTAATTTTCACCATTTAACAATTTCCCCACTTAAGTAGTACTACAGATCCATATTCCGACTTTGTGTTTTTGGAGATTTGTATCCTATCATTGAAATTGTTAGAGTTTCGATTCAGTTCTGGTATCGGGTGTAACATGTCTTGCCTTTTTATGTATAAAATGCTGACAATGTAACAATGTGTCAACAATAACACTGGATATGTCGCATTTTGATTGTTTCAATGTCATAACCATCATATTCTCAAAACATTAGTCTTCATGCTGTTAAACACATTGTCTCAACTAAAAAGACCGTGAACACTCTCCAGAACCTCTGTATGTATGATGGTATTCATCTTTACGATCAAGAATGGTTCTATTTGTTTACTTCTTCTTCGAGAACACCAATTTGATAATCCATCATCTTCACCTAATGCACAATTGTCTCGTCAACGCACTTAAAACCTGAGAATTGTTGATAAGCTACATTAAACAACAACGCATAATTAAATTCCTAATCAAACCGAAAAAACCAGTAAATACACTAAGTCATACCTTCTTCTTTGCATCATATGAACAATTATAGTATCAACGGTAAAAGTTTGCCATCAATTTCAAAAGAACTTCTACAATTCTCTTGCCACAATTGCATATCTTTGGAATTACTCTATCTCTTCCATGCTGAGACGAGGTACCAATCGACGATCCACAGTTGTTGTTCATTCTTCCTCTTCCTCTTACTCGATCTTATTCAGCCACGACGAAGGAAAAAAAATAGGGTTAATAAAAAGAACTCACTTCGATTGATCCACCAAACCAAAAACATATGAGAACTTCAATAAATTAACCAAAAACTCACCTCGAAGCAGCTTGTATCTACTAGTTTCGGGATACAATTAGGGTTTTTCGATTGAATCAAAGGCTTGAATGCTCAAATGTAAAAAAAATCCTCAAATGTCCCCCTCTATTTTTGAACATTTATTTTTAATTACAAAATGTAAGCAAAAGACAAAAAAAATGAAAGTTGATCATAATTACCGATCCAACCACAAAAAACTCACCCAAATCCAGTAAAATCGGGTTAACCCGGTTTCATTTTTAAAAAAATGAAAAATGTTAAAATCGAAGAAAATTAAGGCAAAATTATTTTACCCCACGATCAAAAATTCGGTCCCTCTCATCTTCTCCCACGATCGACCATACTTTTCAACTTCTTCAAGTTCTTCCCTTCCATTTTCTTCTTCTTCTTCTTTGCATTCTAACTTCTTTACTCCTCTCCCTTTGCATTTAACTCGTTCGCACTCAACTCGAAATCCTCTTCAACTCTCTTGTTGCGGCATCTCCCTCAACTCAAAATCGTTTTCTTCTTCTCCCTCAACCAAAAATCGGCTTCAAATTCAACCCGGAAGAGTGTTCATCGCCAAATCGAAGTAAAACTCAGTAGAACTAAGTTATTAATTTTGAAATTTCATAAGAGAACTTTGTTTGTGTTGATTTGGATTAGATTGTATGAATTCCGGGTGTGCTAATTCGGTTGTTTTTTTGCACGATGACTCGAACAAAAAATGCTAATTACGGATGTAGAGAAAGTCTGAATGCGGAAGAGAAAATCTGGAAAGAATGATTATTGTAGGTGGATCTAGAATCGTTTACGAAGATCCAACCGATTCTGAGCAGGAAGGAAACAGTTCGCGAACTCTTTCCGACAAAGATTCAACGGTATGTATCGATTTTTAGTGGTAGAACTAAGTAGAATTGAGTAAAACTGATATTCTTGGTAGTGATACTAGAAGAACTCGGTAAAACTGTGTTAGAGATTGATGTTTTCTAGGTTAATAACACTAAGTGGAACTAGTAACACTAAGGAGAACTAGTAACACTAAGTGGAACTAGTGACACTAAAGAGAACTAGTAACACTAAGGTAAAACTATGTATTAAAATTGATAACTTTTGGGTTAGTAACATTGAGTAAAACTAGTAACACTAAAAAAAAATAGTAATACTGGTAGTGCTAAGTAGAACTATGTTTCAAAAGTAGAATTAGTAACAATGGAATGACTCGGTAAAACTATGTATTAAAATTGATAATTTGTGTTTAGTAACACTGAGCAAAACTAATAACAATGAACAAAAATAGTAGTACTTGTAATACTGTGTACTAAATATATGTTTTTGAGGATAGTAACACTGAGTAAAACTAGGTAAAACTATGTAGCAAAACTTATGAATCTAAATTGTAACATTTGGTAACACAGTGTAAAATTGTATTTGTTTTGCAAGATTCTGGTGAGGAAACAGAGGCTTTACAGCCGATGCAAATGTATTTCCAGCCATCCAAGTACACAAAGAAAATTAAGATCCCCACGAGGTGTTACATCACTGAAGCGGTGGAGACGTTAGATAATTTGAAGTACCCCCTTCGAGTGGACGAAAAGAGGTTGTTTCACCGTCATCCACAATTCAAGCATTTTTTCCATATATCCAAAGATAAGAACCACAAAGTGATGGGATTATGAATGCCCTAGTTCGCACTGTGCGAACGGAAAGAAAAAGAGAAGTTTGGTTCCTCGTAAATGGTACTCCCATCCGGTATGAGATAAGAGAACACGCACTAATCTCCGGGGTGGACTGCCGGAATTATCCCGTGAACTACCAAAGTATGGGTAATATGGACTTTATTGAAAAGCATTTTGGAAGGGGTGCAAAGGTCAGATACGCAGACGTAAAGGATAAGCTGAAGGGTATGAGACTTTCACAAGATAGGTTGAAGATGGTTGTCTTATATTTTCTGTCAAGCATTATTATAGGACACACAAAGACAGAGAAGATGCATCTACCCTCGAGTTATTCTTCCAACGAACTGTGAGCGATCTCGATCTCTGCAAGATATTTCCATGGGGGAGGTTGTCTTTTGATCACATTATGCGAGAGATCTCGCATACAATGGATCATTTCCGAAGGGTGGTGAAGGGTATCCAATGGACTATGCCCATATTTTGTACACCGTTGGAGGTAAATATCATTTTAATTATTGCTAAATTATACTTGTTTCATATTTGAAACTAATAATATTTGTTTGTGTAGCTTCTAGCGTTTGAGGCAATTCCCGAGCTTAGGAAGAAATTCTGGGAAGATGTTTCTGGTGCTGATAGGACGTGTCCTCGGATGTGCAAGACGAAGTTCAAGCGCAGTGCTTTGAAGGGATTTACACGCGATGAGATCAACGAAGCACTTGGTAGCACTAAGGTTAGTTTTCCGTAGTGTTACTATTTTATATTTTTAATATGTTAAACTAATGTTGACATTTCTTTTTTCAGGATATTGAGAGTATCTTGGTGGCATCTGCTGATGAAGAAGCACTACTTTCTGAAATCTATGAAGTAGAAGACGTTGAGGATAATGACGATGTCATTATCCGAAGTTGGACGACACGTCTATTTCATGATAAGAAACTGGTATTCTTCGAGAAAATATTCAACGAAGACGTGGCTTCACGAGTAGAACCCGTGAATGCACCCGATGCACCTCATGAACCCCTTGCACCCCATGCACCCCTTGCTGAACAAATGGAGAATGCAGCTAGTGATAATGCGCACATTACCGCATTGGTAGAGCTCGTGAAGAAGATGGAGGAGGGATTGAAAAAAGTATATGAGAAAATAGAAAAATTAGATGAGAAAATTGATGGGGTATACACAAAGGTCGTATTCGTGGAAGAATACGTAAAAGACCTATTAAAAAAAACTAGGTTGTATGAAGAGATGTATCACGGTGGTGTTAGAGAACACGAAACGGTAATATTAGGTGTTACTTAGTATTACAAACATTTAATAATACTTAATTTAATTGCTTTTGAATTGTAGAATTTGCAGAGAAGTCCAAGGCAGGAGGATAGGTAGGAGGATGTTGCCGATGATGTGGACGAAGATAGAGCCGATGATAGGAACATTGATGCGGAGAAGGTAAATGTGTTTGTATGAAAAAATAATACTAAGTAATACTGCATAACACTAATTGTTTTGATTATAGTGTGAGAAGGACGGGGATGTGGAGAAAAGCGTTGATAAAGGCGTGGAGAGAAGTCCAACAACGGATGATGATACAACCGTTGATATGGGAATGGTAAATGTGTTTGTATTAGTTAGATTCGAGTAAAAATTAATAATTTATACGGATATTGAGTAAAACTATTTGTTTTGATTATAGGGTTCAAAAGACGAAGATGAAGCCTTATGCGTTGGAGAAGGTGATTTGGAGGCGGAAAGCGCTAAAATTCCAGAACCGACGGAGATACTAACCGAGGTTCCAACCGAGGTTCCAACCAAGCGTACTATACAATGTACGTTCACTAGAAAGAGGAAAAGAAACCCTTCTGGTGCTGTGAAAACTCCATACACAAGGTGGCTAACGCGGAGAAAGAATGTTGATTGAGAAGATCGGAAAAAAATTAGTTTCATCGTTTGTAACTCTCTTGTTGTTATTTCGTAAAACTCGTATCATTTGGTAGAAATACGTAAAATTAATGTTGTTGTTTTTCAGCCTTATTTGAAATTTAAAATTTAAAAATTATGGTTGATTGCTTTTCATAATATTAAAATGTTGTAGATTAATATAATTTCTACAAATTTTAAAAATTTCAAAAATTTTAAAAATTAATTTTTTTATTTTAAAAAATTATATAACTCTTATAAATTATTAAATTCATACAAATATTCTAAATTTTTAAAATTTAAAAATAATAATTTTTTCAGCACTTTCTATTTTTGGCAACATGTCTTTTTTTGTAGCCGCCATTTTTTTTTGGGAGCCGCCGATTTTAACTAGTTTTACAAAAGTTTTTTGTAATACGGATTTTGTACATAGTGTTATTTTGGGTGTTTTCGATTTAAATTAGTTTTACCAACTAAAAATTGAAATTTTTTAGTTTTACATTAGTTTATAATCAGTTAAATTATGATTGTTATCACTTTGTATATTAATATTTATTGAAAGTTCTATTATGTGTGTTTTCGTTTTGAAATGAGTGATTATGAGAAAGTGGTTACAAAAGTATAAGGTGTTTAGTGGAATATATTCTTCAAATACATTATTATACCTTGATTTTTAATTGTTATATTGAATACATGTTTTTGAGATTTTATAGTTCCTTATATAACGAAAATTGGTTTATGTTAATTTTTATGTTTGTTTTGTGATAAATTTGTCAAATCAAATTCAATCATTATTTACAAGTTTTGAATAACAGTAATACGAGTGTTACGTAGTTTTACTTCATAAGTTTAGTAATACAAATGTTACCTAGTGTTCCGATATGATAGTAGTACAACCTAGTGTTGCGTAGTTCTACAAAACAGAAAGTTGTCATTTACAAATGTTCACAAATAAGCATTACTACAAATAACATGATGAAAAATACAATTATTCATACACTATTAGCGTTACCAAATAACCAATATGACAAATTCCGTCTTGGCACCCTTCTATTATTAGTCTGTTTGCGGTGTTTCCACTACATAAATTGTCCTGTTATATGTTAGTGCCCACAACTCCACGGAATAATACTTTGAGCACAAATCATGAAAAAAGATGTCTTGTGCTCTATCTTCACGCTTCATATATTCCATGACAGCGGTTGTTGCATGTACACAAAAGTACTTGTCGATATCAAAACATTTACAACTGCAAGTTTTCCTTATCAAATTCACCAAGTACGTCTTTCCATCACTTCTGTTCACAATGTACTCTAACTCGAAACTGTTTAGCTCCGTCAAAATTAAGACAACTGCCTCTTTACATGTATTGTGAACTAAATTCTCCACAAAAGGCACTAGTTTGTGGTAGTCCGATCCAGAAACCGCATCTTTCCTATGCTAAACTATTCAGAGATTTTTGAGATAATCACATCAATCATGGGTAGTAAGGGATATTTCCTATAGTTTGAAAATGCACTGTTCAGTGACTCCGCATAGTTACTTGTGTATATGTCATACTTTTCGCCTGGGAAATAACACCTCGCCCAATGTTTAACATCAGCTGTTTCATCCAAATACTTGGCCGCAGAAGGATATCTAGACCTAAATTCACCATAAACCCGCATGAACTCAGCCTCTATATATATCTTACAACACTCCATGAACTTCAGTAATTGTCTTGATGAGACTTGCATTTCTGTCATTGATAAATACCAAATTCGAAGAGTTGGGAACGACGATTTTCATGCTTTAAAAAAACCATGTCCAACTTGCGTAGTTCCTGCCATCAAGTACCCCAAAGACTATGGGATAGTGGTGACAATTAGGATCTTGAGCTGTCGCAAAAATTAGGACACCACCATATCCATTCTTAAGAAAAGTTGCATCCACCGTTATCACTTTCCTCATGCATTGAAACCCTTCGATGCAAGCTCCCAATGCGATAAATAGATATTTGAATTTTGTTGCTTCGTCCAATTTCACTCTTGTTACTGTACCCTGATTAACCTTTTCCAACCTATACAAATATTGATACAAAACCTCATAACTTTCTGCTGGAGTACCACGAACATCAGTAAGAGCTTTCCTTATCCCTTTCACACCAAATTTACCTTGAACGAGAGATACAAGACTTTTAGCACTAGGAGTGTGCAATTGTCCTGGAAAATCTGCATGCAAAACATTTGCAACTAATCTTGGTGTGCATTTTCTTTTATTGTTGCTTGTACTCGAACTACCCTGGGAGCATGTATGCATGTTGTTGTAAGTTCTAATCGAGAAATAATCTGACTTTCCAATCTTCGCAGCTCGTAAACGCCATTTACAGCTTCTTTGACGACATTACAAAACAAATCTTGTTTTGTTAGATCTTTTTATCCTACAACTAAAACAATTCTGAAATACGGCTCTATCCACCAAATCTTACAATGCATGCTTCGTTGTAAACTCTTGTCCGACCACAATACCCATACTGTCTTCCCATGCATCTATAAACAGACTATCATGTGGAATCTCAACATAGTTATCATGCATAGCTGAGCTATCAAATTCGTTACCCATATATGCACCATGTCGTACATTCTCTTCATCTCTAGTATCATACTCATCATTTTTGCCATCATGTTGTTCTGATCCACCTACGTAAGGTACAATGGCACTTGCATTAATTTCCTCATCTATTGAATGCAAGACGTCATAGTTCACACTACACGAACTATCTCGGCCCACTTTTGAAAATTGCTCCAAGTAATGATCTGTTGTGATGACCTCCACATACAAAATACATCTACGCTTCTCATTATCCATGGTATCTAGATAAACTGACACATCCTCATCATCGGTAATAACCGATGGTATCTGAGCTCCCACTAACAATGGAATGTAACTCAATTTCAACTTCGTCCGACTTTCATCTGTCACAATCTTCCTGCATATGCTAGCTTCTAACATCGCCAACGTTATATCTTCCGCACTTATATTCTTAAACATTATACCATAGATACGATCTTTCGAATTCTAGATATAATCATTTGAAACAAATTCTCCATAGTCAAAATGTATGGTTACGTTCTTGCTCATTGTCTCCTACAAAAGAATATAAAAAAAAAAGTTATCACGTTTATTCAGTAATACTAGTTCTACTAGTAATACATTTTTATCTACTGAATATTCATTACGATTTTATCCATTCACTGCCAATGAAAAGTTCTACTACACCTATAAATTATGGATATACATTCAATATGCATATAAAATTGATGACTTCTCAAATTTAGTTAATATCTTCGATTACAAATTCCCTTTAGTAATACCAGTTCTACTAGTTTTACTTTTTTTTTGTAATACTTGTTTAATATTGTCATCAGTAATACCAAGTTTACTAGTTTTACTTTCCTCATCAGTAATACCAGTGTTACTAGTTTTATTTTCCTTTTTAGTAATACTAGTTCTAGTAGTTTTACTTTCCTCATCATTAATACTAGTGTTACTAGTTTTACTTGTTCTAGTAGTTTTACTATCTTCATCTCGTAAGTTCCAGTAATACCCAGTTCTACTTAGTTCTCCTACGACTGTACAATGATTTCGGCCTCAAATCTTTCTTAATTTCAAATGATTTGCTATAATTCAATATCCACAATACATCCCATAGTAATGCGTTCGAGATCGATTCATACAACATAGTTATATCTTCAATGTGGATCAAAATAGTGATTTTTATCCTAAATTTACAAATAAATCATTTTTTCACAAATCCTTCTTAATGTAAACCTTAATTAATCTTTGTTGAAGATCGTGGCGGCGTCGATGGCGAGCTGGAGGATCGATTCAATGGTGCTGGAGGAGAAGGGGAGAAGGATCAACGGCGGCCGTGTGCTCCTCGCTTTTCTTGTAGATCGGGGGAGGTCGAACTCGAGGAGAGAGAAACTATGAGCGGAGAGAGAAAACTCGAGAGGAGAGAGAAAGTCTGATTTTCGATTTTTTTTTATAATTTAATATAAATTAGAATAATAAGAATAATTTAAAAAGAATTCATTAAGGGTATTTTTGGAATTGTATATTTTAGATGATGTGTAGATTAGTGAGGGGTATGAGTGTTTATTTTTTAAAAAATAAGAGCATTTCAGGCGATTCCTCTTTTCGATTTTATTTCAAAATTGATTTCCTTTATTTGGGAGTTTTAGAGGGACATACGCTTGGGTTAAAAAGTTGGATCCCGGTAAATGTTCTAGGTAGAAAAAAAGTCGGGTCTGGGTAAGCGTTCTGGGTTTAAAACCCGGATTAAAACGGTTCTAAATTGGATTGATGTTAGTTTCCCAAATGTTACTACGACAAGCCACGTAATCGAATGGAAATAGATTGTAATTTTCAAATTGGCGAGAATTAGAAATTAAATTTTTGGTAAAAAAAACTAAAAACAAAAGATCTAAAATCCGTGAGTTTTTATACAGATATGGAACTGTGAGTGTGGAATTAGACACTCTTCCCATTGATATTTTTGTTTCGACGATAGTGCATAAGCAAACACATCCATAGTTATACATTAGCAATGGAACAATAAGTTAATCTATAAACACAATATCTGAAAATGAATGATTAAATCAAAATCAATCCAAAAAATAGGTATATAATCAAATCGAAACCCATAAAATATCTATACAAATCCGTTGGAGGTGGGTTGCGCCCTCCCTGCAACTTCGAGCTCGGTCCAAAGTAAATAGGCTCAGTAGCATGAAGGTTCATTCTTATTTAGAGTGGGTGTATGTTTGTCGAGGAGCCGCCGAACAGATCATGGATCTGTCCGATATCACCAGCTAGCAAGGACGGCGGAAAACCAGTCAGCATTAAATAACATTTATTAGTATTTAAGAGTGGCAATTATTACGGTATTGAAAATTAAACGAGCTGAAAGTATAAAAGAGGAAGCTCGCACCATAATTTGATAGAGACTTTTAATAGATCGGAGCCAACATCGAACTCAAAAGACTTGTAATAGATTTCCCATAAGATAATATAAATTTCTCCTTGACCCTAAGATTCTTTATCCCAAACAAGCCTCAACAATACTATAGTTGATCTAACAAACTCCATTCCTGGAATCTGAGATCCAACAAAATCTTACATTCCTATACATGAAGAACCGCCACCAAATTCGAACAAAACTGAAAAACGAGTGGATATTCAAAATATATGAAATACAATTATATAATCAAAAATATTAATTATATTTAAAATTAATATAATCCCATTATCTAAAATTATAATTACAAACTTGAAAACATGAGTTATTTTTGGCAAGAATATGCAAAATAAACAAAATAACCAAAATATTTAAAATTTTTTAGTTTTATTAATCAAAATTTAACCAAATTTAATATATTCATATTTAACTAATTTTTTAATTTTTTATCGATATATTTCACTGCAAACTTGATCCAAATCCGGTTGGAACCAAAACAAACATGAACAAAAATTCTAAAATATCCGGATGAGTATTAAATCTTTACTTAAAAAAACCGATCCAAAACCCAAACAAAAATCCGAGTGGCCATATCTAAAATAGGCAAGTAGTGGATACAAATCATATTAGATCTAAATTGGAACCAAATTTAGTTTTTTTATATTTTAATTTATTATCAATATTAAATCAGGTTGGAACCAAATTTAGTTTATTTATATTTTAATTTTTTCATCGAATATCTAAATTTGATCCAAACCTAAATGAAATCAAAGCAAATATGACCAAAATTATAAAATATCCGAATGAATCTCAAATCTAATACGAAACCTGAACGAATACCCAATGCCCAGACCTGAAAGAGGCGAGTAATGTATACAAATCGTATTAGATCTTTAAATGCAACCAAGGCAATATCTATATGGTACTGTTACATCAATTAACACCTCTATATTATCTATGCATCTTTAAGATGAGATATATTGCACATTTACAAAATGTTTGTAAAGTTCACCACTAGGGAACATAAAGATTGGCCACAAATCGAGAACCATCGTACAACCAATGGAACAATGGGACAGAAATTTACGTACAGAAGAGAGCATCAATCATGATTTTGTGCTCCAGATTGTGCTCGGTTTCCGATGTTGAGGATTCTCGATCGAATAAACAAGAAGGGCTCCATCTTTTGTCCCCGCTAAGAAACATTCTTCCTGAGTTACAGTCAGAGAGGTGATTATCTTCCCCGCTCCATTATATCTTCTTACTACTTCAAGGGTATTCATAGATCGCACAACTATTTGTCCTTGGTCACCAGCACTGACCAAGAACTCTCCGCATTTACTAAGTTCAAGACAGTTGATTCTTCCATTTGACTCGGAGCTTGCTAGATGCTTTCCGTTAATGGAGTAGAGGTGCAGACTAAGATCATCATCACCATACAGAACAATCCGTCCATGGTGTGATGCAGCAAGCTTCGACACTGCACTGCCCGAAAGATGTTTTAAAGATCTTATGTATCTTCCTTCCCGCAATGTGTGGAATACACACGTTCCATCTTTTGACCCACTGATTACTATATCAAGATCAGTGCTGACATATAAGCAGGTTATAATATCATCATGACCACAAAGAATATGAGAAGGAGCATCAGCGAGGACAATATCTTTCCTAAGTACTTCTGTGTGCATGTTTCTAACCCTCTTTTCAGGTGTTCTCATGCGGAGAATATCCCACACCATCACAGTCGTGTCATAGCTACCAGTTGCGAGAATGCTTGAATCAGCAGTCACTGCAGCATCAATGATAAATTCAGTAACCATGAAATGCTTAGACCTGTTTAACAAATATTCTATTTGAAATAAGCACTTTGGCTGCCAGTGGTTTGCGAGTCCAATTTATGTTATGTTTCACCATGACTGGAGTATTCTCTTGAACATCAAGGAAGACATATCATAGACATCTAACATCGGCTTAGATTCTTTCCAAGCATGATACAAATCTTCTACATCATCATCATCTCTAAGAAACGAACAGCAACTTCAAGCAAGCAAAAGGAAGCAGAAGACAAAAGGCATACCTGCAACACAGCTTACAACATCTTTATGATGTCGGATGCTCTGGACTACCCGTCCATCAGACAATGATATGACATGAAAACTGTTCTCCCAGTTCCCACATGAAACCAGAAAGTTCTCCATTGGCGTTTGCATCGTGGCAAAACACTGTGATCCAAGTTCAACATTGTCTGCTAGCGGACTTCCAATGTTACGGGGAGAGAGAACATCAGAACCAACTCCAAAGAATGGATCCTGCAGCAGACAAGCCTCAACTGAAGTCATATGGTCAAATATTGCAACAGCTAAAAGAAAAGATACCAAACATACCTGAGAGCTGGAAAAGGTAAAATTTCCGCCAGAATGCAGTTGGGTTGACAGCCAGATCTTGACTGACAAGGTGAGACCCTGGTTAACGAGAACTATATTTGAATCCACTACATCAACATATAGAACTGCTGATGGAGGGTTAGTTGTAGCGGTAAGAATAGACGTCAAATTAATAGAAGCAGGGGCAAAGTACAACGGATGTGCAATTGGAATAGGTGGCCCTCTTCTCGGATGTTTCTTCCGAAAGATTTGGATTGGAGTTTGACCAAAATTAGCGATCTGATCTTCAATTGCTGATGTTTGTAGTTCATCTTCCTTATTTTCGAGGTCAACAGCACCTTCATATGTAAGGTAATAAAAGATATTTGCTGCCTGCAGTTCAAGTTTTTATTTTTTTTCAGTTAAGAAACAAATTGAAGGCCTTCTTCACCATGTAGACAAAACAAAAAGGAGTAAGCTTATAAAATATGAACAACCACGACTGGCTAGCAGAAAATTAATCAGGAGTACCTCCACAGCTGGTTTGCCACGCTGTTTGTGTCCAAATATCAAGTCAATCCAATCATGGAGATGTGAGCTTACATACTCGCTCTCTAGGGCTTCTCTGTTACGAGCAATGAACATCTCTGGAGAACCCTGCATATATAATTCGCAACTAAATCCTCATGAGATAAAACAGCAGAAGAATGCAGGAATGGACAACATTCAGGATGTCTGGAATTTAAACCTGTCACTACAATTCCTTTGCGCCTAACACCACCAAAAAAAAATCTTAACTTTAGTTTCTTACTGCACCTCATTAATCTCCATATATTCATAGATCCTATAGGTAATCTCCTTCATAACGGACCATACACACCTCATGAACATGTTTGCTGATATATCGCAAGATTGGGTAACCAAACACTAAATGAACATGTGTAATAAAATATCCAGTTGTCCCACCAACTTTCAGAAACTAATACGCTGCTCAACTAGAAATTACCCTGTAGTAAATCATGTCTGATAAGCATACCTTAGCCCATGGAGGTAGACAAACATCTCCAAGAGGTTCACCGTCTTGCTTCACTCCAAGATGGTAAGAATTAGAATTCACCAGAAATTCAGGCATATAGAAGAACTCAGGGATCAATTCTTTTACATCGCTTGTATTGGACAGGCAATTCCGAAAAGTCCCCTCAATACTTTGAAAAAGACGATCTGCATGATCAAATTTACCACCCTGGCCACAGACGGAACAATTTAGTGAATGTGTCTGTATTCAACATTGTTCATTATACATTTCAAAACAACCTTAATGACTATATTACTCCAGAAAAATCTGCTATTGGTTAAAGTTGGAAACAAATACCTGCAGACTACGATGAAGGGACGTAAACGGCTCTAACCTCAGAAGGTAATACAACACACTTCCCATACTTGAGTAATGTGACCCGTAATAGAAACTGCATTAAGGTCAGAAACAAAAGTTACTAAGGTGGGGGAAAGTATATAATCTTCAGTACAGAAAATATGCCTGCGATGTACCTAGGTATATCAGGATCAGAAAAGCTGTGGTATCTGTCCTCAAAAATCTGTCACAAATATAAATCACATTATATTACACTCATGCCACTAATCTCAAAAACTAAAAAGCTCCATTTGGTTTCTACCAACCTCAAACCTTCTTGAATCTAAAGCTCCAATCGGTTTCGAAAGATCACGAAAGGTAGATGCTTTACTGAAATCAAGAGTATCCGATGAGTAGTCAGCTAATACCCAAGGGAAAACAGGATACTGAGTCAAATCATTATAAGATCTGCCTGCAAGGGTATTGAGAGTCATCAAGTATTCAAAGTTTGTAATCTCTCTCCTTCTCCATCTGTCTCTGGCTGTTTCTGCCATCTCCATAGCTATACGTCTGTCAACAAACGAAATCATCGCTGTCCTGTCCCTAGCAACACTCTTTGGAAGCAGGAATTCATTCCTTGTAGATACTATTAGCATGCCAATGTCCTTCGCACTCTTTTGCGATGCAAAATTTAGAAAAACTGGGGGCACAGATTCCTGGAAAAAAATCTCCAGAGCTGTGTATTGAAGCAAATACCGCGTCCAATGAACACTTTTCACCTGTAAACAGCACATCTATGAAACATTATCAAGTACGATGAAATGATGCATGAAATACAAAATTAGTTTTTTATTACCTTCCCTATTTTCCATCTTCTGTGGCGCTTAACCTTCAGTAAGGGTTTCTGATTGTTGCTTTCTGATCCCGAACCTAAGAATGTCTCACTCTCGTGAGGTGAAGACCATTTAACAAGGTTCTGTTTATTGTCAGGTTTTGTTGCATCACTACCCTTTGAAGTGCTAAAGTTCTTGAAGACAGCTGATCCACCAGTCCCTTCCACCAAAAACTCCCCAGAGAAATGCAAAACATTTTTCATTACTGCCAACCAACCAGCCAGTTTCCTCTTCGGGGTTATAAGAACACAAGGAACTGATGTCAGAACCTGAGAATTAAACAAAAAGCATGTTATATGTGAGCATTATATTGTCTACTCCTTCAAAATATGTGAGATGTGTACCTCGCTGGTATCAACTTCTAGAGAAGAAGCATCTACTTTATCTTGTACGACATCCTTGAGATCACTGCTGCTTCTCACAAGCTCAGAGAACTGGATATCTGTAGATGTATCCACGAAACTTTGCTCACTTTGACTACTGTCATTCTCATAGGATTCTGAGCCACCATCATCGGTTATCCTGTGAATGCCTTTTAGTAAAAGTCTCTTCATCTGTTCAGGTATATGTATCACACCAGACTTGCTTTCGTTGGTTACGTTTGCAGATTCATTTTCAGGGGCAGTGGAAGTAGAAGGTTGATGACACAGCCTTTCCTCAAAATGATAATTCCGTCTCAACTTTGGTCTACGCCTCCAAGAATCTTCTGTCCTGTCGAGTTTCCAGTGGTTTAAAATGTTATTTGGAAAAGGAGTAGCAGACCAAGGACCTCTCTCATCCATCAAAGATCGCAACATGTGAATCCATTTCACAGTAACATTTTGCTGTTGCTCTTCATGGCTTAATTGCACTGCAACTCGTCTATTTTCGTCCCATGAAAGGACAGTTTTTAGACCATTTTGTAGCTCATCATCAAAAGTTTTCTTGCTGCTGCATTCTAAAGATAATGTTTCATTGTTCCTTTCATCAAGGGTTTGCACTTGACGAGTACGATCAGATATCAATGTTTTCATGTATGTTGTTTCATCCGTGACCGCAGCAAATACACGGTCTTTCTGGATAAGATTCTGGATAGAGCCCTTTTCTTTGAAGATTCCACCAGAATCAGAGCTGTCATCCTTACTCATGCCACTGCTGGCCAGGATGGACTTTCCGCAGCTTACAGTTTCGCGAATCAGGTGTGATATGACATGAAAACGAGCACCATCATCTAACATTCCATACTGGGATCTTACATAAAGCAAACACCCAATAAAGAGATGCAATCTGCTCTTGCTTTGTTCATCATCAGCAGCTAAAAAGGAGGGCAAGAGTGAGATCACCTGTTGTACACATCTGGTGGCTTTTTCCAACGAAGACATGCACAGATAAAGTGTAACAAGCCTAAACACGATTCGGGGGCATTTTTCCCCCCTTAAGAGCATAGCTTTATCAACGTTTTTGTTAATTTTTCCACTCAATGCACTGCCAATTCCTCCTGACACAACAACTGCTGCCATCTCCGCAGCTGGAACATTTAATGATTCTACCAGTCCTCTTGCTCTCTGGCCAATAGAGGGACCACCAGTAGCTGAAGATTTGGGAGACATCTTCACCAGACCCCTTCCACTGATATCAAATATTATTCTCCACAAATTTTCATACAAATTCCACCATCTGTCGTTGGTCATAAGTTCAGTTGCTGTGGTGCAAGAATGCTGACTTTCTGTGTGTCTGGAAAATGGAAGATGAAAGGTACCATCATCAGCAAAACTAGCAAGCAAGAAAATCAAGCAGAAATTATTATGGAACAGTAACTGAAAAGCTTTGTCATTTAAACAATAAACTAGAATACTGAATTTCATCAGTTAAAGCAGCTTCTTATAAAATGAAAAATAAATTAAAAAACCTGAAAACACAAAGAGCAGTGAGGAAAGAAACCAAGTAATACATTTTCTTTCACATAGTAATTCTAGCCTCATTTACCCAAACTGACATATCATTTTTTGATCAAAGGCCAGTTATGTTTCCCTACAACAAAATCATGAGCTGAACGTTATGCCTCCATACATCTATCCTAAAATTGATTTCAATGGGGACAAAATTACCCACATAGGAGATGATTGCATATCTTTTTACAGTTTTATACATTTTATCAACTCCAGTTATGTCTTTTATAAGAACTTTGACAAAACTGTAAAGGGCACCAAACTAAAGATGCCAGTGAACTGAAATCCAGAAAGGACATACCTAGAGGTTTCTTCCATCAACAATTGTTGGAAAGTCTCGTCTAAACCCAAATCATGGTCCTCGCGATTTTCAAGTTGTAATAAATCCTCTGAAATATCAGAGCTAATTGCTGGAAACTGCAAGGAATACATTTGACATTAACGTTTCTATATATAAACTACAGCACATATACGCTTCTATTAGCAACAGGAAACTGGATCAAACCATTACTCTAGATAACCTAATATGCATCTGTTTAACCTGGTATAACAACTCTGGGAAACATGGAAAATACCAACCCATAAAACTTTCAATAAATCATAAACAATTGGTATGATGAGAAGGAAATCTTAAATGATTTTGCAGTGTGTCAATTGGATTTAGTAAAATTTAGTACTATCAACTGCGTGATAAAATGAAAAACCAAAAACAGGTAGGTCATACCAGGAGCCTACTGCCAAATTCACGGATGAGCATCTCATCGACGAGCCGCAAGAGGTACAGCACATTGTCACGACATGGGTGTGAAAGGAAGATATTATCTTCAGATGAAAGTTCCACCAAACGCTGAATCAAGTCCTCATAGAGATCACGGAGAAAAGACCGGTATGGGGCATCATTCTGTGACTAAATAGAATAAGCACAGAACAACAGCAAATTTGTTTAATGTATAAGAAAGACAATTGGTGTGATTAACTTACATGTTCACTCTGCAAGAGTATGAAATTCACTGTTTCCTCCAGCTGCTGCCAACCTCCCTTCACATATAAAATATAGTGGCAGAGAACAACACAATAGAGACCCCTGACAAAATGTTGCTCGTTTAATGCCAAATCATCATGATTAAGCAACTCAGATCTGTAGTCTTTTATCACATCAAGTTTCACTGACGCTGATAGCCAAGCACTCCATCCAAATTCCTACATATAATTAATTATATTCTAATTGCCATTTTAACACTTGTTTATCTGAAATTTTCAATCGTAGGTGTTGATACCATCAAAGCTTCAACATTCATAGGATTTGAATCAAGAAGATCCAGTATGTCACTGATTATTTTCATTCGTGCTGATCCATCCTCGCAGCCAGACAGGAATTTGAAAATAAAAATAAAAATTTGTGGAAGAAAAAAGTGAGAGTTGCTTCCTTTGCTTCTGTATTTATCAACCTGGTTGTGTTTCTGCAAAACCTATAAGAACAAAAAAAAAAGTCTAAATGACCTTCCTCAATTTCTGGAAAATTGAGAAGTAGAAATTTTTTTGATAAAACATTAGCACCCTTGAACCTGTTTGGGGCTAGCACCACCAAGAAGAACATCGAACAAGGTTGCACGCAAGTTATCTGTCTGAGGATATTGGAACAATCTATCAAACATGGCTAAAAATATTGGTTGTGTTCTAGCACCAATTTTCTTATGCCCTTGTGACAGAGATTTAGCTCTTCCAACAGCAATATTGAAAAACCTAGGTCCTTTTTTCTCTGGAGGTACATCATAAAGAAGCCTTCCAAGGAACTGCAAGCTGAGTAACCTTATAGGCTCGTAATCTCTGCCAATTCCAAATGTTCAAATATGTGAGTGAGGTTGTGTATGCCTCATAAAATAGAGAGAAAAGTTCTCTCAGATCTAGTCTAACGCCAAAAACAATTAAATATGTTTGTCACAGACCATGGACAAACATTGCTTCAGCTAGGGAAGTCCACTGGTTTTTCTATGCAACTGTCAACTCAATACCACAGGTTTCCTTTACAAAAATAGATACACATACACACAGAGAAAACTTGATCTTTATCCAGGATTACAACAGGAACACAACACCTCAATATGTCCACCAACGAGAATAAACAGGGAGGATCTCTGTTAAGAATAGGGTTTTAGGGCTTAGGGCGACTAGTCTACAATTTGATTCACTAGCCACCATATTTTCAACAATATTTTGACGGTTATCAAGTGCTTGAATTGTAAATAAACGAAAGACAATATTAACAGAGGATGTTTGAGCCTTTGCCCTAGCAAATAAGCCAGGTTCTTGCGGCTTTACACTCTTTTCAACATAACAGAGGAGCATCTATTCAGACAATACACTATATTTCAACTGAATCACTCACAAGGATGGCTATGCAGACAAAAGCAACCACCCGATTCGGAATATTCATACAACTTAAAATCACTAGATGTACAAACCCAACCACAGCACAAGCGAAAGCTGGTAAGATAACATAAACTTACCTCTGAAGAAGATTGACAAAAATGTGGCAACCGCCGATAAGATTGACTTGTTCAAGAAAAGAAGCAAGGACTGATGTTTGAGAAATGGCACGAATAATCATATGCAGAACATCTTCAATGCATGCTACATCCTGGCATGTCTCAAAAAATGCTATCAAAGCCTTTACGTCCCCTGGTGTGATATTCTGCCTGAAAAATGGAGGATTTGAATAAAACTGAAAATAAAGACTTGAGTACAAGTTTCAAAAGTGATATATATCAGAAGTAGTATATTTAAGCTACAGACACGGGGTATAAAGTATAGAGGCCTGAAAAACTTTATTTTTACAGTGGATGACATGCCTCAGGCTCATTTCACCTAGGCTCAGCAAAAGGAGACGAATTTTATGAATTTCGTCTCTACTTGGTCGTTCTGCAATAGTGCTTGTGGGATGCATAAGAGGCTTGCTTCCTTTGCCAGAACGGTATCTTTCTGATTCCCAGTAAAAGTTCCATACTATGTCAATAACCCTTGGGAGTCGACAAAGGCTTCCCAGAAGTCGCGGATCATTATCTAGCTGTTGGATGAGAAACATGTAAAGTTCACGCTGCACATTATAGGCCGCATGGAGCCATATTTGAGGATTAAGGAAAATGCTAGATATAGCATCCTTCACAAGCTGCTCGGCAAACCCTGGATAGAGAAAAAAATTAGCAATTGAAGAAATTTACAGAACGTGACAAAATGTACTACCTGCGAAGAACAGTATAAATTCCAACTATTTGTAAAATACAAAAAAAAAATCCAAAACAAACCAGTTAGAAAAACGTTTCCACTAAACATATAAAAAACTGCAATATGTAGTAGCATAAGTGATGCAAACTAGCTGCAGAAAATCAATGAAGCTTTGACAACACGCACCAGAGCTTGAAATAACATTGAATAGGTGTTTCAAGGATGAAAGTGTCTCTAGATTGAGTTGTTTCGGTTGAATAGACTGTAACAAAAATCCTAGTATGGGGAATCCAGAGAGAAGATGCATCTGCTGCTGATTTGCTGGATTTTCATCCAAGACAGAAGCAACAAGTTCGATAACTTCTGCTGTCATGCGCTCTTTTGTACCAGGCATAGCTGAAATTTCCTCTTTAAGTGCTTCACTTTCACATCTATCAGATTGTGTAATCAAAGGAAAGAAAACAGAAATCCCTCCGACACAGTAAATTATCTGCTGGAGAAGGCGTCGCGAGCATAGCTGAGTGCCAACCATGATATCGGCCTCAAATGCGAGCCTATCTTGTAGATGATCTGATACTCGAGACACATTAAACAATCTCTTACCATCACTCGCCTAAGGGTTGATAAAGGAAGTTTTTTTTAGTAAATCGGAGAAACAATATTCTTAGTAAAGATGGCATAAATGGGTAGCAAAGAAGGGCTTTAAAGGGTGTCTAACCTGGGCATTAAGTCCAAAGGAAATTTTAGATGCAAGCCCATCTTTTCCATCAAGAATACCACTAGGAAGTGAATTTTCAGAAATGGGGCCAGTCATCTCATTCTCTAAGAATGCATACATGTAACTTGGTCCTAACGAATAAATGGCTTGAACTTGCTCAGAAGACAAGGAATCATTAAACAAGTAAATGGGACCAATCTGGCCAAAAAATGGAAACGCATCTCGGATGTAGTCCAGGCCATCGTTATCTTGGATAGTTGGCAACGTCATTCTTGTACCAATGAAGCAGCTGGTAAGTACATCAGTAACTTTCGGATAGCTGAAGTATAAGATAACGAAAAAAAGAAAGGACTGAGAAAATTGAAAAGCAAAGAACCCAAACATTACTTAATGCGAGTTGTCAATAATTCTAAGGATATTACAACCAGCCCTTAATCAAAGTAGTATAAAACAATATTAGTTGAATGACCTGCATCTTTCAGATAATAGAAGATCCCCATCAACATAACACCTCAGGAGGCTCCCGCCCCAGAATGCTCTCCCAATACTATGAGAAACACAAATAAAATGCCATTTTTTACAGACCAAATTGGCATGCACATTTACACATTGCCGTTTCAGATTCAGTGACTGAAAAAAGAGAAAACTGTATAAGGAATGGCGTCAGCAATTTTATGAATGAAAATAAAATTAGAAAAGCTGTCAATTATCTTACAACATAAGATAGTCCATCCTCCCCAATAGCAGCAAAGCAGCCCTTTCCATTTTTTGACATAAAGCTGAAGATACCCATTTTTCCATCTCCATGAAAACTTTCTACCCTAAGCCAACAGCAAAAGGAAAACCCCTTATTCACAGGCCACTGAAAAGGTGTTCTGATTACAATGCCCTGCGAATGAAAAATAGTTTGCCAAAAATTGTAAGAAGAATCAAGATATAGTCAGAGTTTGTCTACTCACCAATAAAGTGTCACATTTTAGCATCAGTATCTCCAATAGAGTACCACTGTTCTTGTTGCAATAATTCAAAAGCTTTTCACCTTAATAAATACCCCGAGATGTCTAACTTCTACCAATTAAATTTACCATGTTCCAAATACAGTTACGGCATCACAAATTAAACACTGGAAACTAATTTCAAGTAAGATAAGCTTTAAAGAAATGGTAAACTAAAACTTTTTCAAGTGAGACAAAGACTTACAGAATCAACCCCGTTCATGTCAAAAAAGCCTGTTGGTCCTTTCTCATTCAGCATTGACAACAAACCAGCCAGTAACAGTGAACGGTATCTCTGTTGATTACGCACTCTTTCACTCCGAAGAAGGGCAAAAATCTTACGAATATCCTTCCCAGAAATACTGTGGCCACCAATTGTCTGAATTAGCTGTGTTATTTTTAAGATAACATTATCATCATCTTCCAGAGAAAACC
The DNA here is from genome assembly GCA_018901945.1 of Pugionium dolabratum. NCBI lineage: Eukaryota > Viridiplantae > Streptophyta > Magnoliopsida > Brassicales > Brassicaceae > Pugionium > Pugionium dolabratum. Next base: position 227,463 of record JAEVFF010000135.1, on the reverse strand, counting down.
AATCGAGAAGAAGGTTAAGCATTCCTGCCCGAACACATGAAGCACGATTTGATATGGAATCTCTAAGTAGTTGCTGAAACAAATTTAGCCCATAACACTGCAAAGACTCGCTGCTCTGCCAAATCATACAGCTCCACAGTAAGGATATATCCTAAAACCAAAAATACAGGAAAAAGGAAATTCCAAGTAACAAGAACTGCACCAACCTTCTGAAGCACATTTAAGTAAAGTATGATAACATCTTCATTCTGAGTAGGAAAGAAAAATTAAACATGGAAACATGACAATAGAGTTAGCCACAATAAAATAGGTAAAATAGAAACAAAAAGAGAATGATTAACTGATAAATTCTGAAACTACATCACCTTTATAAGAGCGCTGCCTTTACCATCAAATTTGCCATCAACAAGCATATCAAGTAGTGCGTCTAGGAGCCTTTGGGTAGGTTGCCATTGGAAGAAATCCAACAATAAGCTTTGTAGTGTCTGATAACCCTTGCCAGCAAGGGCTTTAAATGCCAACTGAAGGTCACAAAAGGAAGCAGTGGCAAAAACTAAGTTTACTAGAAAGAGACCTCTAGGTCCAACTAAACTCAGAAAGTTTTCCAAACAATAGAAAAACAATGCATCTTTGTTCTACTATCTGCCTACTTGAGATCAAAGTTAATTTCCAGGAATTATTTCACTATTGCTTCAGGTCCATATCATGTTAAGTAATGTTCACACATCATCCACAGAAAATTCTAATTTACACGGATAATGAGAAGAGGTGCGATGTTTGTATTCTGCTATTATGATAAAGAAAAATCTAGTACTTCCATCAGGCGTCAACCCCATGGTTTTTTCTCATCACAAGGTCACCATAATCGAACAAGCCAATTTACCGTGAACCTTACTGGTGTGAAGAGAAAAAGAAAAGAAGAATCACCTTTGAGGCATCATTATTTGCAAGCAGGGAAGTTAGAGTCTGAAGGACATTTAAAACCAACTTCTCTCCATTTGCTTCATTGAGATTACCATTTAAGAGAGAAACAATGTGTAAGAAACACTCCCCCTCACGGAATAGGGCTTGGTAATACTGAAGAGATGAAACAATAGAAGAGAAAATTAGAGGAAGCAACAAATAAGGAAATGATCTACAGCAAGAGTAGATGATGCCAAACAAGAGTTATGAACACTCAGTAACAAACGTAGAGTCATACCCTCGAATCAGTCTTGATCAAATCCCTCATACCCGTCAATAGATCAACAGATAAGTCAACAAAATCATTTTCTCTTTCCTTCACTTGAGTAAAAGTTTCTAGATATTTGGAACACACTTGTAATTTTGCCCTTTTGTCGTCCTCACACAGAGGTGTGATCTGAAATTTTGGATAAATACTTCTTTTCATGGTCATCAACAAGCGAAAAGATCAACGAATGCATAGTAAAGACTTATAAGTACATTTGAAAGAAATACCTTCATGAGGTCAATAATGTGTTTCATCACATTTTTCCTTACGGCCTTTTCCCAAAATAGCTCAAAAAGACAATCAACACAAACGGAGCTTTGCAAAACATATATTTTTGCATCATTAGTTGATGAGAAAAACTCTGTAAAAATCTTCATGCATGTTTCCATGCATTCAAACCAACCATCCTCTGTATGACTTGAATCAGATTTCTTATGAGGTGAAACAACTATAGCTCTGCTGTCATTACTTTTTACTAAATGGCTAACACACCTGGACTTTCTACTTTCCTTGGATTGAATACAAGCCAATTGGAGCACACGACAAGCTCCATTCAATGCCTTAAAAGAAAGTTTATGTTCATGTGAAAGTTGTAATAAGCGTAACAGCTTCTGTGACAGACCATTTGCGATCCTGGGTGTAGATGCAGACTGCTCGAGAGCATCTAAAAGAACAGATACACTGGGCTGCAATAACAAAAACTAATTCATGAAAGCTCTCAAAGAAAAGTACAAGACTGCTCGTCAAGACTGAATCTTCAACAATTTACTCTACGGAAATAGAGAGTACCCACGTGAGATATTCCTTAATCGGACATTCGTATACACTAGCTTTCAGAAAGACATGACTTCTCAAAAATCAAAAATCCCTTTGTAACATACAATGAAATAATTACGTATCATGGACATCAAGCAAGCAAGCAAGAATGATCACAATAAACCAGCCACTTAGCGAATGTGAAGCAAGCAACATTATTATGACACTATCATGATTCTAAGGAAATAACTTCAGCAACGGGAATATTGAACTGAACCCAAATTTCTACTTCTATTTCTAAACAATCAGAAACATTTTAGGCTCGACGAGAACCAGAAGCATCCGAGAAAGCTGTAAACAAACAAAAAATGCGAAATCTATACCGAATGAGACGCAGTTGCATCACAACTTGCAAGCGATTTTGCGACAGCGTCAGATTCCATAATGGAAATCGGTTTCGTGTCAATGATCTGTGTCAAGATCTCCAAAACTGGCGCATAACCGTTCTTCTTAGATCACTACAGAGGAAAACGCCGAAGAATAAACCCTTCCTCAAGTCCCAGATAATCAGCTTTGCTTAGAAGCATCAGAGCATTTACCCCCAAATTCTGAAATCTGTAGAAACGAAAGAGTGCAGACGAGTATACAGAACTTACAAAAGCGAGTCCTCGCTTTTACTAAATATTCTAGAAACTCCTCCCTACTAATTATTATACCAAAGTAACCCTTTTCTTCGTGAACGTTTTTTTACAGCTTCGTAAACTTATTAATCATCTATTGATTCTATTCCCACGAAAACGAGGCAACTTGTCGTCCCTAAAAGTTAAAACTCAAATTTCTTTTATTCCCAAAATAATTTACATACCTTTCAACCTATTATTCAATTATGCAATTTTCGAAATACTTTTACTATTTCTTTTCATTAATTAATTTATTTTAGTTAATAAAAAATTAAAAAAAATTATAAAAATAAATCATCTCCAATCCCACCATCCTCGTCTTTTCTTTCTTCCTCTAGTTACAATCAAAATGGATCCCTAGTTTTCCATTGACACCGTTGACGCCTCCACTCACACTACAACTTCGAAATTCAGAGTTGTATTCAAAAATATATGAATTTCAGTTAAGAATAATGAGTATAATAGTTGATTTGCGAGTTTAGTAATTGAAATTGAAAAACTATTGTAGATAATGCACATTTGAGTTTTAAACCATATTTTATAAGTCAATTAAAAGGCATTAGTAATAAATGTATTTTTATAGGTCGATTAGAAAGCATTGGTATTTGTTGATTCGTAGTGAATCGTTAGAATATTAAAAAGATTTCAATCCAAAATTATTTTGTAGCGATAAGAAAACTGAGTATAAGTAGGTACAACTGGGTATAACTCGATTTTTAAAACTAATAAAATAAGTATTAAAGATAAGGAAAATAAAATTATTAGAATATGTATTAGTGACGAGTAAAGTAAAACTAGTGAAACATATATTATTGAAGAAAAAAGTAAAATTAGTAGACTATGTATTACTAAAAGAAGTTGGTAACTGAAGATTTAATATAAATTTGAAAATTAATCAATTTGGTATGCATATTGAATTTCTATCCATGATTTGTACGTCGATTACAACTTTCTATTGGTAATGAATTGATTACAATGGTTGAATCGCAATGAATATTAAGTTAGTTCAAAATGTACGAATCATATAACTATTATTACTGGTTGAAGTCACTAACTATTTTTTATATTTTTTTAAAGAGACAATAAGCATCAACATAACCATACATTTTGACTACAAAATTTTTTTGAAAAGATTTATATGGAATTCCAAATGTTACATCTACAGTTTATTGTTTAAGAATACAAAGATGAAAAATATAACTTTGTCGTTAGAAACTAACATATGCACGAAAGTTGCAATAGATGAAAATACGACAAAATTGAAATTGAGTTATATTCTATTGTCCTGGATTACATAACAGAATTGCATATCGTACCTCCAAATTACATTAAAAAAAGAAATAATGCAACTAAAATGTTTCTATCAATTGGAGAACGACGTAAAATAACTAATAATAAAAAAATGCCAACAAAAAACTTGCAATATTTGAGAACGTTAGTAGTGTTTGATTGTGTATTTATCATTTTATGTTTTGTTGATTTTTGTATTTAAAATACACTTTATGTTTTGAAAAACTAACTAACACTAGTATTATCGTAAGATATTATTGATATCGAAATGTCAAGTAAAAATATAAATTTGATTTGAAAAATTTATTACAAAACAAATAAATTTAAGTTACCGTAAAAACTATTAAATTGTAAAAATGTATATTAAGTAGAAAAACTAAATTAAATACATGATAGTTTTTTATAAAAATATATTCGACCATACACTTTATATTTTACTTAGCATTACATATTCATAAAACTAATGTTACATCCTCTTCTTTTTTTAAAAAAAAAAATTCAAAACATATTTCTTCTTGGTTTTAAACTTTTAAATTAAAGAAAAATATGATATAACTAGATCATAGTTCTCGTGAATAAATTTATCATTCATGACCTTTCTTATGTCTCAACAATAAATACCTGGTGAAAACAAATTGTCGGTAAATAGGGCATTTGCAAAATTTATCTAAAAGTTGCCTTCTTATTTTTACAAAACTAACTTTATATCTGTTTTTTATCTTTCAACAATAACTTTATTTACAACTTTATCATTATCTTAAAAAAACAACACAAATACCATTATAAACAAATTTTTCAAAAATATTACGAAAATCATATCTTTTCATTGCACACAACCATCATTGTCGTGGTTGTTGGGAGCTCTTAATTCCATCGACACACCCACCATTTACCTCTATTCTTTCATCAAATCTCATTCATCTCAATTTCTTACATTTTTTCTCACATTTTCTTCCAATTTCTCTCTTCACACTACATTCAAAATCTTTCAACTTTGCAAAAATTCATCATTATCCGTTAAAATAAGCTTCTGTGAGTTTATATCGGTCATCATTTAAGTCGCTTAGCTAAAAAATCAAGATTGAAGGTTAGTTTTCGTGTTTTGGCTTCGATTATATTTTTCCATTTCATACAGTTACGAGAAGTTTGCTTTGCAAATAAAATACAAAGCAGACTTCTCGAAGTTTGCTTTGATCGAGATAAATCTCTCTTTAACCGGAATAAACTGTTTTTCTCACTGAAGCAGACTTCCCGAGAAGTCTGCTTCAGTGAGAAAAACAGTTTATCCGGCTGAAGCAGACAAGAACTATGCTTTAATCGGAATAAATCTCGAAGACTTCTCGAGAAGTCTGATTTGGTGAGAAAAACAGTTTATTCCGGTTGAATCACACTTCTCGAAGTCTGCTTTTGTGAGAAAAATAGTTTATTCCAGTTGAAACATACTTCTCGAGAAGTTTGCTTTGGTGAGAAAACAGTTTATTCCGGCTGAACCACATTTCTTGAAAAGTCTGATTTGCTGAGAAAAACAGTTTATTCCAGCTGTAAATATATTATATTATATATTTATTATATAAGATTAATTCTATTTTTTTTGTTTTATGTATTTAAAACTACTAAAATTATATTTTTTAATTTGTTTATTTGATTAAGTTTTTATTTTAAAATCAAATTATATCTAAACTATATTTTGGTATGTTAGTATATTAAAATTATGAACTTATATATAATACACTTTTTAACCATTAGTTTTGTATATTTTTAACTTATATTTTTTTGTAAAATTATGTTTCATCTTTAAATATTAATATCTTAAATTATCCATTATATAATTGGATGTTGATTCAAATATCTTAATCGACATGTAAAAGTGATAATCATAATTAAAAAAATTATTCATCATAATTTATCCATTATATAATTGGATGTTGATTAAAATACGCACAACTCAATCGACATGTAAAAGTAATAATCATGACTGAAAAAAAAATTATTCATCTTAATTTATCGAACCAAATAATTATATCATATTTAATTAATTTATTTTTAAAAATAAATTTATGTTTAAAATTATAATGTCACATTTGACTAAACTGTACATCATAATTTTTTTACCTATATTATTTTTTCTAATGATATATTATTATTTTTTAAAATACTCACTTATTTTTGTATATTAAAGATTTAAAAATATTATGTTACAATTGAATAAGATTTATATCATAATTTTTTTTGTAATGACATATTATTTTTTTTAAAACTCATTTCGCTTTTAATGTTAAAGATACTAAAAAATAAAAATTATTTATTTTTGATTTTTTTCTTTAAAAACTATAATAATTTATTTAGAAAATATTATACCATTCTCTGCTAATTCCAAATTTATTCACATAAATCTAGTAGATAAAAAAGTTATTGATTTCGAGTTCTACTTTATTTCTTTGAATTTTATTTTTTGCATATCATAAAATGAAAAGAAAATAAGAATTTTTTCCTCTCAAGTCATAATTCATTCTTTTCTTCTTTCAATCTATTTCTTTTTCTCGTTCCTAGAGAAAGGATTCTAAATTTGTCTCATTCTTTGTTTCGCTAAGCTTGCACCTAAGAAACAACAACCATGGAATATGAAGAAGATAAGAGAAGTGAATTAAACATTACTCGTAACGAAAACAAAGTCACGAAACGGGTTCACTTTCATACAATAGCTAAACTTCTCTCGATAAGCTAATTCTATCTATATTCTTGGTTTTTTTCGCTATCTACACAAATGTATATTTTTTTATTAAATTCATATGAATCTTTAAACATTTTCAATTTCAGTTCTATTGTTATAGTTAAACGATTTTCATTTTAATTTAAACTCAACCTATTTGGTAATGTTTAACTAGTCAATATAACATGATGAGGATCTATATGAAGATTAAACCAACCCATAAAAGCATTCACTATTTCCCTCAGCGAATCGATTTAGGGCTAAAATTATGGTTTAGGGTTAGAAAAAAACAACACGAAAATGGTGGTTTGGATTTGATTTTGTCGACAATATCTACCGACCAAAAAGAGAGACAAGAGGCACGTAATAGACGGTAAATGTAAAGGAGAAATTGATATAAAAAAAAAGACATCGAAAAAATAAAATTTGAAATAGAAAATAAAAAAGAGTAATATTCTAAAATAGCACCATTTTAAGTTTATCTTCCAAATTTAGCACAATAAAAATAAAATTCCCAAAATAGCATAAATTATTATTTAAAAATATTTATTTATCTTAAATAAAATATATATAAAATTAAAACATAATGTTTGGGTTTACTTTTTTCAATTTAAGGTTTAATTTTTTTCATTAGGAATAAGTTTTCAATTATTTTAGTATTAAATTTGTGCTATTTTTGGAAATTTAAATGACTAGTGCTATATTTGGAACAAAAACTTGAAATGGTGCTATTTTAGTCAATTGTTCAATAAAAAATTAGTAAAAGTTCAGTTTTAAGTTTATAGTAATATCATAAAATATCACAATTTTAAATTTTTCTCCTAAATTTATCATTTTAAACTTAAAATTTTAAAAATAGTACAAATTATTTTTAAAAAATACATATTTAACATAAAAAATTACAAATATAATCAAACTATTATATTTTGGTTGTTTTTTAAATTCAGGATTTAATGTTTTTTTATTAAAAAATTACAAAGTATTTTAATACTAAATTTGTGTTAATTTTATAAATATAAAATAATGATGTTATATTTGAAATAAAAACTTTAAACAATATTATTTTGATCAATTGTCATTTAAATGAATTATCAATATAGATAGTAAAAAATTTATAAATATGCGTGAAAATATAATTAACGAGACAAGATTACATAGTGTAGGAAAGTGAACTTAAATTCCAAATGGGGTTGCTCAATATTTAATGATGAACTGTTCGTTGTAGATTTGGAAACATTCCAAAAGTTTACGTAGTTTAAAAAATATGGGTGTATGTAAGTAGCTCAATATCTAAAAATATGTCTAAAATGGTAATAAAATAAGTTTATGAATCGAATAATATTTTATAATAGTATATTTTAAAGTTTTTTTGTTATAAATTTATCATTAAAAATTAAAATTTTAAATATACCATAATAATTATATAAAATATTTATTTATTTAAAATAAATTAAAAATAAATTTTAAATATTATATTTGAGTTTATTTTTTAATTTAAAATTTAAATTTTTATTAAAATAAATTTTAATGTATTTTAGTTTTAAATTTGTATTATTATTAAAAATTTAAAATAATAATATTATGTTTGGAATAAAAATTTAAAATTATGTTATTTTAAATAATCGTATTTATGAATTTTTTATTATAATAAAAAAAGTCATAATATTTTTGTTTATTTTCTTTTATTTTTTGTAAAAATAGGAAACATCATAGCATAAATGTTAATATTTAGCGGCGAGATTGACTGAAACCGCTTAACCTCGGGTCGCTTTTTTTCCTCTTCACGAAACCCAAGCCGTACGCGTGCCGCCACGCGCTTCAACTATCTTCAATCTCGAGCGTTCTTTTCTCTCCGATCGGTTTCCTTCTTCATCTCCGGCAATATTGTGTGCGCTTCGCCGTTTCGTGTAACTCCTACGACATTCTGGTGTCTCTGATTCTAAAATCCTAGTTTGGGGTTGTTAGGGAAATCGAGCATCTTCGTCTCGTTCGAGACTTCGCTACGGATTTGACTCATTGTAATATGTGATTGCTGTTACAATACAACAATGGTTGATAGTAGTAATAAGAAGAGGAAAGAGTTCATCAGTGAAGGAGACATCGCGGCTCTTTTGCAAAGGTCTTCGTTTTTTCCGCCATTAATTGATTCTTGGGACACTGGGTTTGACTAATTCGGCGAGGTAATTGCCTTTTGTTGCAGATATGACACCATGACGATACTGAAGTTGCTACAGGAGATGGCTTTTTACGCCAAACCCAAGATGGACTGGGATGAGTTAGTTAAGAAGACCAATACTGGAATTACTAATGCTGGAGAATATCAGTTGCTCTGGCGACATCTTGCTTATCGAGATTCTCTCCTCCCCGTCGAAGATGAAGCTCCAATTCTGGTCCGTCTAAACTCTAATCTCTTTTTATTTACATTAGTTTCAGTGAGTTGTTCTTGTGCCATTTTTGGGTTTGCCTTATATTCTAGGATGAATGTATAGTCTACAGACTTATCTGATATATATATATATATATATGTGTGTGTGTGTGTGTGCAGGGAACAGTCTTTGTCAGTAAGGGATTTTATGCTTCTTATCTGCTATATTTCTTAGGGTATTGTTACAGTTTTTTTGGGATGTTGGTTCTGTCTGGCTGTGTAGGTGGAAGACAGAGGAACTTGTCTGTTTATTCTCTTCTTCGTTTTTATGTTATTAACAGAGTAGGCAAATTCATGTTGCATTGTTAATATCTGTTAATAAGCTATCTTAAGCGTTGGTTTTGGGTTTCTTACTTGTTACCTAGGAGATAGTAGCTGATGATTGGTTACTATTCTCAATATTGTTGTGTACCTTTTCTCTACCGTCTCAGAGTGAAAGTTCCACTTGTTTCAATTTAATTTGGTGGTGATTATTGAAACTTCTTGGTGAAAAGCATTTTGGTCTTAAGGTGGAATGAATTTCTGTATCATGTCAGAGCTGTGAACTACAAGTTGTAGTTGCAAGTTTTAACAAACCCTTGATTGTGCAGGATGATGATAGTGACATGGAGTGTGAATTGGAAGCTTCCCCGGCAGTCAGCGTTGATGCAGTAGCAGACGCTATTGCACATGTGAAAGTAAGAACGAATTAGAACAAAAATTTCTAAGATTATTCTTCTTTCCTCTCAGTCTCCTTGTTCAGTTTCAAGAGAAGAGCTGTTCCACTATACTTTTTCTTCATAATGCTATTTCTGTGTTATATTTTCTCCCAGGCGATATTTGAGTTCTTGCTGTATATCTATTTGTCATTTGTGTCTCCTGTATTGGACATTAGTTTCTAGATTCATGTAGGTAATTCTATAGATAATTTTCTAGATATTCAGCAATGATTTTGTGGGTTTCATATTGAGATTTGTTGACTAGATGTCTCCAATTATGAGGAACTAGCTGATTATGATTCCGCTTTTCTTTTGTTGGATCTTTGGGTTTTTCTTATTTGATAAGCATCTACACTTATGAAGCGCAGTAGATTAGTTTTGTATTATCTTCACCAGACATTCAGAAATGGTTTCGTGGGTATTTTGGTGTCCGACTTGATATCTTTAATTATGAGAGACTAGCCGATTATGATTGCGCTTTCCTTTTGTTGGATCTTTGAGTTTTCTTATTTGATATCATAAGCTCATGAAGCGCTGTAGAAAAGTTTTGTGTTATCTTCACCAGAAAATTGTTTCTTCTATTGAAAAGGAGCTTACTTTTGTATTCTCTTTTCTCAAGTTTTCATACGGCCATGCAGTCTTCCTAGTCGTGACTATTATTCTTGGGTATTAATGTCTGCTTATTCTGAGTTTCTGTTTCCTGTTTTCCTCTTCTTTTAAGGTGATAGCTGCTTCTTATGTTCCAAGTGAGTCCGATATTCCCGAAGACTCAACAGTTGAGGCTCCCTTGACCATTAATATACCTTATGGCCTGCAAAGCAGGCCTCAGGAACCATCAGACTCATATTGGTCACCAAGAGGGATGAATATCACCTTTCCTGTTTTACTTCAGAAAGCAACTGAGGGACATAATGGAAATGGTTTAGGCAGTAGCATAGCTCCTCGGAAGAGAAGAAAAAAATGGTCAGCTGAGGAGGATGAGGAGCTGATCGCTGCTGTGAAGCGACAGGGTGAAGGCAGCTGGGCCCTTATTGCTAAGGAAGAATTTGAAGGAGAGAGAACAGCCTCACAACTCTCACAGGTTGTATTCTGATTCGGCTGATACTGTTTTCTCATTTTCCTCATATCTGTGATGATCTTCATGTACTTTGTGCTTCCTCTCGTATCAGCACGCATGTGTGTTCTTATGTTGTTTATTCATTCTTTCGTGTTTATTGCGCTATGGCATATGCATTGTCGGTCTTCAGTTACCATCATGTAGAGAACCAGTTCGTAGGGTAAAGGAATCTGAGCTTCAAATGAAGTGGGTCTCTAATTGCACTACAAAAAACGAGTATGATCTAGGGCGGTTGCCTCTGTTGATAATATTGCCATCCTTCCTTATCTTTTCATTTAGACCCCTGTTCTTGGTATCACTACATGCCTATCATTATCTGAATTCTGTTGAAGATAATGTTGGCGTAGAAGAGAGAACCATAGCAAAGATCCCTTGAAACAACCTTCATAAGCTCCTTATGCTCTTAAGTATTTACACCATATATGTTGCACTTTGTCTAGATGTCTAGGCTTTTTCTTTCACTCTTCCTTTGTAGGATCCTTGTTTTGTTGGTTAAAGGCATTTGTAGCAACTATTAACATATCGAGACTATTTGCAAAATTGTGGTAATTGCTGTAGAAATACCTCTGTTGTCATCTAGTTCGGCCTGGATGTGGGTTTCTCCCCATTTTTCCCGAGTTCAAATTCCGGCAACGGATCTCTTATGATTAATAATCTCTGGACAAGCATAGTTGTGGATATTTTCTTGTCAGATTATTTCTGATGGTTCCAGGAATACTCTGCAAGTAGTGTGGAGAAAGATTTCTGAGGACAACTTTGGATGGGCATCTTTGATGTTTTTTATTTAGCATATTTCCTTCATTGGGCGGGTAGTAACAAACTGATTTTTCTTATATGCAGCGGTGGGGAGCTATAAGGCGAAGATGCGATACTTCAAACTCTTCTACACAATCTGGCCTGCAGCGAACAGAAGCACAAATGGCAGCTAATCGTGCATTATCTTTGGCGGTTGGAAATCGGCTACCCTCAAAGAAACTTGCAGCAGGTACGAGTATCAGAAGATCCTTTCCAGCTTATTCTTCTGTTCACGAGTTCGTCTAGTCTCTGACTATGTTATACTTGCTTAAATTGTTTTTTCTTGCAAAGTTAAATTGTTTTGCCCCAACACTTCTCTTGATTGAATTTTTCAATTTGACTATTTCTGTAGGTATACCTCCAATGCTTTCATCCGGTATCACGGGACCACAAGCCAATGGTCCGAACAGTGGTAGTTCATTGCAAGGTTACCAACAGTCTCAGCCAGTAGTTCAAGCATTGCCCCGGGCAACAACATCAGCTCCAACTGCAAAATCTAGAGTTACTGGAAAGAAAACAACAGCAAACTCCATTTCGAGAGCAGAACTAATGTCAACAGCTAATTCAGTAGCTGCTGCAGCCCTTATGTCTTGCGTGGCTACTGCCGCACCAGTGCCAAATGTTGAACTAGGAAAGAACACTGTTGCTGCATTAGGGCCAAAGGCTGAACCAATAAAAACCGCTTCCGCAGCCTCTTTGGCTCGTCCATCAGGTATCCTACCAGCACTAAATGCTGAATCTGGGAAAATCTCTTCGGCAGCTTCTTTGCCTCGTCCATCAGGCATCTTACCAGCACTAAATACTGAGACTGTAAAAACCGCTTCAACAGCCTCCTTGCTTCGTCCATCAGGTATTGCAGCTTCTTTGCCTCGTCCATCAGGTATTGCGGCCTCTTTGCCTCGTCCATCAGGTATTGCGGCCTCTGCGCCTCGTCCATCAGGTGTTATATCAGTACCAAAGGCTCAGCCTGTAAAAACTGCGTCTGCTTCCCCTTTGCTTCGACCATCAGGAATTGCAGCCTCTTTGCCTCGTCCATCAGGTATTGTGGCCTCTTTGCCTCGTCCATCAGGTATTGCGGCCTCTTTGCCCCGTCCATCGGGTGTTATATCAACACCAAAGGCTGAGCCTGTAAAAACTGCATCTGTTGCCTTTTTGCCTCGTCCGTCAAGTATTCTGTCAGCACCAAAGGTTGAGCCCGTAAAGAATCTTGTTGCTGCTGCTACTAACACTCAAGCGGTTGGAGCTTTGAATGCAAGGCATGCAGTTAATGGAAGCCCAAGCCACGTGATATCTTCATCATCTTCTAACAAACCTTCACCTATGTCCTCTCTTTCAAAAGGATCTACAATTCAGAATCATTCTGTTCCTTCTGGTTTTGCATCGTCAAGGTTGGCCCCTGTACAAGGAGTTCCTGCAACTACACAAAAGCCAAGTGCCGCAGCGGCAGTTACCGCTTCTTGCAAGCCGGCTGGTGTACAAAAAGAGAAAGACCAGGGAAACAGAGCAAGCCCTTTGGTTACAACACTTCAGCCAGATAAAACCTTAACAAACTCAGCGATTAGCACAGGTAAACTGGTGGCTGCAAAAGTGGAGACTCCTCCTAGTCTTATGCCGAAGAAAAACCAGGTAGTTCAGAGTGAAGTTAGCAGTTGCACCGCTAAAAGTTCATTGGATAAACAACCTGAAAAAGAGACTAGTGCCACGGTTTCACCTCTCATCGGAGCTGAGGCTGAAACAAAACCCAAAGTTGATGCAAGTAAAGGAAAAAAAGATGTTGCAAGCGTGACAGGGATCGTGCAGAAGGAGTTATAGTTCATTTGCGGAAATAAGTTGCTTCATTATTTTAGTGCTTCCATTAATGTGTTTGTTAGGATTCAGACAAGAGATGATGGTGTACAGTAGGGCCTCCTAAATATATGGTATTTAGTAGTAATTAGTAATTTCAATTTAAATATACTTCAAATTTTCCAGAGAATCTTCAAAGCTCAGAAAACAGATACAGATCGATTTGCATCTCATTGGTAATCCACAGGTAAGCCAATAGTTTTGGTACAAGACAGAATAGCTAGAAAACATGGAACTGAAAAGGCAAAATAACTAAGAGATGATTGATTATTCAGGGAGCTTTCCGGGTTCCCTAATGTAACTATGCTGTTTTTGCAAACCTGGAGATGGAATTACACAACAGAACGGAGATGATGCAGATTGCTTCTGTTGCCTGTGCTTCTTTAACTTGACACCGAACAAGAATGAGCGTAATGGAATCCTCGGTCTACCAGTAGACGAGCTCTTGCTCGTAGTTGTTATTGCTTCTGTTGCACTTGAGATCCCAAGATCCTCTTCCAGTTTACTCAGAATCCTCTCAACTTCAATTTTTAACACTCTTACACGATCTAGACCCGTTTGAAGTTCGCTTGAGATCCTTTTGTTCTCCTGTTTCATGTTAATTATCTCTCCATGGAACTTTGCAGATTGGTAACCACTAATCTCTGAATCACTTCCTTCACTGCTACCCGAATGACCCGTTACTCTTGCAATTTCCTCTTGGATATTTGCTAGCGATGCATACCTTCCCTGGAGTTCGTCTTTTAGAACCGCACTGTTCTCTAGCCATAACTTTAGCTCTGTCTGAATCTCTCTAAGGTGTCTATAGATAGGTTTTGCCTCTGATGCAAGTGCAGGATTACTACTAGTTATTGGAGAATCCTGTTGATGCTTGCTTTCGATTCTCAGTTTCAATAGTTCTGATTTTAGATCCTGGACTGTTGTCTGGTATTTCTGTATCTGATGTACCGATGTGCTAAATCTTAACCAGAACTCAAGATTCTCTTCTAACACTGCGTCAATATCTGCCCGGACTTTGTCTTCCACAGATGGAATCGTCGTTCTCGGGCTGTCATCAACGTTCGCAAATTTCACCCTAACCTCATTTGACTTTGTTCTTCCAGGTGTTCTTTTCATCTCCCCTCCTTGATGATGCGGCGTAGTGGAAACCGAAAAGTTAGAAGATGGAGAAATGCTCACACTTTCCCGCTGTCCTTGATCTTGTTCCACCTGGTTATTTTCTTCTACTTGATGCAAAGAGTGTTTCCCAGGCGTGTCGAGTTTTTGGCGTAACGACTGAATCTCTACGTCTTTATAATCAACAGCGTTCTTGAGTTCTCTCAGCTGTAATGCTAGCTCGAAGAATCCTTCACGGTTCTTCTTCTCCACTTCACCTAGCTTTCTCTTTACTTCTCTGTAATCCCTTAGTACTGATGTGTATTCATCTAACAGAACCTTCTCTCTATCCTCCATGCCATCTGATGACAACTGCCTCCAGTTTGATGTCTCCTCATCTTCGTCTTCAGTCACCAGGTCTTCTGCTTCTGTTCCTAAACAAGTGCTTGCTGTTTCTGATAAAGCAAACGTATCTTTAATCTCCGGTTTCTCTTTTTGATCTCTTTTGCCGTCTTCACTCTCTTTAACTATTGTGGCATCTTTCTTCCTTTCATCTATACTGCTCCTCGTTTGTGTCTCTTTCGAGCTTGATTTCAGATTATCCAGAGAATCTTCTGACCCGGCAACAACAGGCAATTCCTGGAAAATTCCTGCTCCTTCGACATCTTCATTCATCTTCACTTCTTGTAACTTACCAGATAAATCCTCAGTGGTCCTATTGGCTTCCTTGAATTGATTCTGTATGTTCATGTTTTGATTTTCCACTCTCTGGAATAGTTTTCTAACTTTACTCAGCTCGTCTTCAAGCACGGTTATCCTCTGTTTCATATCCGTGGAATCCGAAACAAGAGAGGCCTTGTCCTCCTCTAGACCATGGATATGTTCATGTAAACCATCTATCTCTGATCTTAATGTCTTAACCAATGCAGTGTGAGACGAAGCATTGGTCTCTAATGAAACAACTCTCTGTACAAGATCATCAATATTCTCCACAAGCTTCACAACAGTAAGAGTCTCATTTGAATCTTCTTTCTTAGATTCATAGCTCGATTCTTGAACAGCATCAGCTTCTTCTTGTGTCTTAATAACCTCATCAGAATCATCACTTCCTGGTTTCTCAAATTTGTTCCGCAATGCATTAAACTTCTTTTTAGCAGTAGTGATCCTTTCCTTCTCGATTTTCGTCTCTTCAACAGATTGCTTCTGTTTCTCCTCAAGCGTAGCAAGTTTCTCCTTACAAGAGCTCAATGCGGTGCTTGCCATCAGTGTCCTAGCTTCACTATCATCAAATGCAGCACCAAAACCAAACTCATCTTGTAAGCTACAAACCTTCTTCTGCATCCCAGTCACTTCATTTTCCAAATCCCAATACCTCTCATAAGACTGCTCATATGAGCTCCTCACAAACTCCTTCTCAGTCTGCAACGCCAATATCCCCTTCTGAAGCTTATCTATCTCCTCCAAGCCATCTTCTTTACTCAAACCCGAACTCACAGTCGCTGCTTCTCGCTTCGCTAGAGCAGAAGATACTGTCCTTTTCAGACCAGCCGGTCCTTTTCTTGACAGCATCATAGAATGACTCCTGAAATTTTTCTTTGGAATCTCTGGAACTTCAGGTATGTTGCTTCCCTTGGGAATTAGATGAAGATGCTTAGCCGGTTTCCGCAGATTTCCTTCATAATCTTCATCATCCTCCAAAGGGAATTGAACATGTTCAGGGAAAGCTGTGGCGATTGTGCGGTTAGCACTTTGAAGGTCTCTAGATAAATGATCATATCGTTCAGCTAATGCACGGTATGATCGAAAAGCTTCCTCCACAAAGTTAACAATCTCTGGTCTTTTACGATAATACATCTCAGCTCTTTTCGCAAAAGTGTCTCCATCTTCATCTATGATCTTAAGAGTATACTCTACTTTCTCTTCCATATCTACAACACCAGAAGAATTATTTTCTTAATCATCTTCATTTAATCAAGCAATGACATAAAAAGATAAAAGAAAAATCATTATAAGGAGGGAGATGATGAATCAGGAGAATTGGAACGTACCTTGAAGATTGTGTTCGAGCCATTTGGATTGCTTTGTACGGATGTGACTGGCCCACCACCAAGAATACGCATTGCTCGCTGCTCTCTGCAACATATTTGTCGTCCTAAGGAAGAAGAAGAAGAAGAAAGCTCAAACATGGCCGATTCATCAACGTGTGAAAACCTGAGACTTTCAGTTTCAGACAAGAAGAGAGATGAAGTCTACTTTCAGTTTCAGACAAGAAGAGAGATGAAGTCTATGTCCGTGTGTAAAGGACATGTCCGAATAATTTGGTGGATCCTTTGATCAACCTCATTTTTAGGATGTTCCCTTTGACAATAACAAATAACTAGGTTTAAACGAGAACAATTTTGACACATTATAATTAATTATTTATTTAGTAAATATAAATTAAATATGTATATAATTGATTTTTTATTTAAAATATATTTTTAAAATATTGATTATACAAACGAAATATACAATAAAATTAAATTATATAAATAAATTTAAATTGTTTATATTTTGGAAAGATAATATTATTAAATAGATAAACAATTGTAAATGTGATAATATTCAATTATTACAAACTTTTGTTTTATATTTTTTTACTAATTTTTAAAATTATTAATATTTTATTTTTATATATTAAATTTGTCTTTTATATTGAAATATTAGAGATTTTTTATTTATATTAGGTTTGTTTAAAATATTAGAGATTTTTAACAATTTATTATTTATTCATCATTTGGTGATTCAAAATATTGCAATTTCTTTTCATAATTTTATACAATGTGATATGTTTTTAAACTTTACAATCTTTAAAAGAAATTTACATTTTTTGCTGCATTCTTTCGTTTCTTATATTTAAGTTTGTGTCAATGAATATGGAAACAAAATTACTAAAGGCAATTTTTAAAAATGGTTCATGAGTCTCACCATCACATCATTATATTATTCATCATTTGGTGATTCAAAATATTGCAATTTCTTTTCATAATTTTATACAAGGTGATATGTTTTTAAACTTTACAATCTTTAAAGAAATGCTATTTTAATGATTTTTTATTTTATTTGTAGCATTTTATATTTTTATTTAAATTAACCACGTGAAATTAATGATATCCATTATTTTTAATAAAGATTACTGTCTAGTGATAATACAATTGATTTAAAAACACTTTAAATCTTTCGTCTATTTACTATATTTTAATGATTTTGATTTAAAAATCTAGTATCCAAATATTTAAAAATATGAGTTAGTTTTCAAAATACATAATTTTTCGAATAATGTTAAAAAATTTCTCTCTTGTAATCTAAGTAATTAGAGTATTGTTTACTTGTTTCGAAGTTTTAAAGTGATTATTAATCAAATTAGTCTTTATTAAATTTAAATGGTTGTATGAATAAGCACACAGCATAATCATTTGCTATTGGGAAAGGAATGACAAGATAGTTTGTCTATTAATTTGCCCATTTAATATGGTTACAGAAAAAAAAAAAAAGATCACGTGGGAAGCATGCGAAGAAAAAGCATTCGGATAAGCCTTAAGAGTCAAAATTTATTTGGTTAAAAACTTTAGATTGTAATTTTTGAGGGACCACCAAAATTGAAAAATATCAATCATCATTTTCCATATATCCAAAAACTCGGAGGCGATCGTTTGATGAGGCTGCGAATTGCTTTACCGGAGGCGTATTTTAGAGGTTGAGAGAACGCGACGTCAACTCTTGACTCTTCCCGCACGTTAAGCTAAAGAAATGTTGGTTTTTCTCTCTGATTTTATCCACTGATCTTTTCCGATCTCCTGAGTTTCTTTCTTCTTGCCTCTCGTTGTTTGCTTCTGATCGCTCTCGCTTCCTCGTTTCCGTACGTTCGAGGCTTAACTAACTCGTTTTCTTTTTATTTTCTTGCTAATCTGTCCCTCAAATCGGATTGTGGCCGTTTTGTATTAGACAACGATCTACATAATTATTGCGACTTTCAAATAATTTGAAGAAATCTTCTGATTTGCGTTAGTGTATCGTCCTGTGGGGGTTACTTGCGTGAAATTAGAATTATGAAAGTTTTTCATAATCTTGTTTTTTTTTGTAGTGTTTGATTATAGAGATCATATTATTGTTCAATGTTGTGCGAAACTAATTCTTTTGTTTGTGCAGGTTGCTCAGCAAATTGATTGTATAAAGGAGCTTAGTTGATCTTTTGTCTCCAATCATTGTTACCTGCTCTTTGGGATGATGATGCGCACAGTCTCTCTACCATTGTCACATGATCTGAATGTTCATAAGATCCATGAAACTTCTGGATGCCATTATGTACGTAGTGTTGTGTTTGCTTGTCGATTTTTTTTATCAACAGTTCCTGTGTTTTGATTACTTACATGTTATATGTTCCGGATGTGTCCAATTTCTCCTTCTACCTGCAGAGTGTCGCTGGTAAAAATCGTGTGTATCTGACACGGACACGTCTTTCATCATGTTCCACGGTATCGTCATCTGTGCTCATAACATAGTTTAATGGTTTAGTTTCTTGCTTTGTGTATCTGTCTATTTTTCTTCAAGCAATGTTGGTGTTGTTATGAATTCTCTTCTAACTGTAGGATTTTATTCTGTTATTAATTTTTGTATATATGCATCTGGGTCTGCTTTTATTATATTTAAGTTTGTTTGTGTACGTGTCGGATAGTTATGTATAGATCTCTCTCTTTAAATTATCAACCTAAGACTCTGGTATGTGATGAACTCTCCTCTACATTTAGGACGTTTTTTTGCTAGTTATTCTCGTATTTATATTTGGTTTCTGCTTCTCTTGCTATAAGCTTGTGTGTGCATGTGTCTGGTAGTTATGTATAGCTCTCAATTCTCAGTGTGAAGTTTGTTAGCCATGTGTTTGCTGTTTGTCTTCCCTCGTGATCATAGATTCATTTTAGTGAAGTTATTGATTATTTTACTAGTATAACACCTTCACATGAGCTTCTATTAATCGTATGCTTCCTCTCCTGTTGTCTTAGAGACAAGACTTTTGGAGTCTCCAGCTTCTGGAGAGCTTGAGTGGTTCGATATCACCTGTATCATCCAGGTGTAATGCGTTGGTTTGTCGATCAGCTCTCTTTCGAGGAAGTGGAAATGAAGGCCCTATTCTTAAATCAACTGCAGTGATATTCTCAAGGTTATATGCTTGAACCTTTGTTCACTTATACTATTAAATGAGTGGGGTGTGCTTAATCGACAAACTGTGCACACACACATTAGATGCTTTTGCTTACAATTGAGAACCGAAAGAGGTCAGGAGTTGGAATAGGGGGAGTAGTATATCATTCCAAATACATTTATACTTTTTAATAATTGAAGCCATTTTACCTGAATGTTTGTTATTGATATTAGGGCATACGATGCTTTACGTGGAAATCCTCATTTAATGAAACTAATTCCAGCAGTTGGGATTCTTGCATTTGCAACGTGGGGTCTTACACCCCTTCTGCGCCTTGCCAGGGTTACCAGGTTCGAGGTGAGATGTCATTTTCTATTATACATTCCTTCACTTTTGGTTGCTATAGTTTAAATTAAGTGGATGCAACTTTAATTTCAGAAAGGGAATGAAGCAAATTCACAGAAGAGCAGCACGCAATACATTGTTGTATCATATCTTCAGCCGTTGTTGCTTTGGAGCGGAGCAATCCTGTTATGCAGGTCGATTATATTTTTGTTTCTTAACGAGTTATCTAACACACAATTTTGCTAAAATCAATATGGAATTATCTTCCAGAACATTGGACCCAATAGTCTTGCCTTCAAGTGCCAGTCAGGCTGTTAAACAACGCCTTCTGACTTTTGCTCGGTCCATGTCAACAGTGTTGGCATTTGCCTGCTGCCTATCAAGGTGAGCAAGATTCTCTGTATAGCGTTACTATAATAATGATGCTAGTACGTTAACTGTTGAAGTATTTGCTTAAGGATACAAATCTTCAAAAGAGCTAAATGGACCTTTCTGCAGGTTTAGCATTTAGGTTCTTTCAATCAGTTGGAAAAGAGCATGCTATGCCTTCTGTCGTTCTATATCTGTCTTAACTTAGCTTTACTGAGTTTCAAATGGTTTTTCAGTTACTGAACATGTTTATGCAATCTTTGGACTGATACAACATGTATTTTCTGCAGCCTACTTCAGCAGGCGCAGAAATATTTTATGGAGACAAATAATCCCACTGATACCAGAAATGTATGTCTTCCTATTGTATACCTTTTTTCTATGGTTCTTGATTTTTATTATATAAGAGATCAAGTAGTAACATAACACCTGCAGCTGCCTACGTTCTGTGTTGCCTCAACCTCAACTGTAGTGCTGAGTTTTCTTTAGTATTTACCTATTGGTTGAAATTGAGTATGCTTCCTGTTACGTCTAGTCCTTCCATTAACAAAGATGTTATAGTATATTTGAGTTGCACTTCAGATTGCGACTCACGAACAAATAGGCATTTTATCCCTCCAAACTTGTAGTCTTTTTCTGCAATTTGCTTTCATTTATTTTACTTTTTTCTGATGGAATGAACTCCTTCGACATAGTTGTACAAAAATTCAGTAGGCTGTTGGAGAAGTTGTACTTGAGACTAGATGATGATATCTTTTACAACTCTCCAGCTGAGAGGCTTTCTTAGGAAATATGTTTATTCGTTTATTCTTATGCCAGATGGGTTTCAGTTTTGCTGGAAAAGCTGTTTACACTGCTGCGTGGGTGGCTGCTGCTTCATTGTTTATGGAGCTGTTGGGTTTCTCTACCCAAAAGTGGCTTACGGCTGGAGGTCTGGGGACAGTACTGCTCACTCTTGCTGGTCGCGAGGTAAGGTCCCCTCTTTGTGGTAAAACTTTGGCATACTAAATCTATTTACGGTGGGACAATGGAATACCTTTTGTGGATGGTGCAGATACTTACAAACTTTCTTTCAAGCATTATGATTCATGCTACTCGACCCTTTGTTCTGAATGAGTGGATCCAGACGAAGATAGGAGGATATGAAGTTTCTGGCACAGTAGAGGTTTGTTAAGTTGTCAATTTTCTTGTTACCACAGGCTGCATTAGATTTTTTTTTGTTTGGAATTCATATCACGTCACTGGCTTCAAACAGTTTTCTTCTTTTTGACATATGAACTTTGTTCCATAGAATGAACTTTGCTTCTTTTCAGCACGTCGGCTGGTGGTCACCTACAGTTATCAGAGGCGATGATCGTGAAGCAGTTCATATTCCTAACCACCAGTTCAGTGTAAATATTGTGAGAAATCTCACTCAAAAAACGCATTGGCGCATCAAAACACATCTTGCCATCAGTCATCTTGATGTCAGCAAAATCAATGTGAGAAAATATTATTGTTTTACACATGCTTTCATCTATGCACTTTTAAATTCTGCTGGCTTGTTCAATGTAAGAAGATATTGTATTGTATTTCAATTTTACAGAATATTGTGGCTGATATGCGCAAGGTGTTGTCTAAAAATCCTCAAATCGAGCAGCAAAAAATACACAGAAGAGTTTTTTTGGAGGATATAGATCCAGAAAACCAAGCCCTTAGGGTAAGAACTAAGAAGATGCCTTCTGCCAACGTCTAATATGTCTGTTTCATGTCAATCAGATTTAACTTATATATATCTGATATTGATGCAGATCTTAATATCCTGTTTTGTAAAGACTTCACGTTTTGAAGAATACCTTTGTGTTAAGGTATGACAACTTGGGTAAACAGACACTTTTCCATGTTTTCATCACTCTAGTATGTCTCGTTGGCTGCTAATTTATTTCACTGAAATTGCCCATTTCACCTACGAATCAATTTTGTTACATCCATATACATGCAACAATTTAAACACAAAAAAATTACAGCACCACTATATTAGTCTGATCAAATATGTTGACATGTTTCTTCTTTCATCACCTTCTCAAGACATTATTTTGTGTGGCAATGGGTTTGTACTTGTGTGCATCAACGAGCATCTGTGCCTGTTTTGCACGTGTGTTTTGTGTTTGTGTATGTGTGTCCGCATGTCATGTGAATATGTAACATGATGGAATCTTATGATAAATTTTATTACATGTCATGAGCTATGTCATATAACTTCTATATATCTGAACAGGAAGCAGTGCTCCTGGATCTTCTTAGAGTTATTAGGCATCACGGTGCACGTCTAGCAACTCCCATTCGCACAGTTCAGAGGATGCGTAATGAGGCTGAAGTGGACAGTGCAGGATTTTCAGACATCATTTTCAATCAGGCAGCTATGAACCGTCGATTCATGCTGATTGAGCCATCCTACAAAATAAACAGTGACGACAACACAAAACCCTCCTCACCTAGCTCAGTGCAAAAAAGCGAAGAAAAGGACCTCCAAAGAGAGCCATCGGAAATCAAGGCAGAGACAGAAAACAACGGATCAGTTTCGGTTTCAAACGCCAGAAAAGAGAAGCAGAAAGCGACTCTTGGTTCCAACTCCGGTACAGGTACTAAGGGTTCACCAACCTCAACATCTGATCCGCTTGCAGAACATAAATCAGAAGAGAAAAAGAAAGATAGCGTGGGAGATGCAAATAAAGAAGATAAGGAAGAAGTTTCTAATGGTGAAGGTGCAACAGAGCAAACACTGAAACCAAAAGGAAGACAAGGGACAGAAAAAAGCAGCGGAGATCCGAGAGGCCGAGAATGTGGAGGATCCGGTACCAATTCGTTGGTAGAAGAGAACATTGTTCTTGGTGTTGCCTTGGATGGTTCAAAACGTACACTTCCGATTGATGAAGAAATCGAAGCATCGGGTGCGGTAACGGAGTCTGAAGAACTAGGTATTGGATCGGAATGAGTGGAAAGTAGAGGAAATGCATCTGTAGAAAGTAACAAACACAAGTGAAGAAAAGAGCGCTGACTTCTTTTATTTGTTTTTTTCTCTAAGTGTAGAGGTTTGCGCCATCTCATCTATGTAAATAATAAAGATCAGTGATTAAAAAAACTCGCAATTAATTTTGTTTCTTTGAGGCTTCTTTTGTGTTGCTTGTTGACAGTGTATGTATTATCCACTAGGGATGGGCACAACTTCTCTTTCGTCCTGTGCCGTCCTGAATTCTTGTTCCCTATACAGGAAATTTATATAAATTTAATAATTTTTCTTTCGAAACGGGTGGGAACAAAAATTCTGAAATCATGTTCTAAGCAAAATATATTTTACTATATAAGGGTGGATATATTGGTAAAATTTTATAATTCAGATTAAAATACGTATTATTAACAATTTAGATTTTGACATGTTAATGCATAAATACGAATAAAGAAATCAACACATCAATTTGACATGTGTTAATGTATTAATATAAAAAATAAAATTTACATATAAAATTATTATAATTAATGAGATTTATGTATATGTCTTTGTTATTTTAGATTTTGACATATGTTGTATATAAATAAGTGTGAAAAAATAAATAAATTAAGAAAAAATTATTAAATCAAAAAATGAAAATATAAGAATATATTTTAAATGGATATTTTAATAAAATATATAAAGTTTATATAAATATATAAAGTTTATATATATAAATATTATACAAACAAATATTATATAAAGATAAACATGTTTAATGTGATATGTATCATAATTATAATCACAAAAATTCAATTCGAAAATATGGTAGTAGAAAAAACTCAAAAATTTTAGAAAATCGATATTTTTTAGTAAAATATATAAAATTTATAATATATGAAATTATAAAAATAATAATACATACATGTTTTAATGAATATAAAAATATGATAGGTCGATATTACTTTTGTATTTTCACTGTAAGGACTAGTATACATGGTATTGTGTTGATGCTAGTAACTGATTTTCATTGTATACTAGAATTATAGGTAATTAGATATAGTGTGCATTTTAATGTAGAGTCTGATTAAACGAAGATTATACGAATTATCAATTTCAAAATCAAATATTTATACCACAGTTTTATCTATAAATTATCTATATTTAAAATATTATATTTTAGTACTAAATAATTATGTATGTATCTTAATACTAGAGGTATAAAATGTTACATATAATCTTACTTTGATTTTATTATATTTTTAAGACAAAACCAAAGTTATATTTGTATAATTGCTACTTTTACTATTTTGAAAAAAAGCTTGGCCAGTTTTCATCCCATCCCATTTATTTTCCGTATGAGTTTTAAATGATACACTAGATTTATACTCATGACAAAAATATTCGTAAATTATATAATATTGTTTATTATTAAATATAAATTAAATATTTATATAATTTTTATTTTTATTTAAAATTATTTTTAATAATATCTTTTTTATATATGTATATATAAATTAGAAAAAGAAAAAAATTTTACTTTTTATAAATTTAATAGTATTTTTTGTTAGTTTAATAAAATATATTGATTTTCTAACCAAATTAATAACAATGACATCTATCATAATTATTGTAGTAATTTAAAAATATTTATATATGTATTTGAAATTCAGTGATAATGACATGTTAGTATAATATTTTTGTTAATAACACGTTAAAATAAAATTATTTTTTTTAAATGTTTAAGAGGAACAATTATATTTAGTCGACAAATTGAGAATGTTTATAACTGGCTTTTTGGCTTTCTCATACGAGATTTAAGTAAAAAAAACGTTTGATGAGTCTCTCTGCTATTAAAAATACCCATCAAATTTAATACAATTGTATTTATTTTTTATTATTGTAGAATTTTTTACAGAATCTCTAATCAATTTTTTTACAGAATCTCTAATCAAATTTTTTACCATTGCAAGAAGTAAGAATATTAATATTTTATTATGAGTCTTTCGAAACTCACTGAAATTTTTCTCACACTATTTATATGGGTTTCTCATATTATTTAAAAGATTCATATATATTCTTTTAATTATCAAATGAATGAGATTGGATCATTGGCAATTCGATATGACATGTGACAAGGCAATGAGACGTATCCCGTAGGCAACTTTTCTTCTTCTATGGATAAGCTTTTGCCACAACACTTTTAAGTCTTTTTTTTCCTCTTACTTCTCTTTTTATTGAATTAAAATATGGATTTAGTGATACTCATACACCTGCAAGTTCATATAATATATTTAGTTCCTTTTTTCTTTCTTTACGAATTCGAATTTTTTAACCATCTTAATATTAATAATCCAAAAGATGCATCATTTTGCACTAATGATAAAGAATAATACACAAACACATAAATAGTAAGAACAAAGACTTCTGCAATAATCGAATAATACAGTTCCGGAAAAATGGCGTTAACACTATGTAAGAATCTTAACATCAAAAATCTGATCAAAGCTTAGTTGAACTTATTCTCCTAATAACGTCATCGTTTTCACTTCCTTGTTCAGGTGGAAGAAGAGCTCGGAGCCTAGTCTCTGCAACATCATCAGTTCATAACAATGCTTGTCTTCACAGAGTAAGTCCCCAAACCTTGATCTTCATCTTCTTCATTAAACAACTTTAAACTTGATTGGATCCAAACTACTCCAAAATTTTCAATTTACTTGTTGAAGTTACAACAAACGGGATCGGGTTGGTTTCAGATTGGTGATGCAAAAGCAACAAGATTATTACTCAGGTGATATTTGTGGGTCTTTGTTCATCAAAGTTTGCGTGTTTATAAAGCTTTGTGTTTAACAAACTATGCGAATCAAAGAGTAAAGAGATGAATTTCTGTGTTTTGGTAGGAGGACGAACATGGTTCAAGAATTGGGAATTAGAGAAGAAATTACGCCGAGAGAAAGGGAAATAGAGACAACTTATGATTTTCTTGGTGAGATGAGACAAAGGTTTCTGAGATTCAAGAGACAAAAGTATCTGTAAGCAAGAAGAAACTCATGTTCGTTATTCATAACTCTGCTTCACTTTGAATTGATGGATGAAATCTAAAAAATCAGACCAGAGATTGACAAGTTTCAAGCTTTGGCCATAGCCCAATCACCAAAGGTGAGCATCATAAAAAATTTCCAATTCTTTCTTCAAACTTAAATCTCGTCCGAAATTGTGGGATATGCATCTAATTGGTAAAGCTCATGGTTGGGAGGGCACTCGTCTCCAAAAGACTGTAAAATTGGTCATGTTCGTTTGTTTACGGGCCGATAACTGTGGTTATTGTTACGATTAATATTACAGTTGAACTTAAGATAGTTGTTGTTGATTCATGTGATGCCGACAGCTGCGACTAATTACAGATTTTTAGTTATGTTAATCATCGTTCAAAAATTTGCAACACAAAATACAATGTCTGACGTTGCAGCAACTGACTGTAAGTAGTTGCAACAAGAAAATGAACAATATTCTACCGCACTTGCAATTTCTTGCTATAGACAAACGAACGCGACTAATCTATTATGATCCTACGGTCTATATAGATGCACATGCCTCGGCCTTGAACTCTACGGCTAAATAACAAAATTTTCGCCAAAACTAACAATGATATGTATAAAATACAGGTTATGGTGATAGGATGTGCAGATTCAAGGGTGTGTCCATCTTATGTACTAGGATTTCAACCTGGTGAAGCCTTTACTATCCGGAATGTAGCGAATCTTGTTACCCCAGTTCAGGTACTCCTTTTTTCCTTACAGTTTCTTCATCAAGAGAACCACTGAAAACATTTTTGCATGTTTTCTCCATATTTGAAAGAACGGGCCAACAGAGACCAACTCAGCTCTTGAGTTTGCAATCACTACTCTTCAAGTAAGCTTAAGCATATAAAGAGTGAAAATTGCATCAAATTTTATATACTAATCTTGTGTTTTTGCATAGGTTGAAAACATTATAGTAATGGGTCATAGCAATTGTGGAGGAATCGCAGCGCTTATGAGCCATCAAAACCACCAAGAACAACACTCAAGGTAGAGACATATCCATTTGTTTTTCAAAATTCAATAACTCTTCACACTGGTTTTGATAGTTGCAGCAACTTTTGTATTTGTAGTTTAGTAGAGAGATGGGTTATGAATGGGAAAGCTGCTAAGTTGAGAACTCAAGCAGCTTCATCACACTTAAGCTTTGATGAACAATGTAGAAACTGTGAAAAGGTAACGAATTTCAAACGTCGTCTCTGTTATTTTCAGGTCTCTTTTGTACTTGAAGCTGATTCGTTTGTGTTTGGGCAGGAATCTATAAAGGATTCTGTGATGAATTTGGTAACGTATCCATGGATAAGAGATAGAGTAAAGAAAGGTGAAGTCAAGATTCATGGATGTTATTACAATTTGTCAGATTGTAGTCTTGAAAAGTGGAGACTCAGTTCAGACAAGAATAACAATGGATTCTGTGTTTCAGAAAGAGAAATATGGAGTTGAGTAAATGTAAAACAACCCTCAGTTCTAATATTACAGATGTATCTTTGTACATATGATATTTACACTAACTGAAAAAAACATGTAATGTTGAAATAAGGGAACATAATATATTTATGCATAGTCTTTCTAATACAACATTAAATCATATAATTTTTATGAAAAATCGGAGTTAAGCTAAGTTCAGTTTCTCCTGTTATCTTCATCGCCATTACGATGTACTCGGAGCTCCTCACGTAGACTATTTCGTAGTTTGAATGTTTCAACAAATTTGGAGGAAGATGTTGAAGGTTATAAGTTGGACGGTGAGGATCCTCCAACTGTTATCCACCGGTGAGAAAAACGCAGTTTACCGGTTATTACATCCTCTGTTTAGACCAAAGGGAGATCAACTGTTTCATCCTCTGTATCTCCATCAATCATCATGGTTTTCATCTATAAATCTCTTTCATCATTAAGAAACACACACACACAAATATATGGTTTGTTTGAATATATGTTTTGTCTGCTAAACCAATAGATAACTTATATTGGAAGAGAAAGAGATAACTCAAGGAAGAACAATATGAGAGAGCAGAAAGAGGTTTTTGCTCAGTTGATCTTTGTGGGCTGATTTCTTGAGGTCTATGTTTTTTTCCTGCAAGAGAGAGAGAGTTAGATTGCAAATATAAAGGGCTTTGCTGTTTTGTTTAAGCTATTGAATAGCCATGCCTCTCTCTAGTTTCATGGGGGCTACAATTTCTTTTGAAAGAGTAACCTCATCACACCCTCCTTTATTTGGATATATCAGTGCCTACACATTTGAGTTCTTAAAAACACAAAAAGTAAAAAAAAAAAATTATTAAGTTTTCATAAGAAAAAATAATACATTACTTTGTTTTATATAAAATTAGAAAATATAATTTTCTAAGCTAATATAAAAGTAATATATTAAAAATAAATGGTAAATTTCATAATATAAAATATTGAAATATATCAATAATATTGTATATTTTTCTCGTTGATTTTTATAATCTGAACTATTCGATGTACATTGATTTCATCGTTTTCAATAAATCTATTTTAAAATTAATAAAACAAAAAAAATTATTGTACATTTAAAAAAGTAACTAAATCATTTAAAATAGTTTTTATTTCTTAAATTATTTATTTATTGTGCTAATTAAAGTGCTTTTATTGAATTTTTCTCTAATGCTTTTATTAGTTAGAAAGTTTTGTTTGTATGCTATAAGTAACTTTTTCAAGAATCACTTCTAGTTTAATAGGATATGCAACAAAAACTTTAATATATATATATATATCATATGTTGTTTTTACTTCTTTAAAACATCTGCTATATTAAATTATTTAACAAATTAGAAACTTTGAGATTGCAATTTAGATAGTTGTTCTACATATATTATTTTGAAATAGGATCATACTAAAGTATTATTTTTAAAGATAAAACTGGTCACATGGTCAATTTGATTCGACTATGGATGAATATTTTTTATAAATTATATTTTTGTCAATAATAAAAAAAAAATTTGTACTAAAAATGATGTCTCAAAATGCTCATAAATAAAAAATATATGAAATCCAAAGCTAATATTAGAATATAACAAAAATGAGTAATTATGATTTAGATTGATAAAACCAAAAGAAATTATGTTCAAAACTGAATTTATATCAAACTTCAAATCATATTCTGTCACATAGATTTATTTTTATGTTAAACTAGAAAAATATGGAATTTTTGTTTTGTTGTGAGCCACAAATAGATCGATCTAGGTAAATAATGGTCGATCTAGACACGATCGATCTCAAAATTGCAATATTAATCCCTAAATTTGACAATAAAATTTTAGAATACAAATTCAACTTTAAATTTGTGGTATTTTTGAAAAAAACCTTTTGTGTTATTTAGAATAATTAGTACAAATTTATAATCATTTTAAATGCCTTTTTCAGTTAATAGTATATTGATGCATGAGACCATGTTATTACAGTAACATCTAATCGATTTGACATATAGCTTATTCCAAACATATGCTTCTCTGTTTGGTCTAACTTTCCCTTTAAATTACTCGATTTTATCATCTTAAACAAAATTAATAAAACAAATTTACCAATCATCACATTCTCATAGTCTAAAATTTAAATACATTTTAAAATAGATTAATGGGTTAAATAGATTAATGTAATTATAAATGAATCTAAATGAATAATTCTATTACATCTTTATAATAAATAGATTTTGTAAAGTTTGAGATTTAAACGGAATGAATTTGATATGGAATGAGTTTTATATAGAAGGGGTAACTCATTTTAACATCCCCAATTACTCTAAATCAGGTTTGCTGCATCGAATCAAATATAGAGAAAATAACAGAACAAAAGAATGACGAGAGATTACATAGATTTTGTCTTTTAACCACATACTAGATTTATATCAACGCTATGCGTGAAAAAATATATTTATAAATTATATTTTATTAGAAAATATAAATTAAATATTTATATAATTTTAATTTTTATTTAAAATTACTTTTAACATTAATTTTTATATATATAAATTAAGAAAGAAAAAAATAATTATTTTTTTTATAAATTTAATAGTATTTTTTGGTTAGTTTAATAAAATATATTAATACTCTAACCAAATTAATAACAATGACATATATTGTAATTATTCGAATAAATTAACCCTATTTATATATTTATTTAAAATTTACTGTAATGATGAATGTAAACATGGTATTTATGTTAATAACAAGTGAGATTAATATTATTTTCTTAATTTTTTTCTCAAATAATATATTAGGGATTATGTAATAACTTAAATCTATTTATATTTATTTGAAATTATTTATAAATTAACGTATTAAAAATTTAAAGAAATGAAAATTATTGTTTTTGTAAATGTAATACTATTTTTGATTAGTTGAATAAAATATATTGATTCTCTAACCAAATTAATATCAATGACATGTATTATAATTATTCTAGTAACTTAAACTTTTTTATATATTTAAGCTGAAACTCGTTGTGGTGTTGACACGTCATCATGACATTTTTGTTATTAACACGTCATGATAAGGTTACTTTATTAAAAAATTTTCAAATAATATATTAGAGATTTAAAGATTTAGCAGCATACATTTTCGTCAAATTTTCAAATAATAACTACTCAAATCATTCGTTTAGAATTATTTCACTTCTCGTTGCAATCACGTTTTATATTACTTTCTACGAAATTCATAATTTCTTTCATACTTTTCAGATGACATATCTTACAGTGATGATATGTCTCTTTCTCGTCCCACTTTCGAAAAACATTGGTCAAATCTATGATATAAAAAATATTCTTTAAATAAACAAGTAGGATTACTTAAAAATGAAGTGATTAATGATTAGTTAAAACAGTGATTAACAATGAATAATAAACATCATAATGTTGTGGAAACAAAAGCGGCCGCCACAGACTGTATTGGGACCAAAGAGAATTGGATTTCAATAAGTTTCTTAGAGACATGTTGGAGATAATAAAAAAGAATTTAGCTCATATTTGTCTTTGTCATTTTGTGAAACTATTTATATATATAAATCTAATAAATTAATATTTTATTTTAATTTGCTTTTTATATTTAACAACTTGGGCCATGTTGTTGCACTTTAAATTAGGTAACAGATCAATTCCAACTCACCAATCATTATATAAAATAAAATAAAAGTATTAAATTATGACCCATATGCTAAAAACATGATCTTCCACAAAAGATCCTCTTTTCTTTTTAGTGTTTATGATGTGTAAATTGTAACTAGATTAATGTCTTTGTCTATCTATACTCTTTTGTATATTATATCATTTAAAAACAAAAAATTGCACTTTTATTGTTAACCAGAAGAGTTCCAAGTCAAAAGCAAAACTACTTCTTCTGAATTTTTATTATTACATAAATAGAAAAGGATTGAGGTTGTATTAGAAAGATCCGAATTATGCTACAAAAGTTTTTCAATATTAGTGAAAACAAGGTTATGAATAATAATAACTTAGATTTAGATATATGCAATATGCATATATTATAATTAATTATTTATTTAATAAATATAAATTACATATATATATATATAATTTTTTTTAAAATTAATTTATCAAACAAAGATGATAATAGAAATATAATGACTAAATATAAATTATACAATATAATTAAATATGAAATATTATTTATTTGATGTATTTGATTATTAATTATTTATTTGTTTTATTTTTAAAATTTGTTTGTGTAAATAAAAGAAATAAAAATAATTAATTCGTTTATGTAATTATTTATAAATTTTTGTTTGTGTAAATAAAAAATAATTTTTTAAAAGAATTATTAATTTAATAAAATATATTATTTATCTAACCAAATTAATAGAAATAACATATATTATAATTATTTTAATAATTTAATATTTGTATATTTATTTAAAATTTATTGTGATGATGATATTTTCTCATGTTATTTTGTTAATAACACATTAGAATAAAATTATATTTTTTAAATATTTCTTAGTTAATATATTAAAATATTAAATAGTGGATGTTAATTTGGATAATTCGACGATCCAAAACTACAAAAGGAAAATAAATACTTTTCTTGTATTACTAAAAATGAAAGTTTCTACATTGGTACCAATGGGAATAGTATATAATTTGTTTGCAATTGGAACTTTGAATCACAAATCCGCGGAAAAGAAACATCGGGGGAAAATGTAAAATATGAAAAAGTATTGTGGGCGATTTTTAAAATACTAAAAGTAAGAAAAAGAAATGAGCCTAAGATAAAAGAGAAGCCTTTGATTTACTTTTGAGGACTAAAATTTTCCATAAACTTCTCTCATCACCCTCCTCTGAGTCAACCAGACCTTCTACTTCTACGATAAGATAGAGAAGGCAAAGAGTTACAAAGATTCCTACGAAGGAAGTTCTCCTTTGGACAGAACAAGACGGAGTTATTACTTTCAACTTTCTGTTTTCTGTTTTTTTCTTTGATTCGGATCCAATCTCCGTATCTACATATTGCAAGGTTCGTTTTTTTGTATATAGTTTTTCACTTTTTCTTCTTCTGTTAGTTGGAAGTAGAATCAATAATCGAAAATGGTAAAAAAGAAGAATCTGCATCTTTTTATCATCAAACTTCACTTTTTTGTATGGATTTTTGATATTCAATGTTTGGTTGATTGGTTTTTTCACTGATTATTGATGAACATGGATGAGTAAGAAGTTTGATTAGTTCAGAGGTGAAATAGTTAGTCCCTGTAAATCAATTTTATGCGGTGTATATGTTAATCTAGCTTAATGAGAAAGCAGAGCAGAAGTATTTAAATGGGATGAGCTGTTTTGGTCTTGTCTGAACCGGTCAGCTATAGTGATGTGCTTCAGTGTCAGCTTTCCATGTCTGAATGTTATATACAACATTTGTGGAGAATATTTGAATGCTTTTTTTGGTTGTTCGCATTTTGAATGATTTTTACAGCCCATAGGAATGAATTATGTAGGCTTGTTTGTATGGTTTTTGCAAAGACGAAATGCTCTTATGAATCAGTGGATAACTTTTACTGTTTTTTTTGAGCAGGAAAGGGTTGTAATGTCTAGCTCCAAGGGATCACAGAGTGTTAGGAACTTGATGTACCCGGGAAAACATGCTTTGCTCCCTCCAAAAATCCCGTTTCCAAGTGTATCAGCATCGTATTCTGAGTATATTCCCAGTGGTTTAATTGGTTCAAGGCATGGTCAGAAGCTTAGAGAAGATAAAACGCATCACCAGCGGACTTCCTCTGAGAGCCATTTGGTAGAAGAACTTCCCTTTTGGCTTGATGATCTTCTCAATGAGCCAGATAGTCCTGCTCGTAAATGTGGTCATCGGCGTTCATCAAGTGACTCCTACGCATATCTAGATGTGGCTAATGTGACAAACATAAGTTTGACTCTCCAAAATGATTTCGGTTACAGGAACACAGTTTCTTACGCTCAAAGAGGAATTCAGGAGATTGATCGGAAGAAGAATGCTCAGGATTCCACATTCTACTCTGATGCTACTTTTCTAAAACAGAAGAATCTACAACGAGATTCATTGGTGGCATGTGGGGCTCGTCCTTGTTGGCTACCTTTCACTAGAGAGAGTGTTGGCGGGAAGGACATGGGAGCATCATATATTTCTCAAGAAGCAACAGTAATATCAGAAACAAAGAACTACGCAGAAACTCTTTCTCATGACCCGAAAATGTTCTCTTCTGAGGAACACAACTCTAATCTTTACCATGTGACTTATGAGGTTGACAATACAAAACGAGCCAAACAGTATGTGATCTCTTTACTCGTTCTTGATTGATTTACCCATTGAAAGCACTTTAAAATTCGAGATCGTCATGATTATTGATCTATTAACCTTGAGAGGAGAACTTACATCTTTAATAGCTTCAGTTAGTGAGAAATGAGAGACATTTATGGCACTAGTGGAATGATTATTGATATTACCTTTAGTTTTCCTTATCATAACATGGTTAGTTACTGCTTCCTCCTACAGGCAATTTGCACAACGGTCACGGGTCCGTAAGCTCCAGTACATATCTGAGCTAGAAAGGAATGTACAAACTTTGCAGGCAAGAGTTGAACAAAAAAAAGAACCTCACATTTCAAGAAATTGTTGGTTAAATACGTATTAAGATTACACACTCGTAGAGCACTGAAGTATGGACTTCTTTTTGTTTCTGTAGGCAGAAGGCTCCAAAGTTTCAGCTGAACTTGATTTTCTCGACAAGCGAAATCTTATTCTGAGTATGGAAAATAAAGCTCTTAAGCAGCGGCTAGAGAGTATAGCTCAGGAAAAGCTGATCAAACACTGTAAGTTTCTCCCACTCATCCAAACACTAATCTGAACTGTGCATTTTTAGCTTTTTACTTCTTTCAAGATTGAACATTACCTAACCGATGGTTTTGGTACTGTTCTTGGAACATTTTTAAAGTTACCATTCATATTAGTGTGGTAGAGAAACTAACCAACAACTTTTTACAATACTTGTTTGCTACACAAAGCAATACTTGTATAGTCTGACTTAGAAAGAGAAGTCAGATTTGCAGCAAACTAGTATTACAACTACTCATAGAGTTCTTTATTACTCAGTGGAACAGGAGGTGTTAGAAAAAGAGATTGGAAGACTACGAGCGCTGTATCAGCAACAACAACAACAACAAGAAGCTCATAAACTATCAGCAAGTCACGGGCGTGCCACTAGCAAAGATCTGGAATCTCAGTTCTCAAATCTTTCACTGAACAATAAAGATTCCAACTGTAGGCGTGACTCTGTGTCTGTGATGGGTCAATTCCACTTTTAGTCAATGTTTCTCTACGGTACATTATATATCTTAAGGGCCTGGCGTTTCAACAAGACTATGCCTTCACCACACACGTTTTTAACTCCCTGGTCATCATCGCTTTTCTTACGGTTAACAAGTTAACTCACCATTGCACCTGGTTTCCATTATTACTTTCCAGCAGATGGCTTGCCTGAGGTGGTTTAGTTTGAAGATCAGACACATGGCCTTCATTTATCTTGGTGATTGTTGTAGCAACTTGTGATATGTGAGACGAATATATCGAATCCCCCGACAAAATAAAACACCGTTCTATGATCTGTGCAGTTGTACTATGATCTCTACTGTTTGTTTGTTTTGTTTTGTTTTGTATTTTAATGTTATTGGTAAAATGATGCATTCCCTTAAGAGTGAATGCTTCATGTAAAGTTGAATGATATATTCTATGTAGTGGCAAGATATTTGATTGCTTCAAAATCTGCCTCAGACATCTTAAATGGCTTATAAGCATGGAAAAGTTAGCTCCTCAGTGATTGTGTTTTCATAACAAGCGAGAACGACAAATTAAAGCCTATAATGATCACGTGTGAAGGCCTAAAACGGAACGAGAGGCGAGTTTGCAGCTGTGTGTTATAGCAATCGTATAACAAATATGGACGGACTAGTGTCACTCAGGCATTAGAAAAGTTGGTTGTTGAGTTAGTTGGAAAAATAGAGAGCTGTTGAATCAGTTGGAAAACAAAGTATTAAAGAAGAATGATGAATTGTTGCTTTTTACGAAAATTCTTGTTCAAATTCTCTTTTTTCTTTCTCATTGTACTCTGTGTGTGATCTTGTCCAATTCTGGAGAATTCATTCTACTTCAAGATTCTCTAGAAAGGTGAGTTGAATTCGTGTTTGTAAGAACATTGATTCTCATTGGAAATAAAATTTCGATTCTTTAACATTGGTATCAGAGCAAGTGTTCCTCGGAATAAGATGGCAGAAACCAGATCGCATGCATTGATTAAAGAAGCTGCTGTTCGTGAAGTGGGAGAAACCTTCGGAAATCGCATCGAAGCTTTGGAAGAAGCTATCACGAATCAGAATGCGAAAATTGACAAGAACATAGCTGATATGTTCGAGGCAATTTGCTTAATAACTACAAATCGAGGAATCGAGACAACAAATGCAAATCAGAACCAATCGCGATCTCATGCAAATTCATCTACTCCGATAATTCAGCTGAATTCTCTTGAAAATCGCAGAGCTCGACGAGGTATTCCAACTCACTATTCTGGAATCACCAGGTTAGCTAAGCTAGACTTTCCAAGATTTAAGGGAGATAAAGTTAAAGAATGGCTGTTCAAAGTAGAACAATTCTTTGACATCGATAACACTCCTGAAGAATTGAAAGTAGGAATTGCATCTATACATTTTGATGGTCCAGCATCTATATGGCATCAATCTGTGATGCAATCTGAACTGGGTAGAGATATAATGAGAAATTGGTTGAATTACAAGATCTTGTTGAGAGAGAGATTTGACGAAATTCTAGACGATCCCATAGCCGAACTGAAACAATTACAGGAGACTGAGGGAATCGTCGAATATCACGGACGATTTGAGCTAATATTACTTAGTCAGTGCCTATTTAGCTGGGTTAAGGATGGATACTCAAATGCATATAAGAATGTTTCAACCTCAATCTATTAGACAATGTCTTTTGCTGGGAAGGTTATATGAAAAAGCACATCCCAGAAGATCAATAGCAGGAGGATGGAATCAGAGAAATATGAGTGGGGAAAAAGGAATTATGGCTAACAGAAAAGACAACCCCAATGCATTACCTGCAGTCAACACGGTAATGGAGAAAATCAACCAGCCTAGCAGGAAAATATTGTCTAATGAAGAGATGAACGATAGAAGAGCAAAAGGACTTTGTTATTTCTGCGATGAGAAATATACACCTGGGCATTACCTTAAGCATAAAAAAACCCAACTCTATATGTTAGAAACTGAAGATGATGAAATGGAGGAAGTTACAGAGGAATTAAATGAAGAAGAGAGTGACATAGCGCAGATCTCTGTAAATGCTATGGTAGGAATCTCAGATTATAGAACTATGAGGGTGAGGGGAACACATGAAAAAAGAACCTTATTCATCTTGATAGATTCAGGATCGACTCATAATTTTCTGGACAAGAAAATAGCCGAAAAATGGGGTTGTAAACTGAAACCAGTAGGCAATACTCGGGTAACTGTAGTTGATGGTAACAAGATCGAAGTTACTGCCAAGGTGGAACAATTCCAATGGAGTTTCCATGGGTTAGAATTCAATGCTGATTTTATGATCATTCCATTGGGAGGATGTGATATGGTGTTGGGAATTCAATGGTTGGAAACGTTGGGACCTATAACTTGGGATTTCAGGAAATTGGAAATGCAGTTCAAAATGGGGCAGAAAAAAGTTTTACTTCACGGTATAAAACAAGGCTCAGTACGAGAAATGAAAGCTACCAAGATCAACAAATTGTGAGATGATCAGATAGAACTGACCATGATCTGCATTCAAGAGACAAACAGTGAGGAGCAACCTTGGTTATGTTCTGCAGACGTCATAGAAACATCAACAAGTTGTTCAGAAATTAACAACTTAATGACTGAATTCAAAGGCATTTTTGAAGAACCTGCAACATTACCCCCATTCAGATTACATCATAATCATAAAATACCACTAATGGAGGGATCAAATCCTGTCAATCAGAGGCCTTATCGTTATGCTATCCACCAGAAAAATGAAATTGATAAAATAGTCCAAGAAATGCTGGACAGTGGAACAATTCAGTCAAGTTCTAGTCCCTATGCTTCACATGTTGTTTTGGTTAAAAAGAAAGATGGTACATGGAGGTTATGTGTGGATTATAGAAGCCTGAATGGAATGACAGTTAAAAACTGTTTCCCTATTCCTCTCATTGAAGACTTAATGGATGAGTTAGGGGGTTCTACTGTTTTTTCCAAAATCGACTTAAGAGCAGGCTATCATCAAGTTCGTATGGATCCTAAAGACATTCATAAGACTGCCTTTAAAACACATAGTGGGCATTATGAGTACTTAGTAATGCCTTTTGGCTTAACTAATGCTCCTGCAACATTCCAAGGATTAATGAATGCAGTGTTCAAACCATTTCTGAGGAAGTTTGTGCTCATATTTTTTGATGATATACTGATTTATAGTTCATCAATACAATCGCACTTGAGCCATCTAAGAAGCGTGTTTGAAGTGATGCAGAAAAACAGCTTGTTTTCAAAGAAAAATAAATGCGAATTTGCAACCAATCGTGTAGAGTATCTTGGCCATTTTATTGAAGCTGCAGGCGTTTCTACAGACCCCAAGAAAATACAGGCTGTATCAAAGTGGCCAGTTCCTATTAATGTTAAACAGCTTCGAGGGTTTCTGGGATTAGCTGGTTATTACAGAAGATTTGTGAAGAACTTTGGCACGATAGCAAGACCTTTGCATGATCTAACAAAGAAAGATTCATTCTTTTGGAATGACGAAGCTCAAACAGCTTTTGATGCACTTAAACAACAGTTATGTCAAGCACCAGTACTAGCTCTTCCAAATTTCAATAAGGAATTTGTAGTTGAAACGGATGCA
Source organism: Pugionium dolabratum (assembly GCA_018901945.1). NCBI lineage: Eukaryota > Viridiplantae > Streptophyta > Magnoliopsida > Brassicales > Brassicaceae > Pugionium > Pugionium dolabratum. The sequence continues at coordinate 188,461 of JAEVFF010000135.1, read as the reverse complement.
TGTGGAAATGGGATAGGAGCTGTACTGATGCAGGAAGGACACCCACTAGCATACATCAGTTGACACCTTAAAGGGAAACAGCAAACACTTTCAATTTATGAAAAAGAGCTGCTAGTTGTGGTCTTTGCTGTTCAAAAATGGAGGCACTACTTAATAACCAGACATTTTATAATCAAAACAGACCAGAGAAGTTTGAAATACCTTCTGGAGCAAAGGTTAAACACTCCTGTTCAGCAACAATGGTTGCCTAAACTTCTGGATTTTGATTATGAAATTCAATATAAACAAGGCAAAGATAACATAGTGGCAGACGCATTATCAAGAGTTCAAAGGTCTGAAATTCTTCATATGGCAATGTCGGTGTTAGAATGTGATTTGATAAAGAGAATTCAAGATTCTTATGAAAATGATGCAGAAGTTAAGATGATAATACAAGAGTTGAAGCAAAATGCAGCTGCTCACAAACACTACTCGTGGATGCAGAACATTTTAAGGAGAAAAAGCAAGATAGTAGTTCCTTTAAATCTTCCCTTAAGAGATGCTATTCTGGAATGGCTTCATGGTTCTGGTACAGGAGGTCATTCAGGGAGGGATGCAACACATCAAAGGGTAAAAGCTCTGTTCTATTGGAAAGGAATGCAGAAGTATATACAAATCTTATATTCGTAATTGCAATGTTTGTCAACAATACAAGTATGACACTGCAGCGTATCCTGGTTTATTACAGCCTTTACCCATTCCCACTGTTATCTGGACAGATATTTCGATGGACTTTATCGAAGGGTTACCATTATCTTTTGGTAAATCTATTATTTTCGTGGTTGTGGACAGATTGAGCAAGGCTGCTCATTTTATGACTTTAGCACATCCCTACACTGCTGTTTCTGTAGCTCAAGTCTTCTTGGATACTGTCTTTAAGCTACATGGCTTCCCTAATTCGATTGTGAGTGATCGAGATGCCGTGTTCTTAAGCGAGTTTTGGCAGGAACTATTCAAATTGCAGGGAGTCTCATTGAACTTATCTACAGCCTATCATCCTCAGAGTGATGGTCAGACTGAAGTGGTGAATAGATGTTTGGAGACTTACCTAAGATGTATGTGCAGTGATAGACTATATCTTTGGAGCAAGTGGATCCCATTGGCTGAATTTTGGTATAACACTAATTTTCATACAGCAACACAAATGACACCATTTGAAGTGGTGTATGGTCAGTCTCCCCCACAACACTTGCCTTATCTTCCTGGTGAATCTAAGGTAGCAGTAATTGCAAAGTGTCTGCAGGAAAGAGAGAATATGTTGCTGGTTTTGAAATTCCACTTGTTACGAGCTCAACACTGGATGCAACAGTCAGCGAATAGACATAGGAGTGATCGAAACTTTGAAATTGGAGATTATGTCTATGTTAAATTGCAGCCATATAGGCAGAATTCGATGGTAAATCGCAGCAATTACAAGCTGAACCCGAAATATTATGGACCATTCAGAATAGAGGATAAATGTGGAACTGTCGCATACAAATTGTTATTACCTGCAACTTCTCTCATTCATCCTGTCTTTCATGTGTCTCAACTTAAGTTGAGGGTAGGCAATGCTCAGGCTGCAAACGAACTACCAACAATTTTACAGGATGGTTTTGTTAAGGAGCCCGAGAAGATTTTACAAAGAAAAATGGTAAATCGACAGGGAAAAGCAGTGACAAAAGTGTTGGTGAAATGGGCAAATCAAGCTGAAGAAGAAGCAACGTGAGAGTTCTTATTCGATTTACAGGCCAAATTTCCAGCTTTTAAACCTTGAGGACAAGGTTCTCTGAAGAGGGGGGATTTGTTATAGCAATCGTATAACAAATATGGACAGACACGTGTCACTCAGGCATTGGAGAAGTTGGCTGTTGAGTTAGTTGGAAAAACAGAGAGCTGTTGAATCAGTTGGAAAACAGAGTATTAAAGAAGAAGGATGAATTGTTGCTTTTTACGAAAATTCTTGTTCAAATTCTCTTCTTTCTTTCTCATTGTACTCTGTGTGTGATCTTGCCCAATTCTGGAGAATTCATTCTACTTCAAGATTCTCTAGAAAGATGAGTTGAATTCGTGTTTGTAAGAACATTGATTTTCATTGGAAATAAAATTTCGATTCTTTAACACTGAACTCAGTGAAGACCAATTCAAAGAGAGTTCAAGCAAAATAAATAAGTAAATCAAAACTGTTAAATCAAGAGCAATTAACGCATTTAATTCTAAATAAATATAGAGTAAATAAGGTCAAGAAAACCAACTTCGAATATAAAAATGGTGAAAGAAATGGTGAGACATCCAACAATACTTCCGTGAACCACAAACACTCTTACTGTCTGAATTCAAACACTTCAACTTCTCTGCTTTTGTACACTTCCGAGCTGAAATCTTGTACTCAATTGTAGTTTTTCGCTTCGGAAGTCAATAAAAGCATACATCTTAATTATCCTTTTTAATCTTTGTTATTTTTGTCTTCAGAAACATCTCGATTCTTTGTTCGACGGACGATCAGGAACTCCAAAACTCTAATAATTTCACATATAGTTAACCTGTTTTAGCATCAACAATTTTGCACCATACGTGGAAAAAGCTTACTCTAACACTCGATGGACCGCCTATAATAAATTGTTGAGAGTAAAAAACACAAAAACATTCAGGCTTCAGGAAGAATTATTATTACACTTTTACAAGTATTCTCCCGCTGGGATAGAAAACACATCAAATTTACGATGGATATATAGTACTGCATATTCGTGATTACATCTGACATGCTAATCTGTTAGGTAAATCTACATGGTTTGTATCTTACACCTTTGTTATTTGTTTAGAGGTTATTCTTCTAGTCTGGACTTAGAATTGCCTATAGTGGAAAGTGTTGTCTAGATTTTGCTGTTTTCTTCGTCAAACAAAACTCTTAACCAAAAAAGAGGAAATCCACAGTTAGCATAGTTGCTTGTATTCTTTTTGGGAAGCCGACGTGCTGTTCTAGAGGGTAATGTCTTCAGCTTGTAGTGTCCTGATACCGTGTCTTACTGTTAGGCTGCGATGTGCAAGCTTTTGCTGGCATTGCAAGCAGCCTGGGATTAGGAATTAATAATACGGCCATTCTTTTGTGCAGTACTGTTGATACATATGTTCTTGTTAATTAGATGGGGATAGCTGATGCTATTTTGGACCTTGTGAGTAGTGGGACAATACTTAAAGAGAACAGCTAAAAAGAAATTGAAGGAGGAGTTGTACTGGAAAGTCAGGTGATGTGAAGGTCTTGGAGCCATGAAGTGTCTGCTTAGAATCTGACAATCTGTTGGCGACCATTAGTCCTGAGCATTTCCTTTTAAACTTTCAGGCGGCACTCGTGGCAAGCAGAAGAGCATTGACTGAGAGAAAAGGAGCACTAAACACAGTACACGAGATTCTCGAGAGATTGGAAGCTCATCTGAAGGCGGATGGACTTGTAATAATTTTTCCTTCTTCCTTTCTTTCCTCTAATGTTTTTCGTTCCAGGTTGTTGCAAACATGAGAGGAAATAGTGCTCAGGAAGTGGCTGAACGTGTGTTGAGGCAACCATCATTGTCAGGATTGGAGGTAATGTTTCAGAATAATCGGGGTTCTTAAGCCTTATCTTTTTAGCTCTTTCTGGTTGTTTAGGACTTCTCTTATAATGAGCAGAGACCAACAATAAGCCCATTTTACTGTACACGAGATGGAAAAGTATCACTTGACTACTATGCCATCGTAATTTGTGTACCAAAAGGGCTCTATATGACTCTGAAGCAACTGAGAGCGGTTAGTAATCCCTGTAGATTTCTTTCTCATTTATCTTACATCCAAACCCGAGCATTAAATGTTGATGTTTTACTTCTTGATCAACAAATAAACTGCTCGGAATTCATCCATAGTTGGCGTTCTAAAACTTACTGTTCCTCATTCCTCGTTTGCACTGACACTTTCCAAATAAAATATGTGTTTATTCATTCCCTCTCTTGATTGTGTAGTCATTTTCAGCAATTATATTGCAGGTCGGAGGCAGTGGGGTATTAGTTTCACCTCTGACCTACATTTTTGATGAGGATACTCCAAGATGGGGTCAGCTCTTGAGAAACCTCAAGCTTTAAAGATTTTGGTAAGGAAGATGCATATCCTGAACAAGTTATAAGAAGACTCGTTGCCCGTTGGTGTATTCTCTGAGTTTGGTACCTTTTTGTCATCGTTCTCCTTGCTGCTGTAATTTTTTTACCTCTCTTCTCTTCTCTTTTAGTTTCAGGAACCAATTCCTTCTGCCATTTAGGATTTAGGACTTATCAGTCTCTAGAAAGGTATGTTAAGTTGGCTTTTCATTGACTGATTTCCTGTCATTTTATCATCACACTTTTCAAGTTTCGTTTCTCTCTGTCTATGTTGCTTGTAGAATTTAATTCTTTGGATGATCTAATCACTAATCAGTGCTATTATTAGATTTCTCACAACTCTAATATTGATTATATAACTGGCAGGTAATTGTTATAGGAGAGGGAACACAAACTGATTGCTTTGCAGCCAGAATCCAAACAAATAAAGAAAATACACACACACAAACACAAACGCAAGTGGAAACACATACACACGCATATTCATATAGATTATTACAGATATTTATGTGCATACCATATATATATATCCAGATTCTTGCAGTGAGCACGATTTTCTCTGGATTTTAGGTGTTTCAGCTAAAAATGCAGGGTAGAAGAGGTAGTGTACAGAGATCGAGAAATTTCAGTTGAAGACCCTTTCTTCTTGAAGAAGAAGACGAAGAAATCTCCCACAAGTGGAACAATAGGTTTCTTCTTCTTCTTGTTTGCAGTCTTTGCGAAATACCCATCTCTGTCTGCTTTGTTGCTATCAAGTATCTGAGCCAATGTAGGATACTCCTTCTGCATCCTCCTCATTAGCTTTTTCCTCCTCTCTTCGTCTCCATTTTCTTTCTCTTTTGTTTCCTTGAAGCTCACCGATTTTGCCATTGCTACTGCGTTCTTCCCTGCAGCATCAGCCTCGGTTTTAGCCATATGTGACATGTTCTTGTGTAGCTCGGCGTTTAAAGTAGCTAAAGCCACCTCTGTCTCAGACTCTCTCTCCTTCAACATCTTCACCTCTGTCTTTGTTTCTGTTATCTCGGCTTCAAGCTTCTTCAAAGCATCCATGAACTCTTCTTCTCTTGGAACTTGAGGAGAAGAAATCAACGAGGAGCAATGCTTCCATGGAGAAGCTGGCAAAGAGGCGGCTTGGCTGATTCTAGGACTAGCAGTAATAGGACTTACCGGTTTAGGATTTATGGTAGGACTTTGTCCCGGTAGCATAATCCGTTGGCCAAATATGGCAACGGCTTCTTTTACTGAGGTAAAAGGACGAGAAGTGTCGACACGATGTTGCTCAAGTTGATTATTTCCTTGAATTCCTTCCATGGAGAAGCAAAAGATAGAGAAGAAGAAGGTAATGTATTGGTTATGATGGTTTGTTGTGTGGAATTGGTTTGGTTTCTTTGCTTTTACAGCAAATTATGGGGAGAAGACTTGATGACCGTTGTGTTAAGGTGAAGACAAGACCATTTACTAAATCCCTTGGAAAGTTGACTTGCCAACTACTTGTTTCCTTAAATTAGTTTCAAGTCTGGTCAAAACTCTCTTTATAATGTCAGTATTATTAAAAGCTATAAATCTCTCATACCGTTAGGTCTGGATAATATATCCGGAATCAAACAATCAAACCGGAACCAATCCAAAAAATGGATACGGAATTGAACCAACAAAATCTCAACATCTCAAATGTATTCTACATATTTATATTCAAAAAGTTGGAACCGAACCAATAGCTAAATAAATATCCTAAATATTTGAAATATAATTATATAAATAAAATATTAGTTGTATTTAGAATTGATGCAATTTAAATATACAAAATCTTTTTAACAATAAAACAGAAATAAGTTTAAAAAAATATAATGATATGTTATTAGAAAGAATGGTATAGTTAAAAAAAATTATAATATTTCGTTTAATCAAATGTAATATGACAATTTAAACATAAATTTATTTGCAAAAAAAATTAAATCATATATATATTTTAATTTAAACTAGAAGTGAATTTAGAAAAAATATTTAATATCATTTGTGTTTTTAATTTTATGTTTTTATTTAGGTTTTATCCATTTATATTTGTTTCAAATAATTAATTTGGTTAGAAATTTTATGATGAATAATTTGAATTTTTTCAATCATGGTTATTATTTTTACATGTTTATTGAGTTTTTTATATTTTAATCAACATCCAACTATATAACTGATAATTTAAAAAATTAATATTTAAACATGAAACTTAGTTTTATAAAAAATAGTCAAAGTATATAAAATTAATAGTTAAAATATATATTATATATAAATTCATAATTTTAATGTACAATCATACCAAAATATAGTTTAAATATAATTTGATTTTAAAATAAAAATATAAATATATTACAAATTTAAAATATATTTTATTAGTTTTAAATACATAATATACAAATATAACTCATCTTATATAATACATATAACATCTTAATCAAATGTAATAATGATCTAAATTTATAATATGTTATATCGACATAAGACATGAATAAATTATCTAGTTATAATGATAAATCAGAAGATATTAGTAATTTTTGAACTAAAATACTTAAAATAACCAAATAATCGAAATATTCGAAAGTTATTAGTTGTATTAGTTAAAATTAACCAAATTTTATTCATAATTAACTAATTTTTTTAAAAAATTTACTGATATTTTAGATACTCAAGCTCAATTTAGTGCTAGATCTTTAATGTCGAAATAACCAAAATCCAAAAGAACCAAAACGAAATCCGAATGGATAGCATCACCAATCGGTACAATTTTAAACTTAAAATGTTAATCTATTTATTTCAATTAGTCCTCGCCTATTAATATTATTAACTAGAAGGGACACGACTAATGAATTTGTGTTTCAACTTTCTATATCAAAGAAAAATTTCAAAGATGCTTTCTTTATTAAATCAAATGATAAAATTGCATTTTGTCAAGATTTACTACAAATAGAATGTTTACTACATATTTTGGTATAGTTTATGAATTAACTAACAATTGATTATTAATAGAGTATATAATCTTATGATTTCATATTTAGCCACACAAAAATAACATTTTTAAAAAATTGAAAATTTGTTTTAAAAATTTGAAAATATGACATCAACAATAGCTCTAAGCAAACCAATCCCATCAAAAAGATTGGAGAAAGCTGGTTAATCTTCCGAATTTTGAATGATGGACACCAATTCCGTATAGTACATCTCAAAAGCTTACAAGTATATTATAACTTTAAGTTAAACTCTATCTCTAAGTTTGGTGCTTAATGCATAAACTTAAATAGTTATATACAATTATTAAGTATAAAGACATATTCTCACTGGTAATTGTATAAAATATTATTATTTCAAATCTTTGTTGTAAATATAGTAATAATCATTTAAATTTTTAAAAATATCATAAATTTAATATTAAAATAATTAAAAATCTCATTTTAATAAAAATTCTAAATTTTAAATTTAAAAAAGTAAATCTAAATATTATATTTTAATTTATATACAATTTATTTAAATTAAATAATAATTTTCACATAATAATTTGTGATATTTTAAAAATTTTATTTTTAATATATTAAATTTGGAAGATAAATTTAAAAAAATACTATTTTAATATATTACTCTATCCTCACTTACTAAAATATAAAAAAAAAATTATTTTTTTATTTACAATTCGTTATAAATACGAAACCATGTTCCATTGAAAAAATAAAGATCTTCATCATTCTAGTTCACCATAATCAAATTTCGATTTGCATATATTAATAAAAATATTAGCTGTTATGATAAAAATTATTATGATATATATATATATATATATTCTTTGATTATTGATATACATTATTGGAATTTTATCATGAAAATTATTATATCCTTAAATTTGTACGGATTTTTATGTATCAAATCTATATATTATTTTATATCATTAAATTGAATCATATTCCGGCTGTACTTTTATTGTTGTGTCTAGATTTGGATATTGTCTTAAATTTGCACATGCTTCAATCAGTATAGACTGTCATTTTGTATACACTATTATCATATTTTAGCATAAATTGTTATCACATTTTTAGATTTACATAACTTTTTTAGATTAAGGTACAAAGTTTGCACAAACATGGTTTAACCTGAATTTTAAATGTACATGACTATAATCAAAATTTCTTACAAAACAGTTTGCATCATGTTTTTTCTTCTCATGATCTATATTTGTCATCTAATCTTGTTTGGTGAATTGATTGGTTAATAATCAATTTTAATGACATAATAGTATTAAGATAGCAAATGATAGTAATTGATTGAATTATTTTATTTGAGTATTATGTTTATACCATCATTTTATATGATCTTAAGATCAAATATTTGATTTTTAGATGACTTTACTTTTTACGTAAATATTGTTGACATATAAACATAATAATGTGAAAAACAGATTTGAAAAGTATTTTGAACTTATATTTTGTGTATGAACATAATAATGAATTACGATGAAAATCATAAATCACGTCCAATTGATAACACTACAAGAAAACAGCCGTTTTGCGACCACGAAAGTGGTCGCAAAGTAGTCGCAAAACTGTATTTTGCGACTACTTTGCGACTACCTGATGTGGTCGCAAAATAATAGTCGCAAAAAAATTAGTCGCAAATCAGTCGCAATTTTGCGACTGATTTACGACCACGGTCATAGTGGGTATTTTGCGACTAATTTGCGACCACAAACGTGGTCGCTTTTTTGCGACTAATTTGCCACTGAATTTCCGTAACAAATTTTGCTACTGTTTTGCGACTACGGTTGTGGTTGCTAAATTTGTAGTCGCAAGACAGTTGCAAATTTTTGTGACTGATTTGCGACTACGGTAGAACTGCAGTTGCAAATCAGTCACTGTTTTTTGTGACTGTTTTGCGACTACAGGTGAACCGTAGTCGCAAATCAGTCACAAAAAACAGTGACTGTTTTGCGACTACAGGAGAAACGCAGTTGCAAAACAGTCACAAATATTTGTGACTGTTTTGCGACTACAGGAGAATAGCAGTCGCAAAACAGTCACAAATATTTGTGACTGATTTGCGACTACAGGTGAAACATAGTCGCAAATCAGTCGCAAATTTGCCACCACTTTGCGACTACATTTAATGTTTGTGATTGAAATGCGACCACATTGCCAATGCAGTTGCAAAGTGGTGGCAAATCAGTCGCAAATAATACCCTAAACCCTAAATTTTGAGATTTTGAGGAATGCATATAATTCTATAAGATTGAGTCACTGATTATAAGTTATAAAAATTTCAATTACTATGAAAACAATAACATTTCCCAAATTTTCAAATAAATTACCTAAATCCTTAACAAATTTACTTAACCTTATACTTCTTATATACATTCTAAATGTTATCTAAATATGAAATCATTAAAAATATGGTTTTCAATATGTTATCACTTCTAATGGTTAGTAGTCTTATAGAATAGAAATACAAGTTTTAAATGTGGAAAATACTTAGGGAAAATGTGAATTAACCATATGTGGTGGCAAATCAGTCGCTAATTAGCGACTGATTTGCGACTGCGCATCAAATTTTTTGAATGTAGTCGCAAATCAGTCGCTAATTAGCGACCGATTTGCGACTACATTAAATTTTTGTGACTGAAATGCGACCACATTGCCAATGCAGTTGCAAAGTGGTGGCAAATCAGTCTCAATTACTTAAAAAATATATATATATATATGGATATTAGTAATACATTAAATTATATGAAAATTATATGTACAAAATACATAGCATAACTATATTTATTACATTTCTTCATTCTCATCATCATCTGAAGATGAAATATTATATTGAAATTCATCTTCTAGTTCTGCATCTCCGACATCGAAATCAATTTCTTCAGTATGGTTAACTGTATCGACCAACCGATCTACCTCTATCTCTTTAACATGCATTACGTCTTCATCATTTTCTTGTTGCAAAAGGCCAATCTCGTCTTTGTTTTTGTATTTCCCCAAAATGTTAGATCTTGGATTAACTTTCAAAACATTGAGCCATGTATGTTTTGATGATGATTTTGTGTGTGGATAGGGAATATAACAAACTTGATCTGCTTGAGATGCTGATACATCGTACGTATTGAAATATAAATTAGTTATAAATTTGTAAGAAAAATATATAGTAAATTATTACCGAAATACGTACGTACCGAGAATAAATGGTTCGTATTTGTAGTATTTCCCCGATGATAAGACATCAACGACACTATTTTCCGACTTCCGAGTACCTCTCAAGGGTGTAGGATCGTACCATTCACATTTAAAAAGCGTGATCTTCAAATTTAGGAGTCCGACATACTCAAGTTGAATGATATCTGTTAAAATACCGTAGAAATCAGCTTCATCAGATGCATCTGAGTAATTGTCCCCCTTCACACAAATACCGTAGTTACATGTCTTTCTTCTATGTCCATGTTTCTTCGTGTGGAACATATAACCTCTTGTAAAATACATCGGCCAAGTGGATGCTTTATTCATCGGACCTTGAACTAATTCTTGAGCCCATATAGGAAAGGCACGTGAATCTGTGGAACTACATGAATTGACCTTTAATCATATATCAAAAATTAAACTTAATTAGTATTTCCAAATTAATAAATAAAATATATATATATATATATATGTCAAATAATTAATTAAACATACATAATCTCTAACCCATATGTGAAACTCTTCCTCTCTTTTAGATGAAATGTCATCTTCCGAAAGATATGGATACGTACATCGAATATGATCTTCAAACATGCTAGAACAGTAAATATTGAAAATTAATATATATTTCTTAATACAATGAACTGAAATGTAATAAATACAATTAATTGTTTTCATATACGTACCTCTCTAGTGGCCGAAAATATTCACAATTCCGTAATACATATGCATGTGCATATTTATATTCTTTTTCGGAGAGCCATATTTCTTTACATTTACCACTTGGACGACCCATGTGCGTAAATATATCCGGTACTCCGGGATCTGGATATACAGGCACGTCACCTTCATCGAATCTTGTAGACCTGTACATATATATATATATATGGTTTATATATATTATATATATTACTTATATATTATATAATAAAATAATTAATTCATAAACGTCATAACATGGTTACCTGTTTTTCGTGCGAATGTGTTCAACAAAGTAATGTTCTGAGAAGTAAGATATCTCATCATTCACATATGATTCAACAATCGACCCTGCAACATAACGTTTGTTCTTCGCCTTGCTCTTAAGTTTTTTTAAAAACCTTTCAAATGGATACATCCACCTATATTGCACAGGTCCACCAAGTTCAGCTTCGTATGGTAGATGTACAGGAAGATGCTCCATGACGTCGATGTTCATAAACCTAGCAGCTAAAGATAATTAAAATCAGATTTGATGTTCATAAACCTAGCAGCTAAAGATACTTGTGAGTGCCCTTCATGACAACCATCATACAATGGATTTTTTGCAGCTTCTAACATGTTGTAAAACTTTTCTGCTTCTTCATTAGGCCGTTCTTCTTCATAATTATAATTATAATTGTCTTCGTTCTGATTATAGATGCTGATCATCAGTCGTTGTCTCACGAAATGCATCCGTCACCATTTCAACATATCTATTACCGGATATACCAACTGTTTCATCACTACTACAATCACGTCCCTGATTTCTTGTACATCACCCCGACTAGTACTACTCGTCCCTAACTGAACATTCAGCTCTTCTCCATGTTTATACCAAATATAATAATTTGGCATAAACCCTCGACTATATAGATGACTCCATATTTTTCGTCCCGGAATAAATTTATCATTTTTGCAATTAATACAAGGACAGAAAAACTTACCTCCACTACTTTGAGCTATAGGTTGACTACTTGCAAAATTCATGAACTGCTCCATGCCTTGTGCAAATTCCGCCGAGATATTTCTTGTTTCATTATCAATTCTTCTGTACATCCAATCTCTCGAATTGTTATAATTTCCCCACATGTTTTACAAAACTTTTTACTTTTGATTTCGCAAATGAGAGAATGGGATGGTGCATATATATACAACATTTTGCGACTACTTTGCGACTACTTTGCCACTGATTTGCCACTACTTTGCGACTACACCTATGTAGTCGCTTAAATGTCGTTATACCTAACTCGCACATGTTTTTTATGCTGGCACTTTGCCACCATTTTGTGACTGCAGAGCCACTACATACCGTAGTCGCAAAGCGGTCGCTATTTTGCGACTGATTAGCGACTACCACGTGATTTTCCATACGTAGTCGCTAATCAGTCGCTATTTGGCGACTGATTAGCGACTACCAGGGTCAGTCTCAAAGCAGTCGCAAATCAGTCACTAATTCGTTGCATATTGCGACTGATTTGCGACCACACGTATTGGTCACTTATTTGCGACCAATTTGCGACTACTTCGCCGTAGTCGCAAAATGGTCGCTAAACCATGGCAAATTTGGTCGCAATATTTGCGACCACATATGTAGTCGTAAATTACAGTCGCAAATTCGCAGTTTTCTTGTAGTGTAATGTTCCATCCGTTGAAACAAATATAATATTTATAATTTAAAACATCATGAATATTAATCATAAGATCTATTGGTTCCTTTGTGTGTAAAAACATGTGAGATGTACTAAATTCGAGTTATCAAGTACTATAGAATTATCTTAGAATATACTAACAAATTATATTGGAAAATACTATCAAATTATTTTAGAATATATTTGCCTAACAGTGGTACTTAAGTGGTAGAATAGCAAATTAGATTTCAATTAGTAAATTTGCAGATGATTTCGTTCAAATTTAGTTCAAAACTGCAATACTGTTACTGAATTCATAGATTTTGAATTTGTTATGTGATGTGGGATTTTCATTAGTATAAAATAGAAGATTTCATTTTTCAAACACATATGTTTAACCTAATATATGTGTCGAACAAATTTATATATTCGTAAAATTAGTCGGATTTATTGAATGTTATAAAAAAGTATATCCCTAATATTATTTGAGTCTGATAAAATAATATCATCGTAACGTGGTATTAACTAAAATATCATGATAACGTATAATTACCACATAAGTTTTAAATAAATATATAAATGAGTTTAATTTAATATAATAATTACAATATATGTTAGTATTATTAATTTGATTAGAAAATCAATATATTTTTATCAAAATAACCAAAAATATTATTAAATTTATAAAATAATTATTTTTATTTATATATACAAAAATTAATATGAACAAATAATTTTTAAAATAAAAATTAAAATTATATAAATATTTAATTTATATTTATTAATAAATAATATTATATAATTTATGTGGATATAAATTTATATGTATATATATACACATATATAATAGAATATAAATTGTGAAAATGGAAGGAGAAGCGTGGGTAACTTTATTTAACATAAGCAATGATGTGATACATGAAAATTTGATGACATAGAAAGCTGCCACATCTCTAAGTTTGAAAATAACATATTTCCAACTTTTCATTTTCCACTATCTCATCTTCTTTATTTTCTTTACTATGAGTTTCAATACTTTTGTTTCGTTCATATTTTCACGAAGATCTCTTGTTCACAAAGCATTTGTTTACCTATAAAAAAAGAAATCGAATTAGGATTATTTAAAAAAAAATATTTTCCTTAATATGTTTATCTTTAAATTTATATATTTACTTACCTAAGAATATATTTTTCTTTAAAAAAACTAATTTATGATATTAACTATGAATCAAATGATTTTGAAGTTAATGTTGACGTTGAAAACATATGTTTCGAAGTACCAACTAATATCACAAATAAATTCTCTTTTGTTTAAATTAAATTTGTATATAATCATCTAAATATCACAAAGAAACATATGTTTTCGAAAATGTTTTGCTTTTAAAAAAAAAAATTTCATAATAAATTTATGATATTTAACTATGCATCAAATAATTTTTTTTAATAATATTGACATTGAAACATATATTTCGAAATACCAATATTAATATCATAAATAATTTTCTTTCACAAATAAATTCTCTTTCATTTAAATAATCTTTTGATATAATTATGTTTAGTTTTAAGAATTATGAACAAATTTACTCGTGCATAAAACAAAAGAGTAGCTAGTTTATTTTAATATTCTGGTATATATATATTGGAAAAAAAAATCTTTTTAACTAGTGTGATAAGTTGAATAAAAACATATTGTCAAAACATAAATAAAATACGTTAAGGAAAAACAGATGAGAAATATAAATTTAATAAGATGGTTTTGAGAATGATTTAGAACTAAGTTTAAACTTGATTAAAGTATTAATTATATAACGTTAATACGATATGAGATGTGATTTAGAATTTTAATGCCTTTTAGGCTTTTATATAATCAAACTCTCTCATTCATAAACAGTAAGAAATCGAGAAAAGAAGGCACAGAAAAAAACAAACTAAAGGGAGAAAACAAGAAAATCTTCTGATCAGCTTTTTCCATTAGTCATCAATCACCAGAAAAATTGTCTCCATTTTCTTTATTTAATCGAAGAAATTAAAAAAAAAAAAAAGAACGAAGACGATCATCAAATGCGTGATTTTTTACTTCCGTTCTTCTTCACTTCAGCTTAAGGTGACCATTTTCAGTTTCATTTCATCGAATCGCTTCAAGTGTTTCGCCCATTTTGCTTTTAAATGTGCAATTTTACCACTTTTTTTTGGAGGAATTTAGGGTTTTGTTGTAATCGCTTTACTGATTTTTCTGGGTTTTGTATTGTAGAGACTGAGTTAAGGACAAGCCTTGTCACCTGTCGGATTTAGCTAAAACTAGATCTGGTTTGTTAAAATTCGTTTGTGTTTTGTTTGATCCTGTGAAGTGGAAACCACAAGTCTTGTGTAGTATCACTGTATCACCACTGTTTCAAACTTCAGTGGTGCTTTCTAAAAGGCTGAAATTTTAATACGAAGTTGACTTTTCGTGTTTCAATATGATCATAAAAACTTCAAAAGAAAACTATTGTAAGCTTGGAAATTAGGTATCTGTTAATTTGATTCTTTTGCCTTTCACTATATGATCATAATAATTTCAAAAGAATATTGTTGTAAGCCTGGAAATTAGGTATCTGACAAATTTTATTCCTTTGTCTTTCAGTTATATAAATGGTTCTTATCTTCTGCTAATATGTCTCCTCTTTCATTTTTTCTTTTGTTGGCTTAAACGTTTGTAGTCATTGATCAAGGGAACAAAGCATCTAGAGATTAAAAGAAACTCAGATATGGAAGTGAGTTTTCATGTTCCTCTTCTCCTGTTTCCTGCTCCAGATTTTTGATTTTTTCATGTGACAACTTTTCTCTCATGGAAAATAGTGGAAAAAAAACTTGTGACTTTGGTCTTGTTTTATCATATCTAACGATCTAAACCCTTTGGATAAATACTCTGGAACTCGCACTGTTTTTCTTTCATACGAAAACAACCTTGATATTCTATTAGGAAGACTGGTGCTTTGATGGGATGGGAAACCAAATTGCCAAGGAATATGGTGTTATCAAGTGCTAGTGCATGCTATCTTCAGAACAAGCATCATGGAATCTCACCTGGGAAATGGAGTAGGCAGTTCGAGATCTGCCAAAGTTTTAAAGAATACTTCTAGTTCAGTTGATTGGTTAAACAGAGATATGCTTGAGATGAGGATAAGTGACAAGACAGAGGCTAACGAGGAGAGAGTAAGTCTTTTAGCTGTTTTTGTACTTGAACTGTTCTAGAGTATCTTCGTTCTTGTGCGTCCATCTATTTGATCAAGTAGTTTACCTGTGTTTGATGTATTTCCTATGTTGTAGGACAGCGAACCAGATACGATTGATGGAGCTGGTGCAGAACCTGGACATGTGATTAGAACCACACTCCGTGGAAGAAATGGTCAATCAAGACAGGTTAGTTGGTATTAGAAAAAATGTGTGTAGTATGTTAGTGAGGCGTAGTTATCTAACTGATTCTTATCAAAAGGTTTATATTTGATTGACAGACAGTCAGTTACATAGCAGAACACGTAGTCGGAACTGGTTCCTTTGGAATGGTGTTCCAAGTAAGTTAGACTATCTTTCTTGTTGTCTTTCTATTGGTTAAGACTCCCAAATATTTTATGCTTCCTTGTGGTAGGCTAAATGTAGAGAAACTGGGGAGGTTGTTGCCATCAAAAAGGTTCTACAAGACAAGCGCTACAAGAATAGAGAATTACAAATTATGCAAATGCTAGACCATCCAAATGTTGTTGGTTTAAAACATAGCTTCTATTCAAGAACAGAAAATGAAGAGGTTTATCTTAATCTTGTCCTTGAATTTGTTCCCGAGACTGTCAATCGTACTGCCAGGAGCTACAGCAGAATGAACCAGCTGATGCCATTGATATATGTCAAGCTCTACACTTATCAGGTGATTATGTCCTAAGAGCCATAAGTTCTCACAAAAAATTTAAGACATATTCAGTTTCTTTAATGATATTTGCGTGCAGTTGTTTGACATATGAGATATGATAGCTGGTTTCTTGTGGTTCAAAGTTGGATTTTTCTCTTTTCTTGCTAAATAACTGTAAACGGGAAGGGAGAGTTCTTATTAATTTGTTTGTTACTTTTGTATTGCAACTGTTGAACATAATTGATATATCTTGTAATAGGAAAAACCTCTCACTGCTAAGGAAGTAGCACTCCAAATTCTATTGTCTTCTCAAGTTTGAATCGGACCTGATAATTTGTTGGATATTTTCAAATGATTTTTGAGAAATTTATGTTAATGGTACAGATTTGCAGGGCGCTTGCATACCTTCACAGTTGCTGTGGTCTTTGTCACCGTGATATTAAGCCTCAAAACCTGCTAGTAAGCTCCATTGTTTCTTGCTGAAACGTTTCATGACAGATTCACTTCTTTTCTGTTAGCTAATTTTGTTTGATTTCTTTTTCTGAGGTCTTTGCCATCATACATAAAATTTTAAAGGCACTAATATGCATAAATATAAGATACTTTTTGATAGTTCTACAAATTTGATCAATTTATAGTAGGTTGGATGCTTGCATGATAATATTTTGTTGTGACATTTGTGGAGGGTTTAAGCTGCGAGGCTATGTATGCATGTTGTTAATGTTGATTATGAATATTCACAGTGGTACTGTGCTTTTCTTTAGTTAATGTCACGGAAAATGGTGTTAGTTCAAGCAAGATGCTAAAAACTTACTTGTGGAAATAGTTTTATTTTTTTAACTGGTTATTCTTTGGTTTTAAATATTTGAAAGCCTCATTTCTTGTGATTTCACAAAGAATGAGTTTGTTTAAAAATGTTTCAGGTGTCTAGTCTCACCCTTCCCTGCAATTGATTAAAATTTTTCTAATAAAGTGTGGCCCTCTTTTTATTAAACTGAATTCATTTTTGGCTTTGCACCTATTCGAATGTACAGGTGAATCCACACACACATCAGCTGAAAATTTGTGATTTTGGGAGTGCAAAAGTGTTGGTAAAGTTTATCAGCTATAGCTAATAGTGATTTAGTTTTCCTACTCCATGCATGAAATATGACATGTCATGCCCCACAGGTGAAAGGAGAACCCAATATTTCTTACATCTGTTCAAGATACTATCGTGCCCCAGAGCTCATTTTTGGAGCCACAGAGTATACAACTGCAATAGACATATGGTCCACAGGTTGTGTGATGGCTGAACTGCTTCTTGGACAGGTTGAAGTGCTATTTTGCATTACCTATATTCTTTTGTGCTTGTTATTCTTCACCCTCTTAGTTGCTTGTGCTCTCGCGAACTTGTTTACAGCCTTTGTTTCCGGGAGAAAGCGGAGTTGATCAGCTTGTTGAAATCATTAAGGTAGCGTTTATCAATTCTTGTATGGTTAATTTTAATTACAAAGAAATCACATGTGTTGGGCTTAGCACTTTGGCAGTGTTGGTAATTGCTTAAAAGCTTTATTTCAGAGTCCTTTGCTGGTCTTTTCATATCAGACTACACCTGCAACTTAAGTGTAGATTCTTTACTTATATATCTGAATGAACCATTATATCATCGGGCTCACTAATTATATTTACTACCTTGGGAGTCCTCTTCATATAAATAGAGAGCAATAAACTTTGAATGGAGAATGTACCACAAACTCCGATATTATTTTTTCATGTAGGTTTTGGGTACACCAACAAGGGAGGAGATCAAGTGCATGAATCCAAACTACACGGAATTTAAATTTCCCCAGATAAAACCTCACCCTTGGCACAAGGTATGCCACTAGTAGTATCCATTATCATCTATTAGGGCATTCTTTCATCAATTGGGTACTGATAGAAGCAGTGATTTTATAGGTTCAATGGGTTCATGCTATTTACTTTGGTGTTATAAAGTCCACATGAGAGTAACCATAGTTGAATTGGGTTATCTCTTTAGTATTTACTATTATTATGTCCCAGGGGTTTAGGGGAGTTTTTATCTGGAGTTTAGGGATTGCTAAAGGGGGAATGGTTGAAGCTCCTTATCAAAATCCTGAGGATTTTCTGCAATCCTCCTGTGATAAAATTGATTTATACATTTCTGCACGTATCAGATACCGAGTGTAAATATTTTTTCCAAGTGTTGTCCATTCAATGAGGTTGATGAGTATATGCTATGAATTAACTTCATATTTCATTCCTTTGGCTGGTAGACCAATGTGTGAGCATTACTGAAAGACATGACCTAATGACGTAGTACTGTAGGAGTGAAATAACTTATCTCTGGGTCATAATTAATGGAGTGTTTAATTGTTTGTATATATGATTTTTACGCAACCAAATCAACTGAAACTTCTATAATTGCCAAAATAGCTGCAATAGACTCATGGGGTTGAAAACTTTATGTTCAGCATGGGCTTCATAATCTCGGCTTTTGTGCTGGTTTTAATTTCCATCTAGAAGTAGTGTTCAGTACTTTTATACAGCTGAAATTCTAGAACTCCGTGTAAGTGATCATTTCCTTGAATTTGCTTCTCTCTGTTCCTGCTCTTACAGCACAAGAATGGTGTTTTTGTTCTTATCAGGTATTCCAAAAACGTCTGCCACCTGAAGCAGTAGATCTTGTTTGTAGGTTCTTCCAGTATTCTCCTAATTTGAGATGCACAGCAGTAAGTTGTTCATGTTTCTGTCTATCGTAGTTACATATTATACTTTCAAATTTTGTTTGGAAGCTCTAAACCCATTATAAATGTCTCATGGTGCTTTGATAGGTGGAAGCATGTATCCACCCCTTCTTTGATGAGCTAAGAGACCCAAACACTCGTCTGCCAAATGGTCGGCCTCTTCCTCCACTTTTCAACTTTAAGCCGCAAGGTACAATTCTGTATTCGCTTCTTCCTTTTTTGGTGTTGGATTCTTTAAACACAGAGGAATAACATGGGTTGTTCCCGGACCCAACTAGCTTGTAGATTTGAAATCGTCAGACTTCTGTCTTCTAATAGACAGACAGTTTATAAACCATAATTATAGGCTCTTTCAGCAATGAGCGTTATTAGTAAATCGAAGTTGGGTATAAGGAACGATGAGGGATGGTTTTGAGCTTCCTATAGGAAAGATCCTTCTAATGTGTTATGATGAAAACTGCTTGTGTATTCACCTTTCATTCTTCATATGAATCTGTGATCCTTCATCAACATTTTTTTGGATGCAAAGTGTTTCATGAATTGATTGATACCTACAGAGCTCTCTGGCATCCCACCTGAAACCGTGGACCGGCTTGTCCCAGAACATGCCCGTAAGCAGAACTCCTTCATGGCATTGCATTCGTAAGAATGTGTGTTTCTGCACGATCTATCCGTGTTCTCTTCTCTATAAGCTCTATGGATCTCAGTCCCTTTTGGGTTTTGTTTTGGTGAGCTCTTTTCTCCTTTCATCTCTGTGTCTCGTTTTGTTGCGTCTATAAACTAAAATCACTGGAAAGAGAAGAAACAATCAGACTGTATTTTTGTTTTTTGCACATCTTTGTTATGTTGAAGTGGGGATGCATGAATACAACACTACTTTGCCTGATAATGATATAGAGGAACATACTTACATTTTTATCACAAACGTATTCGAAACACATAATAAAATAACATAATGCATTAAATATTTAAACAAATTTATATTCATAATAATATTATCACAACCATTTTTTGTTATTATAACGAAATATTAGTAAAATGTATTTTATAATTTTAAAAGTTCTTTTAATTTGAATTCCAATTCACACACTAGAATTTAAATTTAAAAACTATGTGCCAAGAAAAATATTTATGAATTTATATAACTTTCTATATATACTGAGAAATACTTGAGCCATAATACTTTAAAAGAATATTGTTAAATATAGATTTTGTTTGAAATTCTTTGGTTCAGTTTGGTTTATTTGTCCATGCAACGAGATAGATATGAGCCAAATCTCTTCTAACCAATTTTTACGCAAAACAAATTGTGGTTCTATCTTGTTAACCTCTAAGACAAAAATTATGAAAGTACTATTCTTTGAGATCAATAAAAGCCAGTTTTTGCATAATTTTTTTAATTAAATTTAGCTATTAAGTTATTCAAAAATGTTCATTCATAATTATTCCGTCTATTCCATTATCCCTAATATATTATTTGATAAATATTTTAAAAAAATAACATTATTCTCACGTTCTCACGTGTTATTAACAAAAATGATATGTTGATGTGTTATCAGTACAGTGAGTTCAAATAAATATATAAATGAACTTAATTTATTAGAATAACTAAGTCATTGTTATTAATTTGGTTAGAAAATCAATATATTTTATTAAACTAATAAAAATATTATTAAATTCATACAAAACAATTAATTTTCTTTCGTTAATTTTCATATACAAAAATTAATATTAAAATAACTTTAAATAATTAGTAAAATTATATAAATATCCCTAATATATTATTTGAGTAACATTTTAAGAAAATAACCTCACTCTAACATATTATTAACAGAAATACTCTACTGACGTGTCATCACCATAATGACGTGTCATCACCATAATGAGTTTTAAATAAATATAGAAATGTATTTAATTTATTAGAATAATTACAATATATGTCATTGTTATTAATTTGGTTAAATAAACAATATATTTTATTAAACTAACTAAAAAATATTTTTAAATTCATTTAAAAATTATTATTTTCTGAATTTACATATACAAAATTAATAATAATAATTTTAAATAAAATTAGGCAATTATATAAAATAGCACATTTTTAAGTTTTTGTTCCAAAAATGCCATCATTAGTTTAAATTTTTAATAATAGCATAAATTTAAAATTAAAATATATTAAAACTATATTTTAGTAAAAAAAAATTAAACCCTAAATTAGAAAAAAATAAACCCAAATATAATAATTTAAATTTATATCTAATTTATTTACAGTAAATAAGTATTTTTTTACATAATTATTTGTGCTATTTTTGGGATTTTAATTTTAAGATACTAAATTTGGAAGAAAAACTTTAAAATCTGATATTTTAAAATATTACTCAATTAAATTTAAAATTATATAAATATCTATTTTATATTTACTAATAAATAATATTAGATAATTTTATAAATATTTTTTCCTAAACTTTATTTAGTTACCAGAATATAAAATCACAAGCTTAGACCACAGATGATTGGAAATACAAAGGAGTTTTCTGTCAATTCTGTAAATATAGATTTATATAGTTAAGCCCAATAGGCCCATTTACATAAAAATCCTATTAAACTCATTTTTTCCTCACCAAACATTTTTAGGGATTGAGCCGATTCACAGAAACAGAAGTCAGAGTCTGAGAGAGGAAACATGCCGGCGGGTCACGGAGTGAGGGCGAGAACGAGAGATCTGTTCGCGAGGCCGTTCAGGAAGAAGGGTTACATTCCACTCTCCACTTACTCGAGGACATTCAAGGTCGGCGATTACGTCGACGTGAAGGTTAATGGTGCGATTCACAAGGGTATGCCTCACAAGTTCTACCATGGTCGAGTGTTGAGATTTTGATCTGTTTGGGTTCGTGTGTGATTCATGACTATATAGTGTTGAATTAGTCTAAGATTAGATTCCTTTTGAGTTATCTGTTTGAAGTATTGAAATGTGCGATTGTGTATTGGTTAATTGGATTAAAATATTTCTTTGTGGGTTAAAAATGATGTCTTTGTTTTTGTATGCGTTATGATTGTAGTGATGTTTAGATTTTGAGAATTTTGCCTTCACTTAGTAAATTGTCTTTAAGAAAATGTAATCTGTTAGAGAGAGCTAACTTGGAGTATGGCTTGGTTTAGATTGGGAACAGAATCATAAGGAAGAGAATACATGTTCGTGTGGAGCATGTGCAACAGTCAAGGTGTGCTGAGGAGTTCAAACTCAGAAAGAAGAAGAACGATGAGCTCAAGTCTGCAGCCAAAGCCAGAGGAGAGACAATCAGTACCAAGAGACAGCCTAAAGGTCCTAAACCAGGTTTCATGGTCGAAGGTATGACCTTGGAGACTGTGACTCCCATCCCTTACGATGTCGTCAACGATCTCAAAGGCGGGTATTAAGGTGTATCCATGTCACCAGTCTGCTCAGGTTTCTTTTGCTTTTTTTGTGGTACTTCTTCGTATGTTTTTTGTAGCAAACAGTATCGGATTGGAGTGGTCAAACCAGATAGAAGGTATCATAATCATTTGCCTATTCATTCGTTTTTGTGTTGAAAAGCGGAGAATGCGTGGTTTGAATCTCTATGAGCTTTGCTTAGTAAGAGGAAACATGGCTTTGCGGTTGACTGTCACTATTCTTGTTATGGTTGAATGCACATAGGAGTAGTGCCATTGGATGATCGAGATCTCTGTTATCAATTATATGCAAGTATTCAAGAATTGATCATCATTGTTACTAATTATTTCCAAAAAAAATGGACTCTACATTATACTTTTAGATTGATGGTTTAGGAATTTTTAATATTCCACACAAATTTATTTTATAGGTTTTCAACGTATGTTTTATTAATTAATTGTAATTTCAAGAAATATTAACTAAATACATTTAAATTATTATTGGTTTATAGTTATTGAATTGTGCCTAGGACCATTACCACTATTTGCATCATCTAACTTGAATTATATTTTGGGTAGTTCGATCAAAACATGTATTGTTTTAATCCAATGGTTAACCATTTGGTTGAGTTAACAATTCTTTTTTCCAACTTTATATATTTCCACTACAATAATTTTCTAAATAACTATTTTTTTCACTTCCACAAAAATCCAAAATACATCAAACTGAACCAATAATATCACAGGAACAAATATCTAAATTTTACAAGCAACAAATCAAAGAAAATGAAGAAGTCGATGAATAAAAGTATTTTACATAAATAGACCTAACGCTAAAGAGGAACAATTTCCCAAGTGAGATCACTTAGAGAATCATACAAAATTACATATTTTAAGTATAATATATATACTTTGATATTTCCAATGCCTTTATGTATGATCTGATACACAACCTGTCAAATGTCAAAACAGTTATATGAGGTAATATGTGATCTTAACATTTATTTGCTCTCGTTTTTTTTTCTTTCTGTTTTGGGTTATATTATACCTTTGAGCTGAATAGTTCATAAAATCCACTTTTCCAAAGACAAATTAAGCATATTTATCTATTAAACAAGGAAACTTCATCATCTACAACTACATAATCTATGTATCAAGTATTAAACTGAAACGACGAGAAAGAAAAAGAAATCATAGAACCTTGAGAACTCTAACCAAAAATCATTCCTAATAAAATCTGACTTGAAAGTTGAGATTAACAATAACAATTTCAAAGCATAACAATTTAACTATCACTCAGCTTTGCATCCTCTATCTAAGACATTTCAGTGGTTTAGCATTTTGATCATAATTCATAATGTAAATTGCTAAATCCTGCAATAATGCTTATATTACTTATCTATATTCTCGCAAAGATTCAATAATAAACAAAAATTGAAAACATACCTCAGACATTGTTACTGAGTTGCATTTCTTTCTTAATCACGGAGGCCTAATTCAATCTCAAGTTCATCATCTTCCTCAAACAGTTTCAACAGCCTAGCATACTGTTCGTCTCTTTTCTTCTTCTGCCAAATTTTGTATAAGAAGAAGGAGAAACCAGCTACAGCTCCAAAAGCAACCAGTATGAGGATCACTTTTGTGCCCGTTTTGCTGGAAGAAGCATGTGATTCAGCCTTTGCTCCAGTACTCAAAGTTTTAGACTCACCGGACATACCTGAAAATATCATATCAATACAATACAATAACATGGAGGTGTGCAGGATTTGAGTGTTATCGTGAAATGAAATCATGTTTAAAAGCCGACAAAAACAATCATTAGAGGTTATCGACAATCTGAAGCTATGGGTTCTTATCCTCAAAGACCTAAGATAAGTCGTTATAATCTGTTGCTAGTCTTCACCAAAAGTGTACCAACAATTACACATCTTAATGAACATAGGTATGATCAATTGCTAACAAGCATTTGCAGAATCTTCAGTATAAGTTATTCGCCAATCAGTATACTAAATTGTTAGGACTGATTGGTGGAGAAGAGACTCAGTACATATTGTATCATCAAACCTCAAAAGGTGAGTCTAAAAGACAAACTATCAACAACACATGCTGAATGGAATCACGAAAAACATAAATTGTTTGCTAAATTGAAATTATCTACGCAACAGAGAAATATAGTTAAGAACAATAAAATTTCATTTATGCAACACTGTGATCTTCAAAGAGCAAATCATATATAAGAACAGAAATAAATCCAGCTAAAAATTCGACCTAGATCTCACGGATTCAATGTTTAAACCCAAACAAATCTTACAAAAGCGCAATGAATCTAATCATTCTACTCGAAAAAAAAAACAAAAATCAAGTTTCTAAAATTAAAATCACAGATCTGATGAAGACGAACCTAAGACGAACTGTAGAAAAATCGAAGCGAAGAGTAGAAGATTCCGCCATGAAAGACCACTCGCCGAGGTCTCTCTCATTTGTCGGTGTCTCTTCGACTTCGCTCGTAGACAAGGAAGGTCCGATTCTTCTCTGGTAGAAGAAATTTTGCGGTAAAGAAAAACGAAGAAACGCAAGCGTTTTTGCAGTTTTCGACCCAAATATATTTTTTTCATCTGATATTATATATGGAGATTGATAGTTAAAGATCAAAAGACATCAAATAGAGATACAAAAGCCAGTAGAAACATCGATCCGAAATATTTAACAAACAATTCTGCAAAATAATATCTTTTTAGCTTTTTCAAATATATTACCATAAAATTAAATTTTTAAAATTACCACAAATTTAATATAACATATACTACAAAGGTAACTAAAAAATTTTGAACTTTAAATTAAAAAAATTAACTCAAACATAATATTTATTAAAATTCAATAACTACTTTTATATAATTATTTATGATATTCTTAAAATTTTAATTTAAAAAATGTTTAAAATATAATATTTTATATTTTATTTGTTGTTTATTTATTTTAAAAAAATAGAAACTAACATTAATTTTAATTTGATGATATTTTTTAGAATCGTAGATGTTTAAACACAAATTTAACTTTTTACAAAATAATAATAATAGATATGTAAATTGTAAAATTATCTTCAGAGCATATTAGATATAGATCCCTACGAATTTTTAGTTGGATATTTATTACTTTAATTAATATTTCTAGATATGTTTTTCTAATAATAAAAAAAATGAAAAAAATAACATAACTTACAAATCTATTTACATTATGTTTAATAACTGAAAAATTATGTCAAATAATGTTAATTTCAAAATATGGATTTTTTATATAAATTGTAACTTTTACTTATTTCTTTGTCTGGTTAGCTTTCACCTTTTTCTTTTAATTTATTTCTTATATTTTCTATTTCATATTTCATAGATATATTTTATAACATAGAGATTTCATAGATATTTTTATATTTTCAGTTTATTGTACGACATATATTTATAACATTTACTTTTCTATCTAATTTGTATAAAATAACAAATTTTACATAAATATGTAATATCCAAGTTTACACTCTTATGCTTCATATCATAATCACAATAATAACTGATGTTACTTACAATCCGATCATTGGTTACAACATAAGTATCATTCATACGTCATAAACTTTTTATTACTACTTGTATTATGTATCACTTAAAATTTCCACTCAATGTCCCAACAGAACGTATTCAAACAATTTCGTTGAATACCAATTTGTTGAAAGTTAAAAATTTTGTTTCGTAGAGATTAAACATGAAATTTGTGTAAGGTGATTGATGAACACAAATATGCACTTATCCCACGTAGTTAAAGATATAAGAGGTAAGTGCTTTAACCAACAATTGGCATTCTCTACAAAACAAAGCTTAAACAATGTACAAAGTATAGATCAAGAGGTATCCCAGTCGTTTAATGGTGTTGTAGATTTCCTCAAATGTTTAAATGTGATCTATTAGATTCCATAATGCAAACCATGAAATTGGTTCTATTTCAATTTACTAAACACAAATTAATCAGTCAAGTTTGATTTATTCAGTAGCCGTCTTCACACTAACTTTTGTTGGCTAATGACATTTTGTCTATTTAAGTTTTTTAAAAAAAATCAAACTATATATATATTTGGATAAGTTCAAATAATCATATGATTAGTACTCTAAGTAATTAAGTCATATTAACCAATAAAAACGATACATATAAAGATTAAACAGAACTTGAAGAAAATGCACATTAGATAGTCAACACGAAGTCCATTTGTTTTGATCGTGGCACATATCTCTTCAAAAGTTTCAATGTGGTTTATGAGATTTGCAGAAGTCAAACTATCAAAATGGGTCTGCTTCACCTGAGAAATGATCTAAAGTTGGATTTCAAAATGATTACATGTAAATGGAAGAGACTTAATTGCATGTCGATTGACATGATATGAATTAGGCATGTCAAACTCACCTTTGACAAGCAAAAGATTGTTTTGGCCACGCACATCTCTTTTTGGAGTTGGAGAACGATTATCCATATTGTCTAAATTACCAGTGATGCCGCTTTGTTTTGATTAACTTTCTATTCGATGTCTCTAATCTTGCAAGCTTTTGGTTAACAAAAATGATAAGATCATCATTACCTTTGCTTCTAGTTACACCTCGGAAAAAACAAAAGTAGGATTTATTAGTCATAAAAAAATTATAGACTAAATTTTAGTTTTAGATTTGTCGACAATGATATTGGTCCGACATCAAAAACTTGATAGATAGAGTTTTACCTATAAAAAAAAATACTATTACAAATGCATGACAAAAGTTATAATATAGCTGAAAAAAAAACAAAAGTTATAATAAGATTCAAATATATAGAGACCAAGTATTGTTTTATATTTCTTAGTTAAGAAATTAAGATAAGCAGGAGAAAATAAATTTTTTTTTAAAAGTGAATTATTCTAATTGCACAAACTAATAACGACGTAAACGAATGAAATGAAGCAGCTTGCTCGTAACTAATCAAGATTATAAATAAGATTTTGATTGAGAATTAAATTTTTATCGTTACATCTTAGAAAATAAATATCTAACTATTTAACCATCGTTTTTTTAAAATTAATATGTCTAATAATCTATTCACCTAAAAATTTGAATTCAAATTTCTAAACGAACATTATCGTTTAAATACTAATTTGTTCACAATGAACGTTAACATGAGTTTTCATTGGTTAAAAACACTTTGATCATCTAGGTATTTTAGTAAACTTAACTACATTTTAGATGCGTTCAATTAATGTTATGATAGTAGTGTAATTGATTATATACAAATTAAACAATACTAAATGAAAATTATGCTGAAATACCTACTATATCAATCTAATTTATCAATATTTGAAATCTTTTAAAAAATCCGTAAACATAACTAACGATCTACTCAACCATTATCAAATAATCAAAACAAATAAATCTGAAAGAAAACATTGAATTAAACAAATATAAAATTGAGGTTCAAAAAAATTCTTATTCCTAAAAACTATATATACAAATATAGAAAAATATTTCTTTTAGCTAATATTGTCTAAATTAAATAGCTAAGCTGTTCTAACGTATTGATTCAAACTTATATTCATGATTGGTCGAGCATATGACCATATGATTGATCTACATGAAATATGCAATATTTCAACATTATATTTTTCAATTATCTTACAAATTTTAGATTAGCTTACAAGTTTTCGGCTAATTATCTTTGCTAGATTTAAAAACAATATCCCATTTGTCTATTCGTTAATTTATTCTAGAGACATTGTTTGTATTATATAATATGATATCGAGAATATCTCTTGCGAACACAATTAAAATTTGATAAAACTATCCATTTATGTTTACACAAATGATTACTTGTATTGGTATTCGCAAATTAACATATGAAAAGAAAATTAAATAAATTGATTATTTCGTATAGATTTTCTTAAATTAACATCAATGTCACATACCTTATTAACAAATTAAGAGATATTATTTTATTTTTGGTTACGTACATTAAAATTATTATTTAAGATGTCACGCCACATCATCTTTACATAACCTCCAAAAGCCACTATCTAATATTTTATTTTACTATATGATTTATTATCAAATTCCAATAAACTCTTCGGATACTTTTAAGTGAAAATCATATTTTTCATCATTTTTTAAAATTAAATTTTAATTTTATCCAGAGCCTTTTGTGATTTTAAAAATGTAATGTAAGTGATTATATATTTAAGTAAAATATACTTTAAATATAGCTATTATTCATAAAACTACTGTAAAAAAATTTAAAAACAATTCATTGTGAAAACTTAAAAATAGACAATAATCTAATATTCTTAACAGAAAACAGTATTTTTAGGTGTTAGATTAATACTAAATGAATGAAATACAATTCTTATATACTTTTTTTTTATTTTAAAATTTCATAAAAATTGATACATTAACACTAAATAAAAACAAAATTGACACATCAATAATTTTGATAGATTGACTCTTTAATATTTAACATTTTTATTTTCGTTTTTTTTACCAGAAACAAAAACAATACAGAAATTGAGAAAAAGACAAACGCCGCCAGGGTGGAGCCACGTAAACATTTTATACAAAAGAAAACCCGAACCCGGATCCGAAATCGTCGGTTGTAACAGCTGGATACAGCCTGTCACCAACGGAGTCTTTTTCATTCTCTTTCTCTCTATCTTTTTTTTTCTTCTCCTCCTTCCCTTTTCTCTGTTTTCTGCCTCATTTCTTCCTCCCTCTCCGATTCTTAGGGTTTCTTCGATCTTCTTCTCCGCTGCTCAGATCTTCCCCCTTCTTAACTCTTTGGATCCAGATTCTCCTCTTTGTAAGATCTATTTTCAAATTTTCCATCTTCTTCTTCCGGATAAAATTTTGCATTCGTTTCACGTTTTTGATGCTTTTGTGTTTCTCTGCCTCGGATCTGAATTTTTTTTATGTTTATGTATTTGCATTATGCGCTTATGATTATGTTTACGTATTGACTTTGTTTGGGTAAATCTCTTGATTTTTTTTTCTTTCTGGTATCTAAGATTCTGTTTTTTTTCATGAGACCTTGTTGACTTTGCTTTATGTTTCAGTTTGTGATCAATTTATGAAAATTTATAATCTAACTAAAAATGGTAATTTTTTTTGTTGATGTTCTTGAAAGGTAACTCTGTGCTTTTTATGAATTGTTTATCAGCCATTATCGTGCTCGTTCTTTTTTGTAGAATGATTAACAAGTAGAGATTGGTGATGATATAATGTTTGGATTAATTCTTTGTTTTTTTATGAAGATGCTCATGTGATTTATTGTCTTGTTTTCAGATTTAGGATATATGTTTTACGTCGCTGCTCCATATGTTTTAGGCATCTTATGAAAAGATTTGGTGACGCTTTTTGTTGTTGTTGTTTCAGTTTATGTAGGCAACACGCATATCAAGGGCTAGAGTGAGATCACAAAAAGCGCTATCGGGTGATGTGGGCTGCTCTTTTTGCATCTAAAAGCTAACTGCTCACATTTGCTTTTAGATGCTCTCAGTTAAAAGGTCAATCTTCTTCTTTTCTTAACCGATGAGTAGTTTACTAATCTGAAAAAAAATTGTTTGGAGAGAAAAGGGACATCAACTGTTACTGCTAGAGATCTTTCTACATCCATGCTGGTAGAGAGCATGCGTGGATACTGTGTTTTGGGTGATGCCCCTGAAAAAATTAGTTCCCGATGCATTCGGCGTGGTGACAATATGTCTAGTCGCTCTGCTAATTCTTCTGGGTTTCCTTTGCATCGCTTACTCCTTCTATTTCCAATCTCAAATTCGTAAGCAAGGGTTTATTCAACTTGGTTACTTCAGCGGTCCTTGGATTATCCGAATCACATTCATTCTGTTTGCTATCTGGTGGGCTGTTGGTGAGATTTTTCGATTAAGTTTGTTAAGGCGTCACAGAAGGCTATTGAGTGGGTTGGATCTCAGATGGCAAGAAAACGTCTGCAAGTGGTACATTGTTTCCAATCTAGGATTTGCAGAGCCTTGCCTCTTTCTGACCCTCGTGTTTCTTTTGCGTGCTCCCTTGAAGATGGAATCTGGGGTGCTGAGCGGAAAATGGAACAGGAATACAGCGGGCTATATTACTCTTTATTGTCTCCCAATACTTGCTCTTCAACTTGCGATTGTGCTATCCGAGTCACGCTTAAACGGTGGTAGTGACTCTTATGTAAAGCTACCACACGACTTCACAAGAACCTATTCCAGAGTTATTATTGATCAAGACAAGGTTGCCTTATGCACATATCCTCTACTGAGTACCATCCTCCTCGGTGTGTTTGCAGCCGTTCTAACAGCTTACTTGTTCTGGCTTGGAAGGCAGATACTAAAACTGGTCATTAATAAGCGTTTGCAGAAGAGAGTATACGCTTTGATATTCTCGGCCTCAAGTTTCCTTCCATTAAGGATTGTTTTGCTCTGTTTGTCGGTACTGACATCAGCAGACAAGATTGTATTCGAAGCCCTTTCATTCTTGGCCTTCTTCTCCCTCTTCTGCTTTTCCGTGGTATCCATTTGCTTGCTTGTCTACTTCCCTGTTTCAGATTCCATGGCCCTGAGAGGTCTAAGAGACATGGAAGAAGATGATAGGACTGTAACCGAAGAACGCAGCGGTGCTCTGTTGCTTGCACCACAGAACGAGCAGAGCTCGAGTTTAATAGGTCGGAGAGACACAAGATCTTCTTCACAGGAGAGGTATATGGAACTCAGCCTATTTCTTGAAGCTGGGAACTAAACCGCCAAAGGCTGTTTCTTTTGTCTTTGGCAATGTGTATAGGTGAAACAAGCAGAGAGGGCTACAGCGTGAAATTTGAGAATATGTTGCGCATAGACACTTTGACTGTAAAGGAGGGTTTGGGGCGGTTTTACTCTTGTGAGGGTTTGTTGTTTGGAATGTTTTCTGCTTGATGGATCATATTTTTGTACCTTTATTATGTGATCAATTTTGATTTAGAAAAAAAAGATAACTAATCAGCTTTTTTAACGCATATTGTTCAACGCATGACGTGTGCATGAAAGGATTTAAATATTGAGCAACCGTTTAAAATATCAAAATTTAAAATTTTTGTTTGAAAAATATCATTATTATTTAAATTTTTTAATAATATCATAAATTTTAAAATTAAAATATATTAAAACTATATTTTAATTAAAAAAATTAAATCATTCCATCTATTTCGCCTACGTTCTCTGAGATTTGAAGCCATTGTTTTTATGACCATCATCTCAAATTTTACATCATTGATATCAGAAATATTAATTTCATGTCAACAAGCTATTCATTCATACACGTTCAAATATGATACTTAGTGTAGCCCAAATCCAATTCCTCTAATTTGCACAACACCACAAAATAATAAAAGAAATGACTTCATCAAGGGAGAGAAATCTTCTTCTCTCCACTTCACGTCTCATCACTTTATAATCACTCACACTTTATAATCACTCACACTTTATAATCACTCACACTTTATTATTTTAACTTTCTACTTTTATAAAACCCATCAACAATACAAATACACTGTTATTAGT
This sequence comes from Pugionium dolabratum, assembly GCA_018901945.1. Lineage (NCBI taxonomy): Eukaryota > Viridiplantae > Streptophyta > Magnoliopsida > Brassicales > Brassicaceae > Pugionium > Pugionium dolabratum. The sequence goes on along the minus strand of JAEVFF010000135.1, from coordinate 156,132 downwards.
TCGATGTTCTGCTCAAGTCTCTTCGTTACTCCCTCGCAATCAATTTTCTCAACGCTACCATATATGCCAAAAGGGTAATAAAACTGTGATCTTGGCCTCGTTTTGGATGAAAAACACCAAAATGAATCTAGTCAAACAAAAAGACCAATGGCTCCACTGAACTAATTGAGAGCACACGCATGTTTCCAATCAATGTAAGAGCAAAATCTCCACATCAAGACAATGGTTCTTGTTTGAGGGAGACTATTGGAAACGAAGACTACAACACTCATCACAACATAGCAAATTATCAGGCTGATATTGCAACAGATAGGCTAGATGATGCATCTCCCAAGTCCCAAGTAGTAGCCTTTTACTTTCAATTTACTTATTAAATGAAAAAGGAACCGTTTTTCCAGAGGATGCAGGTCTTATTAAATCAAAAATCAATCAAACGAATACCATAATAAATCTGAACTACATTTTCATACCATACAGAAATCAATCTCTTGCTTGCTACAAAAAACATAGGAAGAAGCAAAGGACGTGCGAAAAAACCTGAGCAGAGACTGGTGAAATGGATACATCTTAATAGCCGCCCTTGAGATCGTTGACGACATCGTAAGGGATGGGAGTAACAGTCTCCAAGGTCATACCTTCGACCATGAAACCTGGTTTAGGACCTTTAGGCTGTCTCTTGGTACTGATTGTCTCTCCTCTGGCTTTGGCTGCAGACTTGAGCTCATCGTTCTTTTTCTTTCTGAGTTTGAACTCCTCAGCACACCTTGACTGTTGCACATGCTCCACACGAACATGTATCCTCTTCCTTATGATTCTGTTCCCAATCTAAACCAAGTAATACACCAAGTTAGCTCTCTCTAAGAGAATGCTAAGTGATGGCAAAATTCTCAAAATCATAGAATCATAACGCATATAAAAACAAAGACACCATTTTTAACCCACAAGAAATACTTTAATCCAATGAACCAATACACAATCGCACATTTCCCAATTCTTCAAACAGATAACTCAAAAGGAATATACTTTTAGACTAATTCAAACTCAACACTATATAGTCATGAATCACACACGAACCCAAACATATCAAAATCTCAACACTCAACTTTGAAAATTCAAACCTGCTTGTTAACTTCAACACCAACGGCACGCTTGGTGACGTTCCAGACGCGACCAGTACGACCATGGTAGAACTTGTGAGGCATACCCTTGTGAATCGCACCATTAACCTTCACGTCGACGTAATCTCCGACCTTGAATGTCCTTAAGTAAGTGGAGAGTGGGATGTAACCCTTCTTCCTGAACGGCCTCGCGAATAGATCTCTCGTTCTCGCCCTCACTCCGTGACCCGCCGGCATGCTCCCTTTCTTTCTGTGTCTCTGGTGGCTAGAAACCCTAGAAAAGACAACGATGGATATTAAAGAGACTAAGGTTTGTTTACACTGGGCGTAATGGGCCATTAATTTAGGCCTTATATTGTACCTATCCAGATCGATTGTGAGACAAAAAAGGATTAGTCAATGATTTGTCAAATACAGAAAACACAACACGTTCCATTCGGTTCACATTTCCCATATTGGTTAATTGCAAAAACCTCGGGATACAATTGTGGTAAATTATTGTTCGTTTATCTGCCGTATTTATATGCGGTAGACGCAATGGTCAGATGTTTTATTTTACGTGGTAATTTTTTCGACAGCTGATTAAAACATCAATACAACTATAAATCATCAATCAATCGTAATCGTAACTATCGACGGCAGATAAAAGAACAATATTTATTATAGTCGTAGCCACAATATTGATCGCAATCGCATCCACAACTGACTGCGCCGACAAAACGAACAATATTAGTGTTGATATTTTCCCATTCAATACTTATGCTATGTGTGGTTACTCGTGAAACCGAAGTTTGGAATTAAACTAACAGAGATGTTAACCAAGTTGAGAAGTGCCATCATTTATTGGCTTGGGTCACCCACAGTGCACTAACAGTTTGCTTCGTCGATTGGTCTTGACTTTATTTCCGATCATTTGAACGACATCGGATGAGTAGTATCCAAAAATGATAATATCTTCTTTTTCTGATTAAAAGCTACAAAGAAGATGTTCTCCTCTTCATGCATGAGTTTAAATCTCTTATATGGCTATGAAGTATGAAGTGTTTGATGGACCACTCCTTTATCATGGTGAAATTCTTCTTGAATTGCACTAACTTAATAATCACCTTTTCCTTAGAATGACCTTCTTTCACAGTTAGAAGATTTAGTTTGCTTAAATCATCATGTTTACGTTAAGAAAAAAGGTCAAAATTGTTGAATAATATTAAAGAGATGAAGCTTTATTAATTATTTTATTATTTAATAGAAGGAAGAAAGTGAAGAGAATTTAACATTTCGTAAGTACATATACATGTATTTATAGTAGAAATGACCGCCTTAGTAAGTTTACCGGACAATTTCAGCTAAACCGAACCAAGTGTTTTTCACAGCCCTAAGTGACTCGAACCTCCCCTTTATTATATTTATTTAAGAGAAAAAAAAAGAAAGAAATGGATTCAGGGATTTTGAAAAGCGATGGCTCGGCCATTAGGCAACAATGGCAATCTACGTTTCTAACTCGAGAAAGTAAGCAACTTTCGGTTTCATTCTCCTCATAAGGCTCGCAGTTATTCATCTTGTACTCTCTTCTCATCTATGCCCCCTCCGCCAAAATCCATCGTTTTCAATCCCCTTCTTCGGAATCTCTCTCGATCTGGTGAACCAAGAGAGACGATCCTGCTTTACCAGAACATAAGACATGCTGGTGGCCGACTCGATCACTTCAGTTTCCCTCCAATTCTTAAAGCAGCCTCTAAAGTCTCGGCCTTGTTTGAGGGTATGGAGATTCATGGCGTTGCCCTCAAGATAGCGACATTGTCTGACCCGTATGTAGAGACTGCTCTTATGGATATGTATGGGACTTGTGGCAGAATTACCTACGCGCGTAAAGTGTTTGATGAAATGTCCCAGAGAGATGTTGTTACGTGGAATACTATGATTGAGAGGTTATGCTCATAAATACATTGTTAGTACTTAGTAGAGAAATGTACAATGAAGTTTGTGCTTCTTATCTTCTATAAAATTGTTAATATCTTGTTTGCAGGTATTGCCGATGCGGACTTTTAGATGAAGCCTTCAAGCTTTTTGAGGATATGAAAGGTTCTAATGTGATGCCAGATGAGATGATTCTCTGTAGCATTGTCTCTGCATGTGGTCGTACTGGAAACATGAACTATAACAGAGCGATTTACGATTTTCTGAAAGAGAATGATGTTAGGATGGATGCTTATTTGTTGACTGCTCTTGTTACTATGTACGCTAGAGCAGGCTCTATGGATATGGCAATGGAGTTTTTTAAGAAGATGTCAGTGAGAAACTTGTTTGTTTCAACTGCCATGGTATCTGGGCTTTCAAAAGCAGGGAGACTTGACGATGCCCGGGTTATATTTGACCAAATGGAAAAGAAAGACTTGGTGTGTTGGACAACAATGATTTCAGCTTATGCTGAAAGCGATCATCCTCAAGAAGCTTTAAGAGTTTTTGAGAAAATGCAGTGCTCTGGGATAAAACCTGATGAGATTACCATGTGGAGTGTTATATCAGCTTGTACGAAACTTGGTACTCTGGATAAAGCAAAATGGGTTCACCTTTACACACAGCTTAACGGATTTGAATCAGCGTTGCAAGTAAATAACGCCCTTATTAACATGTATGCTAAATGTGGAGGTTTGGATGCAGCCAGAGACGTGTTTGAGAATATGCCAAAGAGGAATGTAGTGTCGTGGAGCACAATGATCAATGCCTTCTCTATGCATGGAGAAGCTTCTGATGCGCTTATGTTATTTGCCCGAATGAAACAGGAAAATGTTCAGCCCAATGAAGTTACTTTTTTAGGGGTGCTTAATGGTTGTAGCCACGCAGGACTAGTTGAAGAAGGCAAAAAGGTTTTTGCATCAATGATCGATGAGTACAACATTACTCCTAAACTTGAGCATTATGGATGCATGGTGGATCTTTTTGGTCGAGCTAATCGCTTACAAGAAGCTCTTGAGGTTATAAAGTCAATGCCAATGGTGCCTAACGTAGTCATATGGGGATCACTGATGTCAGCTTGTAGGGTCCACGGAGAAATTGAATTAGGTGAGTATGCAGCCAAACATATCCTTGAACTAGAACGTGATCATGATGGAGCTTTGGTGTTATTGTCAAACATATACGCGAGAGAACAGAGATGGGACGATGTAAGAAACATAAGACGTGTAATGGAGCAAACGAGTGTGTTGAAGAAGAAAGGTTTGAGCCAAATTGAAGGAGAAGTGTGAATGCATTTTGAGAGACGACACGATTCTGGGTACAGCGCCAAGCGCAATGTGAAGCTTCGGTTCACAAATATTGAATAAAAACTCCTCTTTTGGAAAACCCTTGTCGTTTTTGTTTGTGGATTTGCAGGTCGTTGATATGATTAGAAAAGTAGTGTGTAGGTCTTAATTAAAGAAGAAGTTGATGAGCTTAGGAGTATGAGCGAAGAAATCAAGGTCTTAGCTCGCGTAGACAAGTGAGGAAGATTCTATGGTTACTCCATGATTTGGGGATCATTGTGGGTTATGCTTATGTCTTGCTCACTTCGAGAGAGTCAAACGTATCAATCAAGATTTCATGAAAAGGTTGTTCCATTTCGTGGCAGCGTAAATTGCTCAAGAATCGAAAGTTTGATGGTAGAGAGAGGGGTTCAAGGAATTTGAGAGGAAGTTGAAGATGACGTCATGTTTTTCTTCATCGTCTTATCTGGAACAAATAAAACTTTTGTTTGGGCAATTGAGATTGTCTTTTTTGGGAAATAGAAGTGAAGAAAAAACAAAAGCAAATTATACGTACAACTGAAACAATGTGCCATAAACAAACAAGTAAACAAAGAATGCCTCGCAAAATCTTAAACATGGGAGTAGACATGGACAAATAATCCGAACTGAATGAACCGAATCGAAAAACAGATTTTGGATGGTATTTAGTTATAAAAAATAATCGAACGGATATTATTTTTGAAAAATATGGTTATTAGTTACTAATTGAAATTGAACTGAAAACCGAAATAATATCTGAATAACCGAAAATATTTTGGATATTTCGGAAATTTCGATTATTCTGGGTTATTTTTCGATTATTTTTGGTTATTTTCAGTTATTTCGATTATTTTTAGTTATTTTCGATTATTTTTTTATTATTTTTAATTATTTTTAGTTATTTATTAATTGAAAAAAGTGAAATTGAAAATAATCGATCGAAAAGAAACGCCATGTATACCTCGGAGATAACATATCTACCTTATTGACTCTTTGAGTTGTTTACACTTTTTTGGACTTCCCACATCGGCCCAATTACAAAGCACGTCACTCAAAGTCTCTCCATCTTCTTCCGTCAGACTCTAAGGCCACACTACGCATTCCGAGGAACAATAGGATTTGAATGTCCTGCTTCTGATATTTTTATGTACGAAACTTCTCCTAATTTGGGTATCTTTCTTACTTTCTTGGATCTAAAAAACCCAGTAAGCTATGTCTCTATAGCTAAATTGGTTGTTGTTCTCATACTGTTCGATGAAATGTCTCAGTGAACTTCATTTTGCTAGAAGAAATAATGTGTTCGTTTTTCTCATAATAAAGAGGGAAATGGCGTTAAGGCAGATGTTAGGATGGTCAGAGGGAGATCTGATGAGATCAGATGCAAAGCCATGTTCCAGGTTGATGAGACAAACAGCTGCCATTTTTGCTGTTGGTGGAGCTCTTGGCTTCTGGGTTCTCTGCAGACTTCACTATGGTAAAATTGTTGACTTCTTTCAAACTTTCTTCTCAATGCTTGGCGTTTTCACCGCTTGAGTCAAAAACATTTCAAACCTTTTGTCAAATGGGTTAACAGATTATTCAATCAACACATTCTTCTTCATAGAGCTTTTGAATCCAATGTACTGCATTATTGATTGTTATTTGTTATAAAGATTTCATGTAGTCGATGGAAAGCATATCAATGCGTAGTGCCACTCTGTTTTTCCCCCGTAGTATCCGTTTCTTATGCAGAAAATGAATCCAAAAGGAGGATAAATTGACTAGTTAGATTGGTATGGTGAAAGATTGGACCTTTACATTTCCTTGATTGTTAGGCTGGTTAGATTAAAAGGAACATAGAACTTTCAACACAAATCTAAGGTTATAAAAGAATATGTTGTTTAGTTTCATTCATGGATGTTACCTTTGGGAAATGTGTAGGTCCGAGGATTACGGTTCCAAGGAGCCTGCGGTGGGCTGGGTGTGGTGCAGTGTCCGTGAGTACATCGACTGCAACACTTGTCCGTCTTTTGAGCCCTGAATGTGAACCACAAAACATTGCTGCATATGATCACCCTAAAGGACCTCAAGCTTCACTTACATAAACCACCAGTTCTTGCTTTATATGTGATGTGTCCATCAGTTCATGTTTCATCTATATACTTGTAGGTGAGAGTCCAACAATTTTTTATACAACTGCAGAATTAAATTGAAAATGATAAAATATATTCTCTAACCCAATAAAAAGTTGAGAGGGATGTGACAATTACATCTAACAACTTGTGTGTTTTGAATTGTACTTGTCCAACAATTCATTTGTTTGCTTCTCCCATACTTTGATTTTTAACCAAACTCAAAAGTATCAAACTTTGAGACATTCTACAGGATCTCCAAACTTGATAAGTTCACCAACAAGTCTTCATGTTACCTCCTCTTTTAATTGTCTTAAGTGAGTTTCTCCTTTTGATGTCTTTGATGAATTTTGTTCATGGTTTTCCTTACCATATCCTCTTATTCAGTAGAACAACTACACATAACTACTTCGTAGAATTTCTAACTCTTATCTTCAGGCTTTCGTTGTGGTTTCAACTCAAAGCGGTCCTTGTGACAGTCTTGTCGTTAGTCAACGTTTTTACAGTCACATTTTTTATAACAATGTCATTTACATTGAACTACGGGTTAAAAACTTTCATTTGATATCAAACCATTAGGACATAAGCTCCAAAGTGAGAATCAAAGGGCTTAGCTTCAGAAACAGCGCTCAGTTCCATGTAAGGTTTGACAATTGCAGCAACGTGATTGTTGATGATTCTGTGGCCATAAATGCATCAGCTTCAAGTCCCAACATTTATGGGATCCATATTGAGAACACAAATAGTGTTTAGATTTGCGAGTCCGTGATTTCCATTGGTATTTCTACCATTTTCTGCAGTTGCTGTTGATTCCAATCGGTTTTAAAATGTTCCATTTGATTCAGTCATCACAAGATATAGTCGTATTTCATTAGGAACCAGTTGCATCAATGTTGATAATATGAATGTGACATATAGTCCAATCCATAGGGTTCGGTCCACAACTCGAGCGTGTGTGTCACAAACTCAACCATATGGAACTCAAACAACAGTGTTCGAATCAAGACTTGGCAAGGAGGGTGAGGTTCGGTTTCAAGAATCGTTTTTCGTAACATTCTAATGGCGAATGCTTAGAACCCTATAAATGATTGACCAATACTACTGCCAAACCAAGAACTGTGGTAACCAAACCAGTGCAGTCGTTATCAGCAAATGTTCTGTATGCAAATACCTAAGAAGCCCACCAATACATCTTGGTTGCAGCGATTATGTCCCATGTGCTAACCTGAGACTAGAGAATATTGAGCTGTTTCCTTCCAAAGACGAGCTTTTAGAAACCCTCCGTTATGCTGCAACGTTTACGGAAGCATGCAGACAATTACAGTCTCACCTGTTTATTGCCTGCTTGAGGCACTTCCACAGTGGTAACAGGAGAAGATGTGTTCATTGCTGTTCAACAACTTGAAATCAGATTCGGAACAAGTATGAACGCAAAAATGTAAGTGTAGATACAAATTCAAGAAAGGCTACCAAAGAAATTAGTCTAAAGGTTAGCTAATGTCCTGAAAGTCTGCAACTTTTTGTGATAGGCTTAAAGAAATCCATTCTAGTTTGTATCATATATAATAAAAGATACTTTGCAAGTAAGAAGAAGTTATTATGAATGTAAAACATAAGAAGACATACGCCAAGAATTCTGCAAAAATGGAATGATAATTCTCAAGAAATGTTGCAGCTAAGTGCATTATTCCGCATCATGGGGAAAAGGTAGGCATATACAATTTGATCAAACTAAGAAAGATGAAAGAGATGGAGGCATATAAGTAGAGAAGTGAACTTATATATCATTTCTTGATGGGCGATTTTCTGTTGGGAGAGACAAATCGGTCTGTGATGCACAGCTCATGAACAAGTAGCCGCATTGGGATAACATTACTTGCAAATAGAACCGAGTACTTCCAGCAGAGAAACAGTAAATTTCATCTGGGTCTCCTCGTCCAAAGCAATGAAAAGAGGAACATGAACAAAGAGTGAATTGATCTTATTCTGCTCTGCAAATCTCAGAGAATGGTAATAGACATAGTTGCACACAAATCGACCTGCGTCAACTGATGTTATCACCTCAAAGCCTTTCTTCTCCAACGCCTTTGTTATCTCTTCAACAGGAAGAGTCGTCTACAAAATCATTACACAAACAAGAAAAACATGAAACTGTGAATGAAGCTTCTAAAATAAATAGATTCGAAAATTCTGCAAAACAAAAGGTCAAGAAACACAGCTCGAGAAGACAATGTCGACATACCTTTCTTACAGTTGAGATTGGACCATCAGAGGGAACAATTGGCAAATTCTGCAGACCACAAGAATGTTTCTCATAGAAGAACTAAACAACTAATCAAAACAAAAGAACCAAAGGAGAGTGAAATAAATAAATAAAAACCTGAGGTTTCCAACCCATTTCATCAGGACAACGAAAAGTCGCTTCATTCAGAGCTTGTTGTTCAATTGCGAATTTTGTAGCACCACTATTAACTCCAAAGTGAACCTAAAGAGACATCAGAAATCAGTTTCTTCAGCATTATATAGAATCCATTCAAATCAGGTACTCAATCATTTGACTAAACTAACTAACCCAAATGGTTTTTCCAGATGACAATGACACTGATTCTTTTGTGTTAACCGCAGATTGTAGCAACTGATAAAGAGAAGCTAGAGCTCCTTGACCAGCTGCCTCAAGCACAGTACAGCTTCCAAGTACAACGTCTTTCCACTGAATATTCTTGGCCATATATTCTTTCAGGTTGTTTGCAATTTTCTCTGTAGGGTTCTCAGCAACTCCATGGAATTTCTTGAAGCCTGTGATGTGAATTGTCACAGCTGTTGGTCCTTCAGAACCCATTAATACAACTGAAAACAAAATCTGATGCTGTTAGAAACATTGGAACACAGGACACTTTTATTAAACAATCTGATAGAATATAAGACGACGACAACAACAACACTCGGTGCGCAGAATATCAAACTCAGTTTTCGACATAGAAATATAATTATAAATGATGAAACGAACCCAGATCGCTACGTAAAGGTTATCACTTTTCCAGCATAAAGAATAAAGTTTGCAGCTTTTTTTCGCACGAACCCAACTCATTCAGACAAGGAAAAGAACAAAAAATTCAGACGTCTGATCATTAAAATACTGAATTACTGATGAATTACACAGCAGAGAAGGAACCCAATCGTTCAAATACATAATTCAAAATCAAACCCACTGTAAATGATAAGAAACATAAAATTCCTAACTTTACCTCAGAGAAACAGAAAATGAAACCTGAGATGAAAAAGCTTTGTGTTCTTCGAGTGAAATTGATTGTTTGCAAATCTGAGAGAGAGACGAGAGGAATGTGACTCAACAATCAGTATTTGTCCTTTGTCCAATCAATTGAAACCTAACTTTAATCATTCTCCACTTTGGACGGAAGTTTGATAACCACATAAACAAAACAAGAGACATACATATGTTTACTTTCTACATTTGTATTATTTTAAAGACAAACACAAATGGTAGGTCACTTCCCAAACAGGTAAAAAGGACAAATCATCAATGATTTTATTCTTCATAAACGAATGAATAGAAAAAAAAAAATTTGGTTAATAACATAAAAGTTGGATCGTTGGTATCATAGAAAACTATATTATTAACTGAATAGCATATGTAGTACAGAAAGTTGGAGAATTTTTTCTCCTATTCATTCGATTTCAGTGTTTTTTAATAGAGACAATAAAAATTCATTTGATTATTTTTATATTTTAATTTAGTTTCAATTCAATTATAACTCTGTTTCGATTAGTTTAAATATTAAATTTAAAAATCAAAATAACTCAAAATAATTAGATTAGCATTCTATTCGGTTATATGTAAATTTATCTGAAAATAATCAAATATATTCGAACAAATCAAAATAACTAAAAAAATAATATAATATGTGATACTTAGATAATATAATATTTTTATTTTTCTTAAATTTATAATTACTTGTTCATAGAAAAATATCAATTTAATTATCTATTTATTTTTATTAAATTCATAAGTATTTGTTTATTAAAAATATCGATTTAATTTTTATTTAAAAAATAATTAGATATAATTCAATCAGTAATATTTTTCTGCACACGTAAAAACATATTATTTATCATTATCTGTAATATAAACATAAATAATTAGTAATACCACAAATAATATAATATGTTGTTTTGTTTGTTTCTCGAGTGAGAGTAAGATACAAAATCTTTGTGTAAAAAAAAATAAAAATGATATAATCTTTCATCATTCGGGTTTGTTTAAATATTATTTTAGTTTTCGGTTCGACTCGGTTAGTAACTAATAACCATAGATTTTGCAAAATAATATTTGTTTGGTTAATTTTGTATAACTAAATACCAACCAAAATCTATTTTTCGATTCGATGTCGATTTTGGTTCATTCGATTTGAATTATTTGCCTAAACTTATTTTTAATTGTTGGAAGTGATAACAAATATCGTATTTAGTTTGAACCTACATTTTGTAAAGAAATGCACTAAATATGTAGATGAAAAAATTGAACTTTGATGAAGAAAATGACTCACTCGGGAAAAAGATAATACAATTACAACCACAAGTGGGGATAAATGGTTAGTATAATGAACTCTGTTAAGTGCTATTTTATTGTTCAAGTAACCATTTAGGAAACTGATGTATATGAAAAAAATGTGTAGATTGAATTTGCATATGAAGTGATTTTGGTTCGTGAAAAATGGCTACGACTGTTAGCGAGTGCTTGAGTTTATAGAAGATGGCTATAAACTGCATTCTTTTTTCCTAATTAGAATTGTCGCTTTACACATTATATTTCTAACATATTAATTAAAAAATATTTTAGTAAAAAAATTATTTTTATATATAATTTACAGATATGTAATGTTGTTCACACCATCAATCTTTTAATACAAATATTAAATAAAATATAATTTATTAAAATATTTAGTAAAATAGAATTGAGAAAATATTTAACAGTATATTATATGTAAATTTCTAATATTTCGACATAAAATATAAAAAATTTAAAATAAAATATTAGAAGTTTTAAAAATTAGTCAAATAAAATATTAAACAAAAGTTTAGAATAATTTAATATCTATCATATTTAAAATTCTTTCTATTAAATAATATTGTCTTTTCAACATATACATAATTTAAATTTATTTGTATAATCTAATTTCATTCTATATTTTATTTATATAATTAATATTGAAAAAATTAAAAATTTAAATAGAAGATCAATTATATACATATTTAATTTATATTTACTAAATAAATAAATATTATATTGTGTATATAATTTTTTATGAGATATAAATCTAGTACATAACTTATTAGACAATAATTATACATTCAAATATGAAATACTTAGTTTCTTGGATAAGTCTACTAAATATCCAGTTAAATGATATCGAAATAAAAACATATATCTTCAAAAATACTGCAAAAAACAAAACTAGATAAATAAGTATTTCTTTAAAATAATGGGAAAACATAGGCAATGTATATATAGATAGACGATGAGCATATCTTAGTGAAATATTCTTGTTTCATGGAATGTTGAAATCTCCTCATCTCCAACTCCCAATATCATCAACATTATCAATGTCATGACTACAATTTAAAATTAGTTGAAAAACAATTAATTATAAATTGTTTTTGTAATTTTAATGTTTTACTTTCATATCACGTAATCGAATGAGAGTACAAAATAAAGATTGAACATTTTTTCAGAGTAAATGGTTTATGGATTCAACATTCGAGCTCCAATGTTAAAATCGATTCTAATACTACTTACTATAATGATTGGTATGGTAAACAAATCACGAGCCATTCAACCTAAATCACGATTTATCTTTTCAATAGTTTAAAACATCCAAAAATCATAATGCTTTTTCTAATATTAGATCATCCAAATATATATCTAAATTGTATTGTGTTACTTACACCAACTTCCATGCTTTCTTCTAAGTCAAAAATTTTTTGTATCATAAAGATCCACCACGAATTGCAAGAAATTCTTAGTTTTTACTTTTTATTAAAATATTCAAGTTAAAAAATACTAACAAAATCGAAATTATCTTCTAATGGATACTCACTAAGTAGTATCTCATGTAGAATTGGTGTTGCTAAAACACGTGATAAATTTCTGAATATCTAATTTTATAATAATTATAAAACATCTTCAAAAATTTTCTAAATTCTTCAATTTTCGATTTAAAAATAATGAGATCTACTATTTGATAATGAGATCTACTATTTGATAATGAGATCTAAATAGATGCCCCATCTCGCTTGGCGAGAGCGTCGCTCAAGGCTTGGGCTAGAGATCCTTCATTCCTACTCCACAATCTCATCAAGCATGGGACGAATCTATTATCTGAGAGAGAACTAATCCATTCTGAAGATATTTGCCCAATCTTACGGATGAGACCAAGCCAAATTTTTAACCTCGATGGATATATGTAGAGCTACACGAAACCTAGGATGTGTTATGTCAAGTCAGGTTATGGAGATGGCATAGAGATCAAGTATCATAAACATGTCACAAGAGGTTTTAGAATCAAGCATCAACATTATTAGACCAAATGTAGAAGATTAAGATGACCGGCAAACTCAAACATTTTATATTGCAGTCCTTATCAAGGTGTGTGGCTACATGTCAACGTCTAACATACTGTCATATGGACTCATATATGAGTTGTCTTCGGTGCGCTGAATCAACAGAAACTATAAATCATCTTTTGTTCTATTGTCTCCGAGCTTTTCAAGCATGGGATTTATCAGACTTTCTATCTTTCTAACATCTTTTGTATTTTTTATTTTGATCTTCATATTCTGTAATTTTAGTGTTCGAGCCGATTCTTTGATAAAAAGGAGTAATAATCCGGATTTTTAGTTTTATACATATAAATCATAACCCGACGATGAGCTTTTAAGATGATCGTCTTACGGTTTTATCGTGATTTAATATATAACTTGGATTCAATATCCAAATTTGTGTAACAAAGAAAAATAAGGAACCTCTGTCAGAAACAGAGTATTCTGGTTCCAAGACATAACTCCAAACACGAACAAATAGTCCAAAATAGAGGAAGAGGAGAAGAAAACCCGAGCAATTGCAGCTTCTGAGCCGAAATGCTTCAGTGCATATTTCTCCTCTCCGATTCCGGGTAAGTGATCTTCAACCCTTCCTGAAACTCAGATCTGAAATCGGACTGAAATTTCTTCTGTTCACAGAGAAGTGATGCTGGAGAAGCAGCTTACGGGTCATCGAGTCGACCGATCCATATGTGCTTGGTTTTGGGATCAATCTATTTCTCAAGGTGATTCCTTCAAGGTAATTTCATACCTTTTCTTCTCGTTACCACTTCTGGGGTTCTTCCCAAAATCGATCCTTGGGTTTGTTTGATTTGTCAATTTTCGATCTTGTATTTGTCACTGCTCTAGTTTTTTTTTTTTCCAAATGTCAAGGCTTTAACTTCTTGCTTGAGTTTTGCTCTTGATTCAGTATGATGTTATTTCAGTCTTCAATTGTCTTAGTGTTTGTCTTATGCTTCTTCCTCTTTTGTTTTTATGGATAGTCACTTCCAGTGATTGCTTCACCAACACATTACCTTTTTCAAATCGTTCGTCATGACATTACATTCTTAGCTTGCAGTCAAGTTGAAATGCCACCATTAATGGCAATCGAGGTGAATCTTTTTCCTCTTTTGTAGATTCCAATGTGGCGTGAAGAGTAGAATACATTTTGAGTGAGATGAACATTCCTCGCCTTGTTTTTCTCACCCTGTTAAGTTTTAGTTTCTCTGCAGAGTCGCTGATGTTCTGTCTGATTACCTTGGTGGGCTAAACGAAGATCTCGTTAAGGATAATTTCATCATTGTCTACGAGGTAATCTTTGCTAAACAATATGCATTTGTATGAGCGAGCCATATTATTCTGTCTTTTTCTTTAGCAAAAATATGGTGGCCAATCCATATGGTATATGTACTTAATCAGTCTAGCTCATATTGTCTTTTTCTCCTTGTGTTCATTTGTTACTTTTATTTACCAACTCTGCATAGTTGGGGATAAATTTACAGCGTTTTCTTTCAAATGTTTTAACCAGCTATATAGTTGTGGATTCCTTCTATCTGATCTGGAGAATATATGTTAATTGTAAAGCTTTGTAGCTTGTAATTGTTCTATGGTAATATCGTAATGTCCTCATATTTCTCCAGTTTCACTTCTTCTTGGATTGCTTTTGACAAAGTAGAGACGATTGTGAGTGATTGAAAAACAAAGAGGCCAAGTGCTTCCAATTTGTTATGAAACTACATCATTTTGTTGAAGTTAACTGTGTTGGACTGTCTTTATTTTTCCTGTGTGTTTGTGTCCGTGGTTTGCATTAACTGAGAGATTAACAATGTTACATTAAGAGCTTCTTTTTGTGATGGCCTTACTTATCTCTCTAAAATTGCCTTCAACTGAAAGTTTCACAAATTTGTGAGTTGTAGCTTTTGGATGAGATGATCGATAATGGTTTCCCTCTCACAACAGAACCGAGCATCCTGAGAGAAATGATAGCTCCACCGAATCTAGTCAGCAAAATGTTGAGTGTTGTAACAGGAAATGCTTCCAACGTTAGTGACACGCTCCCCAGCGGAACTGCCTCTTGTGTTCCATGGCGACCGACAGATCCAAAGTATTCTAGCAACAATGTCTACGTCGACCTCGTTGAAGAAATGGATGCCATCATAAACAGGTTTGTTCTTGAAGAAGGTTCACAAAATTTTCATTTAACGTTCAAGTCTCACATCTCATTGCAGTTCATTCTTTTGAAAACACTGATTCAGGGATGGAGAATTGGTAAAATGTGAGATTTATGGCGAAGTGCAAATGAATTCCCAGCTCACGGGCTTCCCAGATTTGACATTGTCGTTTGGAAATCCGTCGATCCTAGAAGACATAAGGTTTCACCCATGTGTCCGCTTCAGACCATGGGAATCTCATCAAGTTCTCTCTTTTGTCCCTCCAGATGGAGAGTTCAAGCTCATGAGTTACAGGTTTGTTGTTTCACTTCTTCTTTACACCTTAAGTTGTTCTTGAAAGATTTATACTAAATTTCTCTGATGTGCAATTCAGGGTGAAGAAGCTGAAGAACACACCTCTATATGTAAAGCCTCAAATAACATCAGATATGGGTACATGTCGGATTAGCGTGCTAGTGGGGATAAGAGGCGACCCAGGAAAGACAATTGAGTCGATAACCTTGAGTTTCCAGCTTCCTCATTGTGTTTCATCTGCAGATCTCTCATCAAATCATGGAACTGTAACAATCCTCTCAAACAAGGTAATATGTTGTATGGCTTTTTTTAAAGCTTTGAAACAAGTTTCCGGATTTGGAAAACAGTCAACTTACATTAAGGAGTATGTTTTTGCAGACATGTACATGGACAATCGGGAGAATCCCAAATGACAAGACTCCATGTTTGTCGGGGACACTAGCATTGGAAACAGGTTTAGAACGGCTTCACGTGTTTCCAACATGCAAACTCGGGTTTAAGATAATGGGCATTGCGCTCTCTGGCTTAAGAATTGAGAAACTTGATCTTAAAACTCTCCCTCCTCGTTTGTACAAAGGGTTTCGTGCTTGGACACGAGCTGGAGAGTTCGACGTTAGATTGTAGCTTTCTTGTATGGTTGCTTTTCCGGTTTAACTCTTGAGTCTTTTGGGGTTTTTTTTTTGTTTTTTGTTTTTTAAAGTTTTAAACAAACAAACAAACCAAATGTGATACATATGTGATTAAGTTACAATATTACACTACCCACAAGTGAGTATTGTTTTCTTCAGTCTATGCAAAACACAATTTTAAATACTAATATTCTCTGTTATTTTCGAAGATAATTATTAGTAGTCTTTTTGGAAAAGATTTAAATGCTCTCGATACTAATTCTTTCTGTATACAAATCTTTTGGCTAGGATTAGGCATTCAAATATTCGTTTTGGTTTCAGTATGTTATTTTTGGTTTTTGTTTTTCGGTTGGTAAAATTAAAAATATATTCATTAGATTATTTATATATTTTGGTTCGGTTATATTTCGGTTTTGGTTTGTTCAGTTATTAAATTTAAAACCCGAATATAACAACCAAATAACTAAAAATAACCCAAAAAACTGATAAATAACCAAAAAATTACCAAAAATAATAAAATAATAACCAAAAATAATAAAAATAACTAAAATATCTGAAATATTTAAAATATTTTTAGATAGCCGAAAATAACCGAACAGTAACAAAAAATAACCAAAATATCTGAAATATCCAAAATATTTTTGGATAACCGAAAATAACGAAAAATAATTCGTTTTTTGGATATTATTTCGGTTTTTGGTTCGATTTCGATTATTAATCAATCAATATGATTTTTCAAAATAATATCCGTTTGGTTAATTTTTTATAACTGGATACTAACCGAAATCTGTTTTTCGTTTGGGTTTCAGTTCGAATTATTCTACTTGGTGCAATGAATTTTCCCTCTTTACATATACAAATCTTGGTTCAATATTAGACATAAATAAATTTATGTCTAATATTCAATGATCTTCCATCTTGCTCAACCAAATTGAGGTGAACCCATAAAATGAATAAATTTCGTCAAAAATAACAACATTATAATAAAATGCAGAATACTTGTGTGTCTATAGATCCATACAATTCCTTTCACCTTTATCTGTAACAGTTGTATATATAAATGTTTCAACGTTGATTTCTTCCCATAAACCATCAATTTTAGTTTAATATGACCAATTAAAACATGCCATACCATTGGTAGCCATGTTTTCAACATGACATAATGTTCTTTAATGCATGCACGTTTGTGAATTACTTCTGTCTTTAACTTTGAATGTTTATTAATATACATTGCTATTGTAAACTGGTATTTGATAAACCAGTCCTCAATTGTTTCAGTTTAGTTCTTTGGTTTAGCCTTTGTATATAAACGATACACATTGTATTATTTGTGAGTTAATAGAAAATTCAGCTTTTTCACTAATATGGTATCAGAGCGCTTCGCGAATTTTCTTTAACAGAATTCCGAGCTCAATCTCATCGGATTGTCGCCGGATTCTTTGATCTTTTCTTCTTTTCCTTATCGATTGAATCTCTTATCGTTCTTGGGGAAGAGAAATTGTAAATCGAAGTATCGGAGTCTTCCGTCCGAATCACCTATTCTGGATATCCCCGATAACAACGTTGAGGTATCTGTATCGCCTCGCGTCACCATGGAGGTTCCGAATCGCAACCTGGAGAACGAGCACGTTATCAATCGCCGGTTTTCATCATCAAATGCATTCGGTGATTTCGAGGTATTGAATAATCCCGATAACATGCACTCTCCTTATCACTTGCATAGTTCAGATCATCTTGGTTTACTATTAGCTTCGGAGTTGTTAGATGGTAACAATTATGGAACATGGATAATTGCAATGACAACTAGTTTAGAAGCTAAGAATAAAATGGGATTCTTGGATGGTTCGATAGTGAAGCCGATTGAAAATAGTCCATACTTTAGAATCTGGTGCAGATGCAATAGTATGGTAAAGTCGTGGCTACTTAACAGTGTTTTGAAGCAGATATACACAAGTATATTGTATATCAAAAATGCTTCAGACATCTGGAAAGATTTGCACACGCGATTTCATAAGTCTAATTTGCCTAGGATCTATAAACTTCGTCATCAAATTCATACTCTTAGGCAAGACAGTTTAGACTTAGCCTCTTATCACACTCAAACTCAATCCCTTTGGGAAGAGTTAGCTAGTGTTCAAATTCCAGCTAACACAGTGGAAGAGTTGTTAGATGAGAAAGAAACAAATCGGGTTATGGATTTTTTGATGGGGTTAAGTGAGAACTATGAAAGTATTAGAAGCAGAATTTTAATGAAAAAGCAGCTTCCCTCTCTTTCGGAAGTATATAATCTGCTGGATCAGGAAGATAACCAAAGGAATGCGCAATCCTCCAATGAGCAGATAGGAAATGCTGCATTTCAGGTCTCTCAACCAACTACTCAAGGAGATAGTAGTAATGGTAATAGGTATTCGACAGGGGGACAGCCAGGAACCTATCAGAAACGAGATAGACCTTACTGTACCTACTGTCACAAACCTGGCCATGTTGAAGATCGTTGTTACAAAAAACATGGCTATCCTACAAGTTTCAAGCCGAATCAGAGGTTTAACAAAGGATCAACCAATGTGGCTGCTACTGTTTTGGCTAATGATACTACATGTGAGAATTCAGGAGAGATGTCTGCTGATGATTTATCTCCTAGTCAGATCCAGCAACTTGTTTCTTTCTTGAGTACTAAGCTTCAACCTCCTAGCTCTCAAACCACTCCAGAAGTTCATTCTGTTTCAGCTTTCGTTCCTTCTTCCTCAACCAATTGTTCAATATCCGGTAAAATTTATCCCTCTATCTTTTGTTCTTTTACCGGTATTACTCAATCTTATGTATGTTCCATTGATAGTAGGAATGTTACTGCTATTAATGCTTGGGTTATAGACACAGGAGCAACCAATCATATCACCCACCAAAGATCACTGTTTACTTCATTCAAAAGCCTACCCAACACCAATATTACCCTTCCTAATGGATTCCTTGTGAGCATTGTTGGTATAGGAACTATATGTTTGGGTAGAAACTTAGTTCTTTTGGATGTTTTGTATATACCTCAGTTCAAATTTAACCTCTTAAGTGTTAGTTCCCTAACAAAGAGTATTAAGTGCAATGTCTGGTTTAATACTTCTTATTGTATAATCCAAGATCATACTCGGGAATTAACGATTGGAATGGGTAGACAAGTTGGTAACCTTTACTTCCTGGATATAGAATCTATACAAGGTAATCCCCTTTCAGCCTTTGCTGCATCTACTTCTAGCCCTGAACTATGTCATAAACGCTTAGGACACCCCTCTATGTCTAAGATTCATAATATGCGTTCTGTTTTGATGTTTCCTAAATGTAAAAACAATTCAGATTCTCATTGCACAATCTGTCCTTTATCAAAACAGAAGCATCTTCCTTTTATCTCACATAATCACATTAGTGATGAAGTCTTTGATCTGATTCACATCGACATTTGGGGTCCTTTATCCGTAGCTACTCATGATGGTTTTAGATATTTTTTGACCATTGTAGATGATTGTTCTAGAGCTACATGGGTATATCTTCTTAGAAACAAGTCGGATGTTCTTAAGATCTTTCCCAATTTTGTTAGTATGATAGAAACTCAATTTGAGAGAAAAATTAAGAGGGTTAGATTTGACAATGCTCTTGAATTCAACTTTACCCAATTTTATCAATCTAAAGGCATATTGCCTTTTCATTCCTGTCCTGAAACACCACAGCAAAATTCTGTGGTTGAGAGGAAACATTAGCACATTTTAAATGTTGCTAGATCTCTCCTTTTTCAATCCCAAATTCCCCTTCCCTATTGGGGTGACTGCATTCTCACTGCAATTCATCTCATTAATAGACTGCCTTCTCTTGTTCTTAAGGATAAAAGTCCTTATGAAATCCTAACAAAGAAAGTCCCTGATTATAGTCAATTAAAGATTTTTGGTTGTCTTTGTTATGCTTCAACTTCACCCAAAAGCAGACATAAATTCGAACCCCGAGCTCGTGCTTGTATCTTTCTGGGATATCCTCCTAGTTACAAAGGATACAAGCTTCTCGATCTTGAAACCAATTGCATTTCTATTTCCAGGCATGTTGTGTTTCATGAGGAGCTCTTTCTTTTTGTTAGATCAAATCTATCTTCTAAAGATTATGATTTTTTCTTTGATCTAACCAACACTCTTGATGCATCAAGTATTCCAGGTAACGTGACCTCTTCACGATTACCTTCTATAGAATCTCTGCCTTCTGCAGATTCTACGCCTGATGATTCTCAGCATTCTGCTAGAACATCACACAGGAGTATTAAGAAGCCTGCTTATCTTCAAGATTACTACTCTCATTCAGTAGGATCTTCAACCATTCATCCCATCTCACAATTCTTTTCTTATGGTAAGGTTTCTTCTCCTTATCTCTCCTTTTTGACTGCTAATGATCAACATAAAGAACCCAAAACCTATTCTGAAGCGAAGAAGCTTCTGGTTTGGGATGGTCCTATGGAGGAAGAACTTAGTGCTCTCGAAAGAACAAATACATGGACTGTTTGCTCTCTACCACCCGGCAAAACACCAATTGGTTGTAAATGGGTTTTTAAGATCAAGTTTTATGCTGATGGTTCCATAGAAAGACATAAGGCCCGGCTTGTTGCTAAGGGATTTACGCAACAAGAAGGAGTTGATTATAATGAGACCTTTTCTCCCGTAGTTAAGCTTACTACAGTCAAACTGCTTCTTGCTCTAGTTGCTATTAAGGGTTTCTCTCTTCATCAATTGGACATTTCTAATGCATTTCTTAATGGTGAACTTGATGAAGAAATATATATGAAACTCCCTCCCGGTTATGCACAACGTCAGGGGGACAAACTTCCTGAAAATATAGTTTGTAAACTTCAAAAATCTCTTTACGGGTTAAAACAGGCATCACGACAGTGGTTTCTGAAATTTTCAACCACACTTGTTCATTTGGGCTTCTCTCAAACTACTTCTGATCACACATGTTTTTTTGAAGATTACTTCTTCTCTGTTCGTGTGTGTTTTAGTGTATGTCGATGATATCATTATCATCAGCAACAGTGAATCTGAAACAGCAAGTTTAAAGCGAAAACTCCAATCCTTCTTCAAACTTCGTGATCTTGGATCATTGAAGTATTTTCTTAGATTGGAAATAGCAAGGTCTGACAAGGGAATTCATATATGTCAACGTAAGTATGCCCTTGATTTACTTGATGAAGCTGGACTATTAGGATGTAAACCATCTGCAATTCCTATGGATCCTCAAATGAAGTTTTCAAAAGATTCAGGTGGTGAGTTAGTTGATGCAGAATTATATCGTCGACTCATTGGGCGTTTGATGTATCTTCAAATTACTCGTCCTGACATCTCCTTTGTTGTGAATAAATTGAGTAAGTTTTCCACTGCTCCTCGTGAATCTCATTATCAAGCTGTATTGAAGATTCTACACTACATCAAAGGTTCTACTGGACAGGGCTTGTTCTATTCCTCTCATGCTGTTTTGTAGATTCAGGCATTTGCAGATGCTGACTGGGCATCCTGCCAAGACACCAGGAAGTCCACATCCGGGTTTTGTGTGCTTCTTGGTACTTCCCTCATCTCATGGAAATCTAAGAAGCAACAAGTGATGTCCAAAAGTTCAGCAGAAGCTGAATACCGCAGCTTATCTTTGGCGACAGACGAGTTAGTATGACTTCACACTTTCCTTCGTGAACTTTAGGTTTCTCTTGACAAACCTACTCTTTTTTTTCTGTGATAACACTGCCGCCATACACATTGCTCATAATCCGGTATTTCATGAGCGCACCAAACATATCGAGATTGATTGCCATTGTGTTCGTGAAAGGCTTCTTGCTGGATTATTCAAACTTCTACATGTTAGGAGTGATCTTCAACTTGCTAATCCATTTACCAAACCTTTATATCATTCTCCTTTTCATAAATTGATTGGCAAGATGGGTCTTTCTAATATTTTCCTCTCATCTTGGGAGGGACTATTAATATACATTGCTATTGTAAACTGGTATTTGATAAACCAATTCTCAATTGTTTCGGTTTAGTTCTTCGGTTTAGCCTTTGTATATAAACAATACACATTTTATTATTTGTGAGTTAATAGAAAATTCAGCTTTTCCACTAATAATGTTCTTCAAAGTTTTGATGTTTCTTCGTTATGGACATAGTTACAAGCTCTTGAGAGTTTCCATTCCATCTCACCAAAGTGGATTGCACTATCTCTGTGATAATGATTCCTTTTTAGATTCCTACTTCTATGATACTTGAAAACGAAGCTCATATTGTGAAGCATTTTTTCCATTCTTCATCTAACTTTGATTCTTTTGAATCATCATGGACTTTAACTCTCCCCCATTCGCTATCTCATTCTCTAACAATTGTAGATTATATATGGTAAGTTTATTTCATTAATTTATAAAGCACGAACCTATATAATAATTTTTTATCGGTGAAAAGTAAACTATTATAATATTGCTATACATATTTTATGGTGTATGATAAATTGAGAGTATCATTTACTAAAGTATATATCGATGCAATTTATTTCGTTTGCATAATAAGAATTTTAAACCAATTATTTATTTAAATAAAAAATAAAAAATATATTTGAATATTAAAATAAGTCAGGTTATCATTTTAATCTACCCACATTGGTGTGATATTTTGCATGTTTTGATGCACTAACGCCAAAGATCGTCATTTACAAAGTATCAATTCTAATCCGTTCCCATAATACCATATAATAATAATATATTTATTTACTGATTTTTAATATTTGAACATTAATCAAGTTAAAATATTTATAATAAAGATGTGATATACATAGTTCATTTCTATTACAATAATTTTTATAAATTGGAAAAGAATAAGGAGATTATTGGTTGTACCACTGTCTATCTTATAAACGTAGATTTCGATTCTATTTTTGTTCGTATGAAAGTGTTAAATGTTCGTATAAATATATTGAACTATTGGATTGATATGTTGTAGCTCAACGATAAAAAAACAATTCTCATGAATCACGTTATCATAAATTTTTATAACTCGTTGATATTTTTGATTTTTTTTTGTAGGACATTTTGTTTTTTCTTTTCTTTTAACCACCTCTATTCTCTCTTCTTTATTCATTTCTAAGGATTTTTTTTTCTTTTTCAACCAAACGATATAAATAGTTAAGGGTCTAGAATATTTTAAATAATTTTCTTTTCATTTTAAAATAATTTTGTATTTAACTTTTTCTAAAATAATTTAGTTTTCAAATTTTTTTTTAAAAATGGGTTAGTTTTCAAAATTGGAATACTAAACCAAATCTCCCTTATTTATTTTGTAAATATAATTTTAAACTGTAATTAAACTATTTTTAGTGATTAATATTGATTTTATTTTTAAATTACCTAACTAGTCAAATTGAGATATTAAATACTATTTATATAAATTAACATTAAATTATGATGTTCATATATAATAAAAAGATATTGTGTAATTTTTTCTAATTAATTATGTATAATTTGAATTGAATGTTTTATCTTTAATTAAATTCCAACATTTTCATTAATTTCTAATGGCATTTTTAATTATATAACACATAAAATAAAAGTTATTTTTAATTCTGTATTCTCTTTTAATAATATAATGCAACATCTATCATCTACAGAAAAAAATTAGTATTTCATCATAATAGTTTATATCAATCTTTTAACTTTTTCTATTTATATTAATATCTATATCAAAATATAACCTAATTAGATTTATATCTATAATCTGTATGAAAAAAAAAATATTAACAAATTATGTAATATTATTTATTACCAAATATAAATTAAATATTTATAATTTTAACTTTTATTTAAAATTATGTTTTATAATAATTTTTGCATATATAAATTAAAAAAATTATTTTACAAATTTAATAGTATTTTTGGTTGTTTTAATAAAATATATTGATTTTTTAAACAAATTAATAACAATGACATATATCATAATTATGCTATTAATTTAAATTAAATTAATTTATTTATTTGAAAAATAATATGTCACCATATTATTTTTGTTAATAACACGGCATAAAATTATTTTTTTAATATATTGATCAAACAATATATTAAAAATAATGATAAATATCAAAATAAATAATAAAAATTTATAGTATTATACTAGTTTATCCAATTTAATCTATATAATAAGATATAAGCGGTTCGCCCTGTTCTTTTGTATTCCGAATTTAACTGTTTTTAGACGAAAAGTTATACTTCAAATCGAAATATATAAAGATTAACTCTTGATATTGGAAATAATTAGACGTAAAAAAAAATACAAATGATATTAAATAAGGTGACCGTCTTCCTACCTACAAACTCCAATTACACGTGTTAATAAATTATTGGAAGGAAATTGTAACGTTTGTCTCCTCACCCAAATCACTTTAATTTAGACCACAAATCTCCTCAACTGTCCCATTTAACATGTCTCACATTTTCACCTTGAGAAGGTCAGTGAACAAATAGATATGTGTTAGCTAAACAGGTGCATTTAAGGAGAACGATTTTCTTTTTATTAACACACTTTTTAGTAAGACTATTCTTATATCAAATTTGTCAAAAAATAAATTCTTTCTTTGTACCCTCAAGATTCAATTCATCATTTTTTTACCACCTAATAATTTAACCTACTCATTTTATCAAAAATAATTATAAATTGCTAATATATAATGATATTTTTGTGGGATGATTTCTGATTTTATCTCGGCTAGACTCAAATGGTATGAATGGGTGGCCATTTGAAGTAAGAAATCTTTATTATAAAATACACAATTTTTAGTAAAAGTATTTTGGTAATAGACTTAACAAAATCTAGAAATAGTGATTTTTTTTAACTATATAAAACCAT
Source organism: Pugionium dolabratum (assembly GCA_018901945.1). Taxonomy (NCBI): domain Eukaryota; kingdom Viridiplantae; phylum Streptophyta; class Magnoliopsida; order Brassicales; family Brassicaceae; genus Pugionium; species Pugionium dolabratum. Next base: position 131,052 of record JAEVFF010000135.1, on the reverse strand, counting down.
AAACTACTTTATAACACTCCTTTTTCAATTCCAAAAATGTCCCAAGTCTTCAAATTTTTATTACTATTTTCATAATACCTTTTTAAAAAGAGTTCTTTCTGTAATTAACTTTTGAATTAATTTTTATTTTCACATAGAAAATGATGTTTCAATATTTGTGAAATTTAGGTTAAAAACTAAAGAGCCAAAAGTTAAGGCATTGGATCAACTAATTTCTTGCTCAAATTCTGTAACTTTTTCACATCCCAAAGTATCTAAACTTTGACTTTAAATCCATTGTAGCCTCGTAGGAGCATTTCATAGTCTTTGCCTTGACACATGTCTTTATTGTCACACACACAGACAGAATGGCATTTACCGTAATTAGACAGCGAATTCAAGGGTGAATCCATAACACCCCGCCTATAAATGAAAAGGCAAACAACACACTATAAACACCAAAAGACAGATACTAAAGAAAACACAGAGAGATATGGGTTTGGTTACAGAAGAAGTGAGAGCTAGGGCCGAGAAATACACAGGAGATGAGATATGTCGTGAAAAGACGAAAGAGTTTCTTAAGGAAGTTTCTATGCCTAATGGGTTATTGCCATTGAAGGACATAGAAGAGGTTGGTTATGACAGAGAAACAGGTGTTGTGTGGCTTAAGCAGAAGAAGAGCATTACCCACAAGTTTGAAGCTATTGGGAAACTTGTCTCTTACGGTCCTGAGGTCACTGCGGTTGTGGAAGTCGGAAAAATCAAGAAGCTAACTGGTGTTAAGGCCAAGGAGCTTCTTATTTGGGTCACTCTCAATGAGCTTGTTTTGGAGCAGCCAACAACTTCAGGGAAGATCAATTTCAAGACACCGACAGGTCTGTCCAGGACTTTCCCAGTGTCGGCTTTTGTGGTTCCTGAGGTTGAAAATCCTGCAATGGAGAAGAACAATGGAACCACTGAGGTCAAAGAAACTGTAGCAGTCAGAGATGCTTAGTCTCTCTCTCTCTCTATCATTCTAATCATGTATTACTGTATCCTGCTGCTGCTTAGTTTTAATCAATAAAATCAGATACTATTTTCCTGACAATAATCAATATCTATGGATTAGAAAGAAGATGTGATACCATTTTAAGATGTCCAAGTCTATCTATAAAATCAGTATACATCTATATTGTTTTGATAAATCCTGATTCAGCATATCAAAATTCTAATATGAACAAGCAAAGCTTAGATCTGATCTTTCTCATTTTAACATTTCAACAGAAAGCTATACACTAAAATGACCAATCTGTGTATATATTTTGCTTTATAGCCAACCACTTCTTGCAAGCTACCACAATTCACAACTTCAATGCAAGAAATCAAAGTTATGCTATAAATAGGCCAACAACATCTGATCATTTGAGGTGGGTTAAGATTGTCCAGATACCAAACTTAGCCATACCTGATTTAAATCGAGGCATGGTGATGTTTGTTCTTTAATAAGTAGGAAGCTCTCCATGACTGTTTCTATGCATAAAGAGATTTGTCCAGTAAAGTAGTTGATCGAAGAAAAAGTCCCACCCATATTTCAGATTCTGCGTTCTTCAATAATCCTGCTTTAATTCATCATCAATTTCTTGATCTTCGTTAGTGTAATTAACCACAAGTTGCACAAAAGCACAAAGATAGCGAAAGCTCTCCAGTTTACTCAATCACGAAATCAGAAACCAAATTCCATCTTTGTGTTTATCTTCAACTTCCAGCTTCTTGATCATGAACTAGGGAGTCTAAGTCAGGAACATAGCCAGCTACTCTGGTCTCCTCTATCAGCAACCCCAAGACTGAATACACAGAACTTGCATTAGGACACACTTTATCGCTCACAGCAAAACTAAAAATTTGATTTTCCACCTGGATCCAGCTCATACCGGCTTCTTTTTTGTTTCCCATTACTCTCATCATCTTCCTCACCCTTGCAAAATCCCCCCACTTCCTTTCTGCTGCATAGATGTATGAAAGCATCACATAAGTCCCCACCATTCTCGGTTTGAGGTCCATAACATTTCTTGCAGCTAATCTGCTTATCAATCCCGTGTGTTTATGCGCTTTACAAGCCCCAAGAATTGCTCCCCACGTGGATTCGTCTGGCTTAAACGGCATCCTCTCAACCAATTCATACGCCTCACCTATTTTCCCAGCTCTTCCAAGCAAATCAACCACACAGTGGTAGATATCTTGATCTGGAATGATGCCATACTCGTTTTCCATCACTTTAAAGTACTTCAATCCCTTCTCCACAAGACCAGCATGGCGACACGCGCTCAGAACCGCCATGAACACAATCCGGTCAGGTCTAATGCCAGAACTAACCATTTTGTCAAAAAGCTCAACAGCTTCGGCTCCATAACCGTGTGATCCGTACCCAATCATCATTGATGTCCAAGATACCAGATTCCTATTCTCTGCGATTTCTCCAAATACTCTTTGAGAGTTTGGTATGTCACCGCATTTAGCATACATATCGATTAAAGCATTGGCTAACTCAACATTTTGGTTAAACCCACTTCTATATATCCTTCCATGAAGTTGCTGGCCACAGTTCAATGCCGCTATATTGGCACAGGCAGCAACTAAGCTTGTGAAAGTATAGCAATTTGGCACAACGCCTTGTGATTCAAACCGTTGAAACAAGAGCAGAGCTTCACTGCTGTCTGATCGCTCGAGCTCAGATATTAGAGTGTTCCATGTGATCAGATCTCTATCTTCCATCTCATGGAAATAGTGCTTTGCCTCTGATAAATACCCACACCTGCAATACAAGTCCAATATAGAGTTCATCACCGGAAGGTTAGACTGAAACCCGTGTTTAATCACTGACGCATGAATTTGCTTGCCGGTTGTAACTGAATTAATTGAAGCGGAAGCTCTAACCGCAATTGTTATACAGTAAGGGGTCACATCTGCATCCTCCTGGACGCACAAAACAGATCCAGAACATAAGAAATCCACCAAAAATGTAAGCATTTCACCCAGAAAAAAAACGTAAGGAATGCAGAAATTACCAACAACATTTGCTTATACATCTTTAAACCTCCAATGCCATCACTCAAATGCGTAAACCCTGTGATTAGCGTAGTCCATGTGACATCATTTTTCACTTTGATATCCCTAAAAATCAAACAAGCAGCCTCCATAGTTTCTGAACAAGTAGCATACATATTCATTAGGGCATTGTCAATATACAGAGAACCTTCCACACCGAGTTTTACCACAACCCCATGAATAGAAGCACCATAAGTCAACACCTTCATGTTTCTACAAGACTTAAGGACACTTGAGAGAGTGAACTCATTTGGATCCGTTCCTCGCCTAAGCATCTCGCGAAAACACTCCCAAGCCCGAAAATTGTAGTTGGAGGAAGCGTAACCGGTGATCATTGCGGTCCAAGCCACAACGTCCCTGTCAGGCATTTCGTCGAACAGTGAGCGTGCTTCTTCGACTAAACCTTTCTCGAAATACGAAACAATGAGATTTGTCGATAAAATGTGATGCTTCTTGGGTCTATAAGGACAGTCTGTGTTTTGACTCGATTCAACGAAAGCGTTGCGTAGAGAACTTCTGACAAAGTTTGGGATCGGTTTAAATCCATTGGAGCGTACAAGTTTCGTTACGCTCATGTCTTTGGCTTCAGACCACAACAATGTCTGATCAAAGTTTATTTTGGTTTCGTTTGAAATTTTGGTTTGGTTCAAATCAAAATCCGGTTCGTTAATTTAACAATAAAAATTATGATTTTATTTCTTTCAAATGAATATTTGGACTAGACTGCTTGGAACACAATGGACGATTGATGTTTTTTTTTGTCAATGATCTTATGGAGGAATTGTGAAGTTAACAGGTGTTACAATCACTGCTGACTCATTTGATAATTGATGTTTAAAATTTTATTAAACTTTTTATATGAGTTTTGTAATGATTGAAAATAAGAATGTGTATAATTAGTTGACGTTATAGCGGGTTAACATAAAATTATCAAATACATATATAATATAAACTTAAAACTTCTATATAAAAATATTATTAACATTAAAAACCAGAAATTAATTATAAAATTAATAATTATAAGTATATTTTAAAAGTTTTGAAATATTTATTTATATTATAACACATGTATGAAGTTATTTTTACTTATATGAATTATTGGATTATTGTATCGTTTCGTTGCGAATATAAATGACAAAAAATTACATATATTATCAAAGATCTTGAAAAAATGTCTATCATCCGGTGACATTCAGAGGTCAGCATTAAAATTGATATTTATACTACGACTAGATTTTGACCCACGTCATGCATGGAAAAAGTATTCACATATTATAATTAATTATTTATTTTTAGTTAATATAAATCATGTATATATAAAATTTATCTCATATTTAAATAATTTTTTAATCTTTTAATTATTAATTATGAAAATTAAATAGATAATAAAATTAGATTATACAAATAGATTTAAATTATATGTATTTTGGATAAAATTGTACATGTGATAAATATTTAATTAAACGAAATTTTTATTGTATATTTTGTTTAACTAATTTTTTAAAATTTATAATATTTTATATTGAATTGTATTTGCATTTTATTACAAAAATATATTTTTATTTTGAAATATTAGAGATTCAAGTACATAGATCAATGTGATATTGAGCAATCACATTTAGGTGAATTTTAAGTAACCGTTTGGAAATATAACTTAGAAAGCTTATTACGTTGGAGTATTTAGAGAAGCAAAAGAAAGTTGTGTTGTTGCACTCATAGAACAAGAATCTTAGTCTTGGCAACAACTCATAAGCATTTTTTCCAACCAATTTTGCTGAGATCACAAACATTATTAACATTATTAGTCTATAGAACTCGATAACATGTATTCTTTAACTTGAAAAACACTAAATGTAATGCTTATATACTATATTTATATAAATACATTCTTACAATGATTACAATTATTCAGAATTTATGCATATAAACTTCTATTTAAGTTGTACATGATCAAATATAGTCTAAGTTTATTTTTTATAATTATATTCACCCAATTTTGAATATACAAACGTGAATTATGAACATTATTGTTTAATAACTTCGGAATCACAAATCTCACACACGTCATCTAAAAATGTTAAATCAATATTTAACTCTATTAAACTATTTATACTACACGAAACACCTAAATACTAAATCTTAATATCTTCGTGTAATCTTTCAAAAAAAGAATTCATAAAACAACTCTAACGAATATCTTCTCGATACTCAATCAGCTATGTTGTCACATCAGTTCCTCGTAGCTTTTTCACCTCTAAATATTCTATTTCTAAATCCACAACTCATTGTGTGTTGAAAAGTCAACAAAGGCGTCTTCGTTGAAGACGTCTTTGTTTTGATTACCTTTTTACGAAGTTTGCCGACTTACTCTTTCTCTATAAATACGTAAGTTACTTCATTCAGATGAAGTAACTTTCTCTCTTCCTTCTTTCTCTCTTCTTCTTCTGTAAAATTTATAAGATTAATAAAATCAGTATAATAATAAAATCTCTATCTCTCTATTATTATTCAACACGTTATCAGCACGAGTGTTTCTACCATCTACCTAAGATACTAAAATAAGGTAAAATTCTGTTTTATTAATACATGTGTATATTATATGGTTGGCTCTGCCTTCTAAATATTATATGGTAGGCTCTGCCTTCTAAATATTATATGGTAGGCTCTGCCTTCTAAATATTATATGGTAGGCTCTACCTTCTAAATATTATATGGTAGGCTCTGCCTTCTAAATATTATATGGTAGGCTCTGCCTTCTAAATATTATATGGTAGGCTCTGCCTTCTAAATATTATATGGTAGGCTCTGCTTTCTGAATATTATATGGTAGGCTCTGCCTTCTGAATATTATATGGTAGGCTCTGCCTTCTGAATATTATATGGTAGACTCTGCCTTCTGAATATTATATGGTAAGTTGTGCCTTTTGAATATTATATGGTAGGATGTGCCTTCTGAATATTATATGATAGACTCTGTCTTCTGAAATTATTTTAATTTATGTGTTATTATATTTACTAATGTTTTACAATTTTATCATAAATTAATTTATGTCATCATTATGTTTGATTCTTAAAACTGATTATACATATTTATTAAATATATATATATAATAATAATAATAATAATAAATTAAAATTTATACCCAAAATTTTATCATGATTATTTATTAAAAATAATTATAAAATGATATTTATAAAANCAAAAACAATACAGAAATTGAGAAAAAGACAAACGCCGCCAGGGTGGAGCCACGTAAACATTTTATACAAAAGAAAACCCGAACCCGGATCCGAAATCGTCGGTTGTAACAGCTGGATACAGCCTGTCACCAACGGAGTCTTTTTCATTCTCTTTCTCTCTATCTTTTTTTTTCTTCTTCTCCTTCCCTTTTCTCTGTTTTCTGCCTCATTTCTTCCTCGCTCTCCGATTCTTAGGGTTTCTTCGATCTTCTTCTCCGCTGCTCAGATCTTCCCCCTTCTTAACTCTTTGGATCCAGATTCTCCTCTTTGTAAGATCTATTTTCAAATTTTCCATCTTCTTCTTCCGGATAAAATTTTGCATTCGTTTCACGTTTTTGATGCTTTTGTGTTTCTCTGCCTCGGATCTGAATTTTTTTTATGTTTATGTATTTGCATTATGCGCTTATGATTATGTTTACGTATTGACTTTGTTTGGGTAAATCTCTTGATTTTTTTTTCTTTCTGGTATCTAAGATTCTGTTTTTTTCATGAGACCTTGTTGACTTTGCTTTATGTTTCAGTTTGTGATCAATTTATGAAAATTTATAATCTAACTAAAAATGGTAATTTTTTTGTTGATGTTCTTGAAGGTAACTCTGTGCTTTTTATGAATTGTTTATCAGCCATTATCGTGCTCGTTCTTTTTTGTAGAATGATTAACAAGTAGAGATTGGTGATGATATAATGTTTGGATTAATTCTTTGTTTTTTTATGAAGATGCTCATGTGATTTATTGTCTTGTTTTCAGATTTAGGATATATGTTTTACGTCACTGCTCCATATGTTTTAGGCATCTTATGAAAAGATTTTGTGACCCTTTTTGTTGTTGTTGTTTCAGTTTATGTAGGCAACACGCATATCAAGGGCTAGAGTGAGATCACAAAAAGCGCTATCGGGTGATGTGGGCTGCTCTTTTTGCATCTAAAAGCTAACTGCTCACATTTGCTTTTAGATGCTCTCAGTTAAAAGGTCAATCTTCTTCTTTTCTTAACCGATGAGTAGTTTACTAATCTGAAAAAAAATTGTTTGGAGAGAAAAGGGACATCAACTGTTACTGCTAGAGATCTTTCTACATCCATGCTGGTAGAGAGCATGCGTGGATACTGTGTTTTGGGTGATGCCCCTGAAAAAATTAGTTCCCGATGCATTCGGCGTGGTGACAATATGTCTAGTCGCTCTGCTAATTCTTCTGGGTTTCCTTTGCATCGCTTACTCCTTCTATTTCCAGTCTCAAATTCGTAAGCAAGGGTTTATTCAACTTGGTTACTTCAGCGGTCCTTGGATTATCCGAATCACATTCATTCTGTTTGCTATCTGGTGGGCTGTTGGTGAGATTTTTCGATTAAGTTTGTTAAGGCGTCACAGAAGGCTATTGAGTGGGTTGGATCTCAGATGGCAAGAAAACGTCTGCAAGTGGTACATTGTTTCCAATCTAGGATTTGCAGAGCCTTGCCTCTTTCTGACCCTCGTGTTTCTTTTGCGTGCTCCCTTGAAGATGGAATCTGGGGTGCTGAGCGGAAAATGGAACAGGAATACAGCGGGCTATATTACTCTTTATTGTCTCCCAATACTTGCTCTTCAACTTGCGATTGTGCTATCCGAGTCACGCTTAAACGGTGGTAGTGACTCTTATGTAAAGCTACCACACGACTTCACAAGAACCTATTCCAGAGTTATTATTGATCAGGACAAGGTTGCCTTATGCACATATCCTCTACTGAGTACCATCCTCCTCGGTGTGTTTGCAGCCGTCCTAACAGCTTACTTGTTCTGGCTTGGAAGGCAGATACTAAAACTGGTCATTAATAAGCGTTTGCAGAAGAGAGTATACGCTTTGATATTCTCGGCCTCAAGTTTCCTTCCATTAAGGATTGTTTTGCTCTGTTTGTCGGTACTGACATCAGCAGACAAGATTGTATTCGAAGCCCTTTCATTCTTGGCCTTCTTCTCCCTCTTCTGTTTTTCCGTGGTATCCATTTGCTTGCTTGTCTACTTCCCTGTTTCAGATTCCATGGCCCTGAGAGGTCTAAGAGACATGGAAGAAGATGATAGGACTGTAACCGAAGAACGCAGCGGTGCTCTGTTGCTTGCACCACAGAACGAGCAGAGCTCGAGTTTAATAGGTCGGAGAAACACAAGATCTTCTTCACAGGAGAGGTATATGGAACTCAGCCTATTTCTTGAAGCTGGGAACTAAACCGCCAAAGGCTGTTTCTTTTGTCTTTGGCAATGTGTATAGGTGAAACAAGCAGAGAGGGCTACAGCGTGAAATTTGAGAATATGTTGCGCATAGACACTTTGACTGTAAAGGAGGGTTTGGGGCGGTTTTACTCTTGTGAGGGTTTGTTGTTTGGAATGTTTTCTGCTTGATGGATCATATTTTTGTACCTTTATTATGTGATCAATTTTGATTTAGAAAAAAAAGATAACTAATCAGCTTTTTTAACGCATATTGTTCAACGCATGACGTGTGCATGAAAGGATTTAAATATTGAGCAACCGTTTAAAATATCAAAATTTAAAATTTTTGTTTGAAAAATATCATTATTATTTAAATTTTTTAATAATATCATAAATTTTAAAATTAAAATATATTAAAACTATATTTTAATTAAAAAAATTAAATCATTCCATCTATTTCGCCTACGTTCTCTGAGATTTGAAGCCATTGTTTTTATGACCATCATCTCAAATTTTACATCATTGATATCAGAAATATTAATTTCATGTCAACAAGCTATTCATTCATACACCTTCAAATATGATACTTAGTGTAGCCCAAATCCAATTCCTCTAATTTGCACAACACCACAAAATAATAAAAGAAATGACTTCATCAAGGGAGAGAAATCTTCTTCTCTCCACTTCACGTCTCATCACTTTATAATCACTCACACTTTACAATCACTCACACTTTATTATTTTAACTTTCTACTTTTATAAAACCCATCAACAATACAAATACACTGTTATTAGTTCGATGTTCTGCTCAAGTCTCTTCGTTACTCCCTCGCAATCAATTTTCTCCTCAACGCTACCATATATGCCAAAAGGGTAATAAAACTGTGATCTTGGCCTCATTTTGGATGAAAAACACCAAAATGAATCTAGTCCAATAAAAAGACCAATGGCTCCACTGAACTAATTGAGAGCACACGCATGTTTCCTATCAATGTAAGAGCAAAATCTCCACATCAAGACAATGGTTCTTGTTCGAGGGGATCTATTGGAAGCGAAGACTACACACTCATCACAACATAGCAAATTATCAGGCTGATATTGCAACAGATAGGCTAGATGATGCATCTCCCAAGTCCCAAGTAGTAGCCTTTTGCTTTCAATTTACTGATTAAATGAAAAAGGAACCGTTTTTCCAGAGGATGCAGGTCTTATTAAATCAAAAATCAATCAAACGAATACCATAATAAATCTGAACTACATTTTCATACCATATAGAAATCAATCTCTTGCTTGCTACAAAAATCATAGGAAGAAGCAAAGGACGTGCAAAAAAACCTGAGCAGAGACTGGCGAAATGGATACATCTTAATAGCCGCCCTTGAGATCGTTGACGACATCGTAAGGGATGGGAGTAACAGTCTCCAAGGTCATACCTTCGACCATGAAACCTGGTTTAGGACCTTTAGGCTGTCTCTTGGTACTGATTGTCTCTCCTCTGGCTTTGGCTGCAGACTTGAGCTCATCGTTCTTCTTCTTTCTGAGTTTGAACTCCTCAGCACACCTTGACTGTTGCACATGCTCCACACGAACATGTATCCTCTTCCTTATGATTCTGTTCCCAATCTAAACCAAGTCACACACCAAGTTAGCTCTCTCTAAGAGATTACATTGTCTTAAAGACAAGATACTAAGTGATGGCAAAATTCTCAAAATCATAGAATCATAACGCATATAAAAACAAAAACACCATTTTTAACCCACAAGAAATACTTTAATCCAATTAACCAATACACAATCGCACATTTCAATACTTCAAACAGATAACTCAAAAGGAATCTAATTTTAGACTAATTCAACACTATATAGTCATGAATCACACACGAACCCAAACAGATCAAAATCTTAACACTCAACTCTGAAAATTCAAACCTGCTTGTTGACTTCGACACCAACGGCACGCTTGGTGACGTTCCAGACGCGACCAGTACGACCATGATAGAACTTGTGAGGCATACCCTTGTGAATCGCACCATTAACCTTCACGTCGACGTAATCGCCGACCTTGAATGTCCTTAAGTAAGTGGAGAGTGGGATGTAACCCTTCTTCCTGAACGGCCTCGCGAACAGATCTCTCGTTCTCGCCCTCACTCCGTGACCCGCCGGCATGTTCCCTTTCTTTCTGTGACTCTGGAGGCTAGAAACCCTAGAAAAGACAACGATGGTTATTAAAGAGTTTAAGGTTTGTTTACACGGGCCTAATGGGCCATTAATTTAGGCCTTATATTGTACCTATCCAGATCGATTGTGAGACTTAAAAGGATTAGTCATTGATTTGTAAAATACAGAAAACACTACACGTTCCATTCGGTTCACATTTCTGACATTGGTTATGTTCGCCGCAAGAATCTTCGGATGCGATTATGGTAGATTATTATTCGTTTATCCATAGATATCTGCGGTATATGCAACGGTCAGATATTGTGTATTACGTCGTAATTTTTTCGACAGTTGATTAAAACATCGATACGATTAAAAATCAGTGATCAACCGCAACTGTAACCGCCGACGGCAAACAAATGAACAATATTTGTCACAATCGTAGCCGCAATGTTGATCACAATAACAATCAAATCCGCTTGCGAAGACCAAATGAACAAGATTAGTGTTTGATGTTTTCCCTTTCAATACTTATGTGTGGTTACTCGTGAAACCGAAGTTTGGAATTAAACTAACGAGAGAGGTTAACCAAGTTGAGAAGTGCCATCATTTATTGGCTTGGGTCACCCATAGTGAACTACAGTTTGCTTCGTCGATTGGTCTTGACTATATTTCCGATCTTTTGAACGACATCGGATGAGTAGTATCCAGAAATAATAATATCTTCTTTTTCTGAATAAAAGCTACGAAGAAGATGTCCTCTTCATGCCTGAGTTTAAATCTCTTATGTGGCTATGATGTATGAAGTGTTTGATGGACCACTCCTTTATCATGGTGAAATTCTTCTTCAATTCCACTAACTTAATAATCACCTTTTCCTTAGAATGACCTTTTTTTACAGTTAGAAGATTTAGTTTGCTTAAATCATGTTTTTAATATCTCGTTTATTTCTTGTTGTAACCTATTATTTCGTCAAAAAACATGTGCATGAAGTTATCTATTTTCTATATAATTTCAATCATGCTTGTTGTACACTTTTTTTTAAAAAAAACAATATTTTTTGTAAATAAATGAAGTTTAACGTTAAGAAAAAAGGTCAAAATTGTTGAATAATATTAAAGAGATGAAGCTTTATTAATTATTTTATTATTTAATAGAAGGAAGAAAGTGAAGAGAAGTTAACATTTCGTAAGTACATATACATGTATTTATAGTAGAAATGACCGCCTTAGTAAGTTTACCGGACAATTTCAGCTAAACCGAACCAAGTGTTTTTCACAGCCCTAAGTGACTCGAACCTCCCCTTTATTGTATTTATTTAAGAGAAAAAAAAAAAAGAAATGGATTCAGGGATTTTGAAAAGCGATGGCTCGGCCATTAGGCAACAATGGCAATCTACGTTTCTAACTCGAGAAAGTAAGCAACTTTCGGTTTCATTCTCCTCATAAGGCTCGGAGTTATTCATCTTGTACTCTCTTCTCATCTATGCCCCCTCCGCCAAAATCCATCGTTTTTAATCCCCTTCTTCGGAATCTCTCTCGATCTGGTGAACCAAGAGAGACGATCCTGCTTTACCAGAAGATAAGACATGCTGGTGGCCGACTCGATCACTTCAGTTTCCCTCCAATTCTTAAAGCAGCCTCTAAAGTCTCGGCCTTGTTTGAGGGTATGGAGATTCATGGCGTTGCCCTCAAGATAGCGACATTGTCTGACCCGTATGTAGAGACTGCTCTTATGGATGTGTATGCGACTTGTGGCAGAATTACCTACGCGCGTAAAGTGTTTGATGAAATGTCCCAGAGAGATGTTGTTACGTGGAATACTATGATTGAGAGGTTATGCTCATAAATACATTGTTAGTACTTAGTAGAGAAATGTACAATGAAGTTTGTGCTTCTTATCTTCTATAAAATTGTTAATATCTTGTTTGCAGGTATTGCCGATGCGGACTTTTAGATGAAGCCTTCGAGCTTTTTGAGGATATGAAAGGTTCTAATGTGATGCCAGATGAGATGATTCTCTGTAACATTGTCGCTGCATGTGGTCGTACTGGAAACATGAACTATAACAGAGGGATTTACGATTTTCTGAAAGAGAATGATGTTAGGATGGATGCTTATTTGTTGACTGCTCTTGTTACTTTGTACGTTAGAGCAGGCTCTATGGATATGGCAATGGAGTTTTTTAAGAAGATGTCAGTGAGAAACTTGTTTGTTTCAACTGCCATGGTATCTGGGTTTTCAAAAGCGGGGAGACTTGACGATGCCCGGGTTATATTTGACCAAATGGAAGAGAAAGACTTGGTGTGTTGGACAACAATGATTTCAGCTTATGCTGAAAGCGATCATCCTCAAGAAGCTTTAAGAGTTTTTGAGAAAATGCATTGCTCTCGGATAAAACCTGATGAGATTACCATGTGGAGTGTTATATCAGCTTGTACGAAACTTGGTACTCTGGATAAAGCAAAATGGGTTCACCTTTACACAAAGCTTAACGGATTTGAATCAGCGTTGCAAGTAAATAACGCCCTTATTAACATGTATGCTAAATGTGGGGGTTTGGATGCAGCCAGAGACGTGTTTGAGAATATGCCAAAGAGGAATGTAGTGTCGTGGAGCACAATGATCAATGCCTTCTCTATGCATGGAGAAGCAACTGATGCGCTTATGTTATTTGCCCGAATGAAACAGGAAAATGTCCAGCCAAATGAAGTTACTTTTTTAGGAGTGCTTAATGGTTGTAGCCACGCAGGACTAGTTGAAGAAGGGAAGAAGATTTTTGCATCAATGATCGATGAGTACAACATTACTCCTAAACTTGAGCATTATGGATGTATGGTGGATCTTTTTGGTCGAGCTAATCGCTTACAAGAAGCTCTTGAGGTTATAAAATCAATGCCAATGGTGCCTAACGTAGTCATATGGGGATCATTGATGTCAGCTTGTAGGGTCCACGGAGAGATTGAATTAGGTGAGTATGCAGCCAAACATATCCTCGAACTAGAACGTGATCATGATGGAGCTTTGGTGTTATTGTCAAACATATACGCGAGAGAACAGAGATGGGACGATGTAAGAAACATAAGACGTGTAATGGAGCAAATGAGTGTGTTGAAGAAGAAAGGTTTGAGCCAAATTGAAGGAGAAGTGTGAATGCATTGTGAGAGACGACATGATTCTGGGTACAGCGCCAAGCGCAATCTGAAGCTTCGGTTCACAAATATTGAATAAAAACTCCTCTTTTGGAAAACCCTTGTCGTTTTTGTTTGTGGATTTGCAGGTCGTTGATCTGATTAGAAAAGTAGTGTGTAGGTCTTAATTAGAGAAGAAGTTGATAAGCTTAGGAGTATGAGAGAAGAAATCGAGGTGTTAGCTCTCATAGACAAGTGAGGAAGATTCTATGGTTACTCCATGATTTGGGGATCATTGTGGGTTATGCTTATGTCTTGCTCACTTCGACAGAGTCAAACGTATCAATCAAGATTTCATGAAAAGGTTGTTCCATTTCGTGGCAGAGTAAATTGCTCAAGAATCGAAAGTTTGATGGTAGAGAGAGGTTTAAGGAACTTGAGAGGAAGTTGAAGATAACGTCATGTTTTTCTTCATCGTCTTATCTGGAACAAATAAGACTTTTGTTTGGGCAATTGGGATTGTCTTTTTTTGGGAAATAGAAGTGAAGAAAAACAAAAGCAAAGTTTGGGCAATTGGGATTGTCTTTTTTTGGGAAATAGAAGTGAAGAAAAACAAAAGCAAATTATACGTACAACTGAAACAATGTGCCCTAAAACAAACAAACAAACAATGCCTAGCAAAATGGGAGTAGTTCTTCGCAAATAATCTGAATCGAATGAACTAAATCAAAACCAAAACGAATGAACTAAATTAAATCCGAACCAAAAATAGATTTTGGTTGGTATTCGATTATAAATAAATAATCGAACGAATATTATTTTGAAAAATCATGATTATTAGTTATTAAGTGAAATCGACCGAAAATCAAAATAATATCCAAAAAACTAAATTATTTTTGGTTATTTTTTGTTATTTTCGGTTATTTTCAGTTATTTTTGGTTATTTTTGGTTATTTTGGTTAGTTCGATTATTTTGGTTATTTTGGCTAGTTCGGTTATTTCGGTTATTTCAGTTATCTCGGTTATTTTTGGTTTTTAAATTTAATAAACGAATCGACCGAAACCGAGATATAATCAAATCGAACGAACCAAAACCGAATCGGAATATGAAAATAATCGAATGAATTTTTAATTTTACCAATAAAAAAAACTGAAATAAAAAATAACCGATCAAAACCGAACAAAAAAAATTGAATGCTTATGCCTACATGGGAGATAAGATATCTACCTTATTGACTCTTTGAGTTGTTTACACTTTTGGACTTCCCACATCGGCCCAATTAGAAAGTTGGTCAGGTCATTCAAACTCTCTCCATCTTCTTCTGTCTCTAAGGCGACACTACGCATTACGGTGAACAACAGGATTTAAATGTCCTGCTTCTGATATTTTTATGTACGAAACTTCTCCTAATTTGGGTATGTTTCTTACTTTCTTGGATCTAAAAGACCAAGTAAGCTATGTCTCTATAGCTAGATTGGTTGTTGTTTTCGTACTGTTCGATGAAATGTCTCAGTGAACTTCTTTTTGCCAGAAGAAATAATGTGTTCGTTTTTGTCATAATAAAGAGGGAAATGGCGTTAAGGCAGATGTTAGGATGGTCAGAGGGAGATCTGATGAGATCAGACGCAAAGCCATGTTCCAGGTTGATGAGACAAACAGCTGCCATTTTTGCTGTTGGTGGAGCTCTTGGTTTTTGGGTTCTCTGCAGACTTCACTATGGTAAAATTGTTGACTTCTTTCAATCTTTCTTCTCAGTGCTTGGCGTTTTCACCGCTTGAGTCAAAAACATTTCAAACCTTTGTCAAATGGGTTAACAGATTATTCAATCTAACACATTCTTCTTCATAGAGCTTTTGAATCCAATGTACTGCGTTATTGATTGTTATTTGTTAGAAAGATTTCAATGTAGTCAATGGAAAGCATATCAATGCGTAGTGCCACTCTGTTTTTTCCCCGTTGTATCCGTTTCTTATGCAGAAAATGAATCCAAAAGGAGGATAAATTGAGTAGTTAGATTGGTATGGTGAAAGATTGGAGCTTTACATTTTCCTTGATTGTTAGGCTGGTTAGATTAAAAGGAAGATAGGATTTTCAACACAAATATAAGGTTATAAAAGAAAATGTTGTTTAGTTTCATTCATGGATGTTACCTTTGGGAAATGTGTAGGTCCGAGGATTACGGTTCCAAGGAGCCTGCGGTGGGCTGGGTGTGGTGCAGTGTCCGTGAGTACATCGACTGCAACACTTGTCCGCCTTTTGAGCCCTGAATGTGAACCACAAAACATTGCTGCATATGATCACCCTAAAGGACCTCAAGCTTCACTTACATAAACCACCAGTTCTTGCTTTATATGTGATTGTCCATCAGTTCATGTTTCATCTATATACTTGTAGGTGAGAGTCCAACAATTTTTTATACAACTGCAGAATTAAATTGAAAATGATAAAATTATATTCTCTAAACCAATAAAAAGTTGAGAGGGATGTGACAATTACATCTAACAACTTGTGTGTTTTGAATTGTACTTGTCCAACAATTCATTTGTTTGCTTCTCCCATACTTTGATTTTTAACCAAACTCAAAAGTATCAAACTTTGAGACATTCTACAGGATCTCCAAACTTGATAAGTTCACCAACTACAGTCTTCATGTTACCTCCTCTTTTAATTGTCTTAAGTGAGTTTCTCCTTTTGATGTCTTTGATGAATTTTGTTCATGGTTTTCCTTACCATATCCTCTTATTCAGTAGAACAACTACATATAACTACTTCGTAGAATTTCTAACTCTTATCTTCAGGCTTTCGTTGTGGTTTCAACTCAAAGCGGTCCTTGTGACAGTCTTGTCGTTAGGTCAACGTTTTTACAGTCACATTTTTTATAAGAATGTCATTTACATTGAACTATGTGTTAAAAACTTTCATTTGATATCAAACCATTAGGACATAAGCTCCAAAGTGAGAATCAAAGGGCTTAGCTTCAGAAACAGCGCTCAGTTCCATGAAGGTTTGACAATTGCAGCGACGTGATTGTTGATGATTCTGTGGCCATAAATGCATCAGCTTCAAGTCCCAACATTTATGGGATCCATATTGAGAACACAAATAGTGTTTAGATTTGCGAGTCCGTGATTTCCATTGGTATTTCTACCATTTTCTGCAGTTGCTGTTAATTCCAATCGGTTTTAAAATGTTCCATTTGATTCAGTCATCACAAGATATAGTCGTATTTCATTAGAAACCAGTTGCATCAATGTTGATAATGTGAATGTGACATATAGTCCAATCCATAGGGTTCGGTCCACAACTCGAGCGTGTGTCACAAACTCAACCATATGGAACTCAAACAACAGTGTTCGAATCAAGACTTGGCAAGGAGGGTCAGGTTCGGTTTCAAGAATCGTTTTTCGTAACATTCTAATGGCGAATGCTCAGAACCCTATAAATGATTGACCAATACTACTGCCAAACCAAGAACTGTGGTAACCAAACCAGTGCAGTCGTTATCAGCAAATGTTCTGTATGCAAATACCTAAGAAGCCCACCAATACATCTTGGTTGCAGCGATTATGTCCCATGTGCTAACCTGAGACTAGAGAATATTGAGCTGTTTCCTTCCAAAGACGAGCTTTTAGAAACCCTCCGTTATGCTGCAACGTTTACGGAAGCATGCAGACAATTACAGTCTCACCTGTTTATTGCCTGCTTGAGGCACTTCCACAATGGTAACAGGAGAAGATGTGTTCATTGCTGTTCAACAACTTGAAATCAGATTCGGAACAAGTATGAACACAAAAATGTAAGGGTAGATACAAATTCAAGAAAGGCTACCAAAGAAATTAGTCTAAAGGTTAGCTAATGTCCTGAAAGTCTGCAACTTTTTAGAATACACACTACATTCAGTTGTGGTAGGCTTGAAGAAGTCCATTCTAGTTTGTATCATATATAATAAAAGATACTTTGCAAATAAGAAGAAATTATTATGAATGTAAAACATAAGAAGACATACGCCAAGAATTCTGCAAAAATGGAATGATAATTCTCAAGAAATGTTGCAGCTAAGTGCATTATTCCGCATCATGGGGGGAAAGGTAGGCATATACAATTTGATCAAACTAAGAAAGATGAAAGAGATGGAGGCATATAAGTAGAGGAAATAGTAGAAAAGTGAACTTATATTTCGTTTCTTGATGGGCGATTTTCTGTTGGGAGAGACAAATCGGTCTGTGATGCACAGCTCATGAACAAGTAGCCGCATTGGGATAACATTACTTGCAAATAGAACCGAGTACTTCCAGCAGAGAAACAGTAAATTTCATCTGGGTCTCCTCGTCCAAAGCAATGAAAAGAGGAACATGAACAAAGAGTGAATTGATCTTATTCTGCTCTGCAAATCTCAGAGAGTGGTAATAGACATAGTTGCACACAAATCGACCTGCGTCAACTGATGTTATCACCTCAAAGCCTTTCTTCTCCAACGCCTTTGTTATCTCTTCAACAGGAAGAGTCGTCTACAAAATCATTACACAAACAAGAAAAACATGAAACTGTGAATGAAGCTTCTAAAATAAATAGATTCGAAAATTCTGCAAAACAAAAGGTCAAGAAACACAGCTCGAGAAGACAATGTCGACATACCTTTCTTACAGTTGAGATTGGACCATCAGAGGGAACAATTGGCAAATTCTGCAGACCACAAGAATGTTTCTCATAGAAGAACTAAACAACTAATCAAAACAAAAGAACCAAAGGAGAGTGAAATAAATAAATAAAAACCTGAGGTTTCCAACCCATTTCATCAGGACAACGAAAAGTCGCTTCATTCAGAGCTTGTTGTTCAATTGCGAATTTTGTAGCACCACTATTAACTCCAAAGTGAACCTAAAGAGACATCAGAAATCAGTTTCTTCAGCATTATATAGAATCCATTCAAATCAGGTACTCAATCATTTGACTAAACTAACTAACCCAAATGGTTTTTCCAGATGACAATGACACTGATTCTTTTGTGTTAACCGCAGATTGTAGCAACTGATAAAGAGAAGCTAGAGCTCCTTGACCAGCTGCCTCAAGCACAGTACAGCTTCCAAGTACAACGTCTTTCCACTGAATATTCTTGGCCATATATTCTTTCAGGTTGTTTGCAATTTTCTCGGTAGGGTTCTCAGCAACTCCATGGAATTTCTTGAAGCCTGTGATGTGAATTGTCACAGCTGTTGGTCCTTCAGAACCCATTAATACAACTGAAAACAAAATCTGATGCTGTTAGAAACATTGGAACACAGGACACTTTTATTAAACAATCTGATAGAATATAAGACGACGACAACAACAACACTCGGTGCGCAGAATATCAAACTCAGTTTTCGACATAGAAATATAATTATAAATGATGAAACGAACCCAGATCGCTACGTAAAGGTTATCACTTTTCCAGCATAAAGAATAAAGTTTGCAGCTTTTTTTCGCACGAACCCAACTCATTCAGACAAGGCAAAGAACAAAAAATTCAGACGTCTGATCATTAAAATACTGAATTACTGATGAATTACACAGCAGAGAAGGAACCCAATCGTTCAAATACATAATTCAAAATCAAACCCACTGTAAATGATAAGAAACATAAAATTCCTAACTTTACCTCAGAGAAACAGAAAATGAAACCTGAGATGAAAAACACAATGAAAAAGCTTTGTGTTCTTCGAGTGAAATTGATTGTTTGCAAATCTGAGAGAGAGACGAGAGGAAATGTGACTCAACAATCAGTATTTGTCCTTTGTCCAATCAATTGAAACCTAACTTTAATCATTCTCCACTTTGGACGGAAGTTTGATAACCACATAAACAAAACAAGAGACATACATATGTTTACTTTCTACATTTGTATTATTTTAAAGACAAACACAAATGGTAGGTCACTTCCCAAACAGGTAAAAAGGACAAACCATCAATCATTTTATTCTTCATAAACGAATGAATAGAAAAAAAATAATAATTTGGTTAATAACATAAAAGTTGGATCGTTGGTATCATAGAAAACTATATTATTAACTGAATAGCATGTAGTACAGAAAGTTGGAGGATTTTGCCACCTATTCATTCGGTTTCGGTGTTTTCTAATAGAGAGAATAAAAATTTATTTGATTATTTTTATATTTTAATTTAGTTTCAAATATTAAATTTAAAAACCAAAATAACTAAAAATAATTAGATTAACATTCTATTCGGTTATATGTACATTTATCTGAAAATAATCAAATATATTCGAACAAATCGAAATAACTAAAAAATAATATAATATGTGATATTTAGATAATATAATATTTTTATTTTTCTTAAATTTATAATTACTTGTTCATAGAAAAATATCAATTTAATTATCTATTTATTTTTATTAAATTCATAAGTATTTGTTTATTAAAAATATCGATTTAATTTTTATTTAAAAAATAGTTAGATATAATTCAACCAGTAATATTTTTCTGCACACGTAAAAACATATTTTTTGTCATTATCTGTAATATAAACATAAATAATTAGTAATACCACAAATAATATAATATATTGTTTTGTTTGTTTCGTGATTCGAATGAGAGTAATATACAAAATCTTCGTGTAAAAAAAATAAAAATGATATAATCTTTAATAATTCGGGTTTGTAAATATTATTTTAGTTTTCGGTTCGACTCGGTTAGTAATCGATAACCATGGATTTTATAAAATAATATTTGTTTGGTTAATTCTGTATAACTAAATACCAACCAAAATCTATTTTTTGATTCGATGTCGATTTTGGTTCATTCAATTTGAATTATTTGCCTAAACTTATTTTTAATTGTTGGAAGTGATAAGAAATATCGTATTTAGTTTGAACCTACATTTTGTAAAGAATGCACTAAATATGTGGATGAAAAAAAATGAACTTTGATGAAGTTAATGACTCTCGGGAAAAAGATAATACAACCACAAGTGGGGATAAATGGTTAGTATAATGAACTCTGTTAAGTGCTATTTTATTGTTCAAGTAACCATTTAGGAAACTGATGTATATGAAAAAAATGTGTAGATTGAATTTGCATATGAAGTGATTTTGGTTCGTGAAAAATGGCTACGACTGTTAGCGAGTGCTTGAGTTTATAGAAGATGGCTATAAACTGCATTCTTTTTTCCTAATTAGAATTGTCGCTTTACACACTATATTTCTAACATATTAATTAAAAAATATTTTAGTAAAAAAATTATTTATATATATAATTTACAGATATGTAATGTTGTTCACACCATCAATCTTTTAATACAAATATTTAATAAAATATAATTTATTAAAATATTTAGTAAAATAGAATTGAGAAAATATTTAGCAGTATATTATATGTAAATTGCTAATATTTCGACATAAAATATAAAAAATATAAAATAAAATATTAGAAGTTTTAAAAATTAGTCAAACAAAATATTAAACAAAAGTTTAGAATAATTTAATATCTATCATATTTAAAATTCTTTCTATTTAATAATATTGTCTTTTCAATATATACATAATTTAAATTTATTTGTATAATCTAATTTCATTCTATATTTTATTTATATAATTAATATTGAAAAAAAAATAAAAATTTAAATAGAAGATCAATTATATACATATTTAATTTATATTTACTAAATAAATAAATATTATAATGTGTATATAATTTTTTATGAGATATAAATCTAGTACATAACTTATTAGACAATAATTATATATTCAAATATGAAATACTTAGTTTCTTGGATAAGTCTACTATTTTGTTAATTGTGATATCTATATGCACGTTACCACATATATATAATGCCATCGACACATTATCTTTAAAAAAATGAGTAGCTCAGTAATTGTCATGGGTTTTAAGTGGAGAAAATAATCTATTTTCTCTTGAAAACTATCGTATAATATTATTATATACCTCTTAAAATAATATTATGATTTTATATTTTTTTTCTAGAAAAGTTGTAGTCTTATTTTCCTCTGAATAGGAAGTTTAAAATCTATTTTCTTTTTATGTTAAAGTTTGAAAGCCTAAAATATATCAACAACAAACCAATATTAACCATAATTGTGTATACTAAGATTTCGAACTTTAACACGAGGGATAAATAGATTTTGAACTTATATTTAAGAGAAAATAAGTTTTTATCTTTTTATAAAAAATAAATAAAATATATAATTAGTTTATGAGGTATTTAATGTTATACGATGGTTAGAAAAAATAGATCATAGTCCTTTTTAAGTCAATCCCATCTAGAACAAAAAGATGTACACCATTACAAAAACCAAGAGTCCCCACACTAATAGTCTCAAATAACATAATTCAAATGTTTGCAATGAATATATACTAGGGATGTTAAATTTAAATCCTCTCCATTTAAACTTTGCTTATCGGTTTAAATTTGAATCCATTTAGTCTCATTTAGATTTGAGTTTGTGTTGATCTATTAGACTTGTTTAGTTTCTTTGAAATAAACATGTTTTTTTTCATTTTTAATGTGATTTTAAAGGAAAATTAAAATTATACCATAAATATCAAAATACAATTATTATAAAACTCATTAGAAATTCAAGACTAAATATCCAGTTAAATGATATCGAAATAAAAACATATATCTTCAAAAATACTGCAAAAAACAAAACTAGATAAAATAAGTATTTCTTTAAAATAATGGGAAAACATAGGCAATGTATATATAGATAGACGATGAGCATATCTTAGTGAAATATTCTTGTTTCATGGAATGTTGAAATCTCCTCATCTCCAACTCCCAATATCATCAACACTAGGATAGTATGCACAGGAAAAACTAATATTTTAGTTTTTTATGTTTAAATGAATTTTTAAATAAAATGCAAAAAATATTTATTATATTTTGTTTATTGTGTTATCCATTGGTCTATTTTTGAAAAATTAATATTTTAGTTTTTTATGTTTAAATGAATTTTTAAGTAAAATAAAAAAATATTTATTATATTTTGTTTATTGTGTTATCTATTGGTCTATTTTTAAAATTATTAGTAGATGGTAAACAAATAGTTCAATTTTTCTTTTAAAAAATAAACAGTAATAAATAATTGTTATATTCTCAAAAAAATTTCATAAATAACGTAGAGAGTAATTTTATGCCGCTAAATTCGTTTAGAATAGTGTAAAAAAATACATTAAATCAACTATATATAAGATATAATATAAAATCTTTTAAATTTGTATATATAAACTATTAATGATTGTATTAAATTGTTGATTACAATATAAATATTTAATAAAATTTGACATATTTGTTTGTTTGGTATAAATAAATTGAAGTAAATAAAAGATTTTGTAACATGTTTTAATTAAATTAATGAAATTAGTAGTCTTAACTAATTTTTTGTATTATAGAATATTTTTATATATAAAATAGTCATAATGAAATGATTATTAGTAATTCAAATTTATTTTTTAAAACAATTGATATAATATAAAATTTTCTTTGAACATATATTGATTTTGTTTATAAACAAAAATAAAACTAAATCTAATAATTTGAATTAATGAATATGGGTTGTTTGGTCATTAGGTGTAATTGATTTTTTATTAATTTAATTAGAGAAAATAGTGAGAGTGAATATGGTGATGACACATCATCAAATTAGAACTTAAGTGCTTCTCCGGTGATATATATAAGATTATCAATGTCATGACTACAATTTAAAAGTAGTTGAAAAACAATAATTATAAATTGTTTTTGTAATTGTAATGTTTTACTTTCATATCACATAACCGATTGAGAGTACAAAATAAAAATTGAACATTTTTTGAGAGTAAATGATTTTAATATGGATTCAACACTCGAACTCCAATGTTAAAACCGCTTCTGATATTACTTACTATAATTATTGGTATGCTAAGCAAACAATGAGTCATTGAAGCTAAATCACAATTTATATAAAAACATCCAAAAATCATAATAATTTTCTTTCTAATATTAGGTCATCCAAATATATATCTAAATATATATTGTGTTACACCAATTTCCATGCTTTCTTCTAAGTCAAAATTTGTTTGTATCATAAAAATCCACCACGAATTGTAAGAAATTCTTAGTTTTTACTTTTTATTAAAATATTCAAGTTAAAAATACGAACAAAATCGAAATTATCTTCTAATGGATACTCACTAAGTAGTATCTCATGTAGAATTGGTGTTGCTAAAACACGTGATAAATTTCTGAACATCTAGTTAATGATTATAAAACATCTTTAAAATTTTTCTAAATTCTTTAATTTTCGATTTAAAAGTAATGGGATCTACTATTTGATTAAAAGTTTATGCATTTGCATTTTCATCATTGGATCTAAAATAGAGATCCAGAACCAAAATGAAATGTAATATTTCTAGTACTTAGCAAATTTAACTTTATATTCTGAGTCATTTCTGCATATAGAATCGAATGCACAAACGATACCTAGGACAGAAGGAATCGAAGTATAGTTTTTGATGTTTTGTTTGGTGTTTAGGTAGTTTTGTTTCTTTGCACTTATCAGTTGAAAATTTTAGGGTTTACTTCCGTCAACTACACAAACTTATGCGACTAAACCTATTTCCACCTGTACTTTTTGGGTCTTCCTTTAACTACATAAACTGTATTTTTCTTTCATAAATTACACAAACTTCATAAATTCTTCTAATTGCAGAAATTGTATTAATGTTTATGCGTTAAATGACTATTAAATCTTGTTTTAATTCGAAAATCTAGTTTTAATTTGGGTTTATTTTGATAATAAAATTAGATTTTCGAATTAGAACCAGATTTAGTAGCTATTTAACGTGTAAACATTAACGAAATTTCTGTAATTGGAATAATTTATTAAGTTTATGTAGTTTACGGAAGAAAAACACAGTTTATGTAACTTAAAAAAGAACCAAAAAGTACAGGTGGAAATAGGTTTATTCGCATAAATTCATGTAGTTGACGGAAGTAAACCCAAAATTTTATTCTTGATTAATATTTTATTTATTTTAAAAATAATAAATCTAAAATCTAAAATTCTAAACTCAAAACACTTCTAAACCATTAATCATAAACCCTAATCTTAAAACACTAAAGCATAAGCCATAAATTTTAAATCAACCTTAAACCTAAATCCTAAATCCTAAATCTTGCATCTTAAATCGAAACACTAAACCTTATGTCATAATCCCTCTCATTTTTTGTTTGAATAGCTTAACCCTGTTATGGAACGTAAAGTATATTCTCCATCATTTGGATGGCAGAACATCATTGCAGGAAGCCACTCCTTTTTAAGGGGCTTTGGAAAACTCAAACATTTGATATTGCGGTCCTTATCAATATTGTTGGATTACAACGTATAAAATCAATTTTTGATGCTTTTGTAATCGAGTGGGAAATCAGAGAAAACAAAGTGATTTATATATTTGATTAACGAGATCGGTTATAATTTTTATTTTGATAGTATGTCAAACTATTAAAATCTATCTTTCTTGTTTATGGCGCGAATCTCCATTTTTCTAATTTTAGTTCGAATAATCTTCAACGTAGTAGTCATTATTTGTCATAAATATGCATAAATCCCCATTAATGCTTAATCATTATTTACTGCATTCGATAGTTAATGAAATAGGATGTATCGCTGAACTACCCAGCGACTACTCGATAATAGTGCATCTATTTCTTGATATTATATTTTCGGTATGATAGGACGAATCTACGATAGGCCGAACTCGGATTTATTGGATAGCGTAC
The DNA here is from genome assembly GCA_018901945.1 of Pugionium dolabratum. Classification (NCBI taxonomy): domain Eukaryota; kingdom Viridiplantae; phylum Streptophyta; class Magnoliopsida; order Brassicales; family Brassicaceae; genus Pugionium; species Pugionium dolabratum. Next base: position 105,508 of record JAEVFF010000135.1, on the reverse strand, counting down.
CCCACCTCCAACAAAGGTGTGTGGCTACATGTCTACGTCTTACATACTGTCATATGGGCTCATACATGAGTTGTATTCGGTGCGCTGAATCAACAGAAACTATAAATCATCTTTTGTTCTATTGTCTCCGAGCTTTTCAAGCATGCGATTTATGAGACTTTCTAAATTTCTAACATCTTTTGTATTTTTTATTTTGATCTTCATATTCTGTAATTTTGGTGTTCGAGCCGATTCTTTGATAAAAAGGAGTAATAATCCGATTTTTAGTTTTATACATATAAATCATAACCCGACGATGAGCTTTTAAGATGATCGTCTTACGGTTTTATCGTCATTTAATATATAACTTGGATTCGATATCCAAATTTGTGTAACAAAGAAAAATAAGGAACCTCTGTCAGAAACAGAGTATTCTGGTTCCAAGACATAACTCCAAACACGAACAAATAGTCCAAAATAGAGGAAGAGGAGAAGAAAACCCGAGCAATTGCAGATTCTGAGCCGAAATGCTTCAGTGCATATTTCTCCTCTCCGATTCCGGGTAAGTGATCTTCAACCCTTCCTGAAACTCAGATCTGAAATCGGACTGAAATTTCTTCTGTTCACAGAGAAGTGATGCTGGAGAAGCAGCTTACGGGTCATCGAGTCGACCGATCCATATGTGCTTGGTTTTGGGATCAATCTATTTCTCAAGGTGATTCCTTCAAGGTAATTTCATAGCTTTTCTTCTCGTTACCACTTCTTGGGTTCTTCCCAAAATCGATCCTTGGGTTTGTTTGATTTCTCAATTTTCGATCTTGTATTTGTCACTGCTCTAGTTTTTTTTTTCCAAATGTCAAGGCTTTAACTTCTTGCTTGAGTTTTGCTCTTGATTCAGTATGATGTTATTTCAGTCTTCAATTGTCTTAGTGTTTGTCTTATGCTTCTTCCTCTTTTGTTTTTATGGATAGTCACTTCCAGTGATTGCTTCACCAACACATTACCTTTTTCAAATCGTTCGTCATGACATTACATTCTTAGCTTGCAGTCAAGTTGAAATGCCACCATTAATGGCAATCGAGGTGAATCTTTTTCCTCTTTTGTAGATTCCAATGTGGCGTGAAGAGTAGAATACATTTTGAGTGAGATGAACATTCCTCGCCTTGTTTTTCTCACCCTGTTAAGTTTTAGTTTCTCTGCAGAGTCGCTGATGTTCTGTCTGATTACCTTGGTGGGCTAAACGAAGATCTCGTTAAGGATAATTTCATCATTGTCTACGAGGTAATCTTTGCTAAACAATATGCATTTGTATGAGCGAGCCATATTATTCTGTCTTTTTCTTTAGCAAAAATATGGTGGCCAATCCATATGGTATATGTACTTAATCAGTCTAGCTCATATTGTCTTTTTCTCCTTGTGTCTCATTTGTTACTTTTATTTACCAACTCTGCATAGTTGGGGATAAATTTACAGCGTTTTCTTTCAAATGTTTTAACCAGCTATATAGTTGTGGATTCCTTCTATCTGATCTGGAGAATATATGTTAATTGTAAAGCTTTGTAGCTTGTAATTGTTCTATGGTAATATCGTAATGTCCTCATATTTCTCCAGTTTCACTTCTTCTTGGATTGCTTTTGACAAAGTAGAGACGATTGTGAGTGATTGAAAAACAAAGAGGCCAAGTGCTTCCAATTTGTTATGAAACTACATCATTTTGTTGAAGTTAACTGTGTTGGACTGTCTTATTTTTCCTGTGTGTTTGTGTCCGTGGTTTGCATTAACTGAGAGATTAACAATGTTACATTAAGAGCTTCTTTTTGTGATGGCCTTACTTATCTCTCTAAAATTGCCTTCAACTGAAAGTTTCACAAATTTGTGAGTTGTAGCTTTTGGATGAGATGATCGATAATGGTTTCCCTCTCACAACAGAACCGAGCATCCTGAGAGAAATGATAGCTCCACCGAATCTAGTCAGCAAAATGTTGAGTGTTGTAACAGGAAATGCTTCCAACGTTAGTGACACGCTCCCCAGCGGAACTGCCTCTTGTGTTCCATGGCGACCGACAGATCCAAAGTATTCTAGCAACAATGTCTACGTCGACCTCGTTGAAGAAATGGATGCCATCATAAACAGGTTTGTTCTTGAAGAAGGTTCACAAAATTTTCATTTAACGTTCAAGTCTCACATCTCATTGCAGTTCATTCTTTTGAAAACACTGATTCAGGGATGGAGAATTGGTAAAATGTGAGATTTATGGCGAAGTGCAAATGAATTCCCAGCTCACGGGCTTCCCAGATTTGACATTGTCGTTTGGAAATCCGTCGATCCTAGAAGACATAAGGTTTCACCCATGTGTCCGCTTCAGACCATGGGAATCTCATCAAGTTCTCTCTTTTGTCCCTCCAGATGGAGAGTTCAAGCTCATGAGTTACAGGTTTGTTGTTTCACTTCTTCTTTACACCTTAAGTTGTTCTTGAAAGATTTATACTAAATTTCTCTGATGTGCAATTCAGGGTGAAGAAGCTGAAGAACACACCTCTATATGTAAAGCCTCAAATAACATCAGATATGGGTACATGTCGGATTAGCGTGCTAGTGGGGATAAGAGGCGACCCAGGAAAGACAATTGAGTCGATAACCTTGAGTTTCCAGCTTCCTCATTGTGTTTCATCTGCAGATCTCTCATCAAATCATGGAACTGTAACAATCCTCTCAAACAAGGTAATATGTTGTATGGCTTTTTTTTATAGCTTTGAAACAAGTTTCCGGATTTGGAAAACAGTCAACTTACATTAAGGAATATGTTTTTGCAGACATGTACATGGACAATCGGGAGAATCCCAAATGACAAGACTCCATGTTTGTCGGGGACACTAGCATTGGAAACAGGTTTAGAACGGCTTCACGTGTTTCCAACATGCAAACTCGGGTTTAAGATAATGGGCATTGCGCTCTCTGGCTTAAGAATTGAGAAACTTGATCTTAAAACTCTCCCTCCTCGTTTGTACAAAGGGTTTCGTGCTTGGACACGAGCTGGAGAGTTCGACGTTAGATTGTAGCTTTCTTGTATGGTTGCTTTTCCGGTTTAATAACTCTTTTGAGTCTTTTGGGTTTCTTTGTTTTTTGTTTTTTAATTTTTTTTGCTTTTTTTTCTTAGTTTTTAAACAAACAAACAAACCAAATTTGATACATGATTAAGTTACAATATTACAATACCCCAAAGTGAGTATTGTTTTCTTTTTCTTTTTGGTTTGGGTCTATGCAAAAGACAATTTTATATACTAATATTCTCTGTTATTTTTGGAAAAGATTTAAATGCTCTCCATACTAATTCTTTCTATATACAAATCTTGTTGCTAGAGCTAGACATTCCGTGGTTTTGGTATGTTATTTTTGGTTTTTGTTTTTTTGATTAGTAAGATTAAATATCCAATCATTCGGTTATTTCTACATTTTGGTTCGGTTTCGATTCTATTATATTCCGATTTTACTTAGTTCGATTATTAAATTTAAAAACTAAAAATAATAATTAAAATAACCAAAAATAGCTAAAATAACCCAAAATAATTGGTTAATAACCGAATAATAACAAAAAAATAAAAAATAATCAAAATAACCTAAATATCTAAATATCTAAATATCCAAAATATAGATAATTGAAAATAACCGAAAATAATTTAGTTTTTTATATTATTTTGGTTTTCGTTTCGATTTCGATTAGTAACCAATTACCATGATTTTCCAAAATAATATCCGTTCTGTTAATTTTTTATAACCAAATATTAACTAAAGTCTGAATTGGATTTCGGTTAAATTTATTCAGTTCGGATTATTTGGCCAGGACTACTTGGTGCAATGAAATTTTCCTTCTTTAGGTATACAAATCTTGGTTCAATGAACTTCCATCTTGCTCAACCAAATTGAGGTGAACCCATAATATGAATAAATTTCGTCAAAGATAACAACATTGTAATAAAATGCAGAATACTTGTGTGTCTCTAGATCCATACAATTCCTTTCACTTTTATCTGTGACAGTTGTATATGTAAATGTTTCAACGTTGATTTCTTCCCATAAAACCATCAATTTGAGTTTTAATATGACCAATTAAAACATGTCATACCATTGGTAGCCATGTTTTCAACATGACATAATGTTCTTTAATGCATGCACGTTTGTGAATTGGTTCTGTCTTTAACTTTGAATGTTCTTCAAAAATGTAATGTTTCTTCATTATGGACATGGTTACAAGCTCTTGAGAGTTTCCATTCTTTCTCAACCAAGCTCTTGATATTGATTTCTTCTCAAAAGATTGCCCCTTACAAAGTATCAATTCTAATCCTTCCCCATAATACCATATAATAATAATATACTTATTTACTGATTTTTAATATTTGAACATTAATCAAGTTAAAATATTTACAATAAAGATGTGATATACATAGTTCATTTCTATTATAATAATTCTTATAAATTGGAGAATAATAAGTAGGTTATTGATTGCACCACTATTTATCTCATAAACGTGGAATTCGGTTCTATTTTCTTTCGTATGAAAATGTTAAATATTCGTATGAAAAATGTTAAACTATTGAACTGATACGTTGTGCCCCAGCAACAAAAAAAAAATTCTCATGAATCACGTAATCATAAGTTTTTATATTTTGATTTTTTTTTGTGTAGAACATTTTCTTTTTCTTTCTTTTAACCACCTCTATTTTCTCTTCTTTATTCATTTTTAAAGATTTTTTTTCTTTTTCAACCAAACAATAGAAATAGTTAAGGGTCTAGAAGATTTTAAATATTTTTTTTTTCATTTTAAAATAATTTTGTATTTAAAATTTTCTAGGATATTTGATAATCTTAAACTTAAAAAGTTAATTTTCAAATTTTTTTAAAAAATGGGTTAGTTTTCAAAATTGGAATATTAAACCAAATCTCCCTTATTTATTTTGTAAATATAATTTTAAACTGTAATTAAACTATTTTTCATGATTAATATTGATTTTATTATTAAATTTACCTAACTAATCAAATTGAGATATTAAATACTATTTATATAAATTAAAATTAAATTATAATGTTCATATACAATAAAATGATATTGTGTAATTTTTGCTAATTAATTATGTTTAGTTTGAATTGACTATTTTATCTTTAATGAAATTCCAACATTTTCATTAATTTCTAATGGCATTTTTACTTATATAACACATAAAATAAAAGTTATTTTCAAATCTGTATCCTCATTTAATAATATAATAATACAACATCTATCATTTACAAAAGAAATCAGTATTTCATCAAAATAGTTTATATACCTTTTAACCATTTTATGTATATCAATATCTATATCAAAATATAAATTAATAGTCTTAAATATCAAAATAAATAATAAAAATTTAAAGTATTATACTTTATCCAATTTAATCTATATAATAAGATATAAGCGGTTCGCCCTGTTCTTTTATATTCCGAATTTAACTTTTTTTTAGACGAAAAGTTAAACTTCAAATCGAAATATATAAAGATTAACTCTTGATATTGGAAATAATTAGACGTAAAAAAACACAAATGATATTAAATAAGATGACCGTCTTCCTACCTACAAATGAAACTCCAATGACACGTGTTAATAAATGATTGGAAGGAAATTGCAACGTTTGTCTCCTCACCCAAATCACTTTAATTTAGACCACAAATCTCCTCAACTGTCCCATTTAACATGTCTCACATTTTCACATTGAGAAGGTCAATGAACAAATAGATATGTGTTAGCTAAACAGGTGCATTTAAGGAGAACGATTTTCTTTTTATTAACACACTTTTTAGTAAGACTATTCTTATATCAAATTTGTCAAAAAATAAATTCTTTCTTTGTACCCTCAAGATTCAATTCATCATTTTGTACCACCTAATAATTTAAACTACTCATTTTATCAAAAATAATTATAAATTGCTAATATATAATGATATTTTTGTGGGATGATTTTTGATTTTATCTCGGGTAGACTCAAATGGTATGAATGGGTGGCCATTTGAAGTAAGAAATCTTTATTATAAAATACACAATTTTTAGTAAAAGTATTTTGGTAATAGACTTAACAAAATATAGAAATAGTGATTTTTTCACTATATAAAACCATAAACTACTTTATAACACTCCTTTTTCAATTCCAAAAATGCCCCAAGTCTTCAAATTTTTATTACTATTTTCATAATACCTTTTTAAAAAGATTTCTTTCTGTAATTAACTTTTGAATTAATTTTTATTTTCACATAGAAAATGATGTTTCAATATTTGTTAAATTTAGGTTAAAAACTAAAGAGCCAAAAGTTAAGGCATTGGATCAACTAATTTCTTGCTCAAATTCTGTAACTTTTTCACATCCCAAAGTATCTAAACTTTGACTTTAAATCCATTGTAGCCTCGTAGGAGCATTTCATAGTCTTTGCCTTGACACATGTCTTTATTGTCACACACACAGACAGAATGGCATTTACCGTAATTAGATAGCGAATTCAAGGGTGAATCCATAACACCCCGCCTATAAATGAAAATGCAAACAACACACTATAAACACCAAAAGACAGATACTAAAGAAAACACAGAGAGATATGGGTTTGGTTACAGAAGAAGTGAGAGCTAGGGCCGAGAAATACACAGGAGATGAGATATGTCGTGAAAAGACGAAAGAGTTTCTTAAGGAAGTTTCTATGCCTAATGGGTTATTGCCATTGAAGGACATAGAAGAGGTTGGTTATGACAGAGAAACAGGTGTTGTGTGGCTTAAGCAGAAGAAGAGCATTACCCACAAGTTTGAAGCTATTGGGAAACTTGTCTCTTACGGTCCTGAGGTCACTGCGGTTGTGGAAGTCGGAAAAATCAAGAAGCTAACTGGTGTTAAGGCCAAGGAGCTTCTTATTTGGGTCACTCTCAATGAGCTTGTTTTGGAGCAGCCAACAACTTCAGGGAAGATCAATTTCAAGACACCGACAGGTCTGTCCAGGACTTTCCCAGTGTCGGCTTTTGTGGTTCCTGAGGTTGAAAATCCTGCAATGGAGAAGAACAATGGAACCACTGAGGTCAAAGAAACTGTAGCAGTCAGAGATGCTTAGTCTCTCTCTCTCTCTATCATTCTAATCATGTATTACTTTATCCTGCTGCTGCTTAGTTTTAATCAATAAAATCAGATACTATTTTCCTGACAATAATCAATATCTATGGATTAGAAAGAAGATGTGATACCATTTTAAGATGTCCAAGTCTATCTATAAAATCAGTATACATCTATATTGTTTTGATAAATCCTGATTCAGCATATCAAAATTCTAATATGAACAAGCAAAGCTTAGATCTGATCTTTCTCATTTTAACATTTCAACAGAAAGCTATACACTAAAATGACCAATCTGTGTATATATTTTGCTTTATAGCCAACCACTTCTTGCAAGGTAGCACAATTCACAACTTCAATGCAAGAAATCAAAGTTATGCTATAAATAGGCCAACAACATCTGATCATTGAGGTGGGTTAAGATTGTCCAGATACCAAACTTAGCCATACCTGATTTAAATCGAGGCATGGTGATGTTTGTTCTTTAATAAGTAGGAAGCTCTCCATGACTGTTTCTATGCATAAAGAGATTTGTCCAGTAAAGTAGTTGATCGAAGAAAAAGTCCCACCCATATTTCAGATTCTGCGTTCTTCAATAATCCTGCTTTAATTCATCATCAATTTCTTGATCTTCGTTAGTGTAATTAACCACAAGTTGCACAAAAGCACAAAGATAGCGAAAGCTCTCCAGTTTACTCAATCACGAAATCAGAAACCAAAATTCCATCTTTGTGTTTATCTTCAACTTCCAGCTTCTTGATCATGAACTAGGGAGTCTAAGTCAGGAACATAGCCAGCTACTCTGGTCTCCTCTATCAGCAACCCCAAGACTGAATACACAGAACTTGCATTAGGACACACTTTATCGCTCACAGCAAAACTAAAAACTTGATTTTCCACCTGGATCCAGCTCATACCAGCTTCTTTTTTGTTTCCCATTACTCTCATCATCTTCCTCACCCTTGCAAAATCCCCCCACTTCCTTTCTGCTGCATAGATGTATGAAAGCATCACATAAGTCCCCACCATTCTCGGTTTGAGGTCCATAACATTTCTTGCAGCTAATCTGCTTATCAATCCCGTGTGTTTATGCGCTTTACAAGCCCCAAGAATTGCTCCCCACGTGGATTCGTCTGGCTTAAACGGCATCCTCTCAACCAATTCATACGCCTCACCTATTTTCCCAGCTCTTCCAAGCAAATCAACCACACAGTGGTAGATATCTTGATCTGGAATGATGCCATACTCGTTTTCCATCACTTTAAAGTACTTCAATCCTTTCTCCACAAGACCAGCATGGCGACACGCGCTCAGAACCGCCATGAACACAATCCGATCAGGTCTAATGCCAGAACTAACCATTTTGTCAAAAAGCTCAACAGCTTCGGCTCCATAACCGTGTGATCCGTACCCAATCATCATTGATGTCCAAGATACCAGATTCCTATTCTCTGCGATTTCTCCAAATACTCTTTGAGAGTTTGGTATGTCACCGCATTTAGCATACATATCGATTAAAGCATTGGCTAACTCAACATTTTGGTTAAACCCACTTCTATATATCCTTCCATGAAGTTGCTGGCCACAGTTCAATGCCGCTATATTGGCACAGGCAGCAACTAAGCTTGTGAAAGTATAGCAATTTGGCACAACGCCTTGTGATTCAAACCGTTGAAACAAGAGCAGAGCTTCACTGCTGTCTGATCGCTCGAGCTCAGATATTAGAGTGTTCCATGTGATCAGATCTCTATCTTCCATCTCATGGAAATAGTGCTTTGCCTCTGATAAATACCCACACCTGCAATACAAGTCCAATATAGAGTTCATCACCGGAAGGTTAGACTGAAACCCGTGTTTAATCACTGACGCATGAATTTGCTTGCCGGTTGTAACTGAATTAATTGAAGCGGAAGCTCTAACCGCAATTGTTATACAGTAAGGGGTCACATCTGCATCCTCCTGGACGCACAAAACAGATCCAGAACATAAGAAATCCACCAAAAATGTAAGCATTTCACCCAGAAAAAAAACGTAAGGAATGCAGAAATTACCAACAACATTTGCTTATACATCTTTAAACCTCCAATGCCATCACTCAAATGCGTAAACCCTGTGATTAGCGTAGTCCATGTGACATCATTTTTCACTTTGATATCCCTAAAAATCAAACAAGCAGCCTCCATAGTTTCTGAACAAGTAGCATACATATTCATTAGGGCATTGTCAATATACAGAGAACCTTCCACACCGAGTTTTACCACAACCCCATGAATAGAAGCACCATAAGCCAACACCTTCATGTTTCTACAAGACTTAAGGACACTTGAGAGAGTGAACTCATTTGGATCCGTTCCTCGCCTAAGCATCTCGCGAAAACACTCCCAAGCCCGAAAATTGTAGTTGGAGGAAGCGTAACCGGTGATCATTGCGGTCCAAGCCACAACGTCCCTGTCAGGCATTTCGTCGAACAGTGAGCGTGCTTCTTCGACTAAACCTTTCTCGAAATATGAAACAATGAGATTTGTCGATAAAATGTGATGCTTCTTGGGTCTATAAGGGTAGTCTGTGTTTTGACTCGATTCAACGAAAGCGTTGCGTAGAGAACTTCTGACAAAGTTTGGGATCGGTTTAAATCCATTGGAGCGTACAAGTTTCGTTACGCTCATGTCTTTGGCTTCAGACCACAACAATGTCTGATCAAAGTTTATTTTGGTTTCGTTTGAAATTTTGGTTTGGTTCAAAATCAAAATCCGGTTCGTTAATTTAAAAATAAAAATTATGATTTTATTTCTTTCTTTGGACTAGACTGGTTTGGAACACAATGGACGATTGGTGTTTTTTTTGTCAATAATCTTATGGAGGAATTGTGAAGTTAACAGGTGTTACAATCACTGCTGACTCATTTGATAATTGATGTTTAAAATTTTATTAAACTTTTTATATGATTTTTGTAATGATTGAAAATAAGAATGTGTATAATTAGTTGACGTTATAGCGGTTTAACATAAAATTATCAAATACATATATAATATAAAACTTAAAACTTCTATATAAAAATATTATTGACATTAAAACCAGAAATTAATTATAAAAATATTAATTACAAATATATTTTTAAAAGTTGAAATATTTATTTATATTATAACACATGTATGAAGTTATTTTTACTTATATAAATTTTTGGACTATTGTACCATTTCCTTTTGTTGCGATAGAAATGACAAAAAAATTACATATATTATCAAAGATCTTGAAAAAATGTCTATCATCCGGTGATATTGAGACTTATACTACAATGATAGTAGTTAACTATTACATCAGTTTGTTATAGCCCAAATGCATGAAAAAGAACATAGATCAATGTGATATGTAACAGTCACTTTTTATGTGAATTTTAAGTAACCGTTCATAAATATAACTTAGAAAGCTTATTACGTTGGAGTATTTAGAGAAGCAAAAGAAACTTGTGTTGTTGCACTCATAGAACAAGAATCTTAGTCTTGGCAACAACTCATAAGCATTTTTTCCAACCAATTTTGCTGAGATCACAAACATTATTAACATTATTAGTCTATAGAGCTCGATAACATGTATTCTTTAACTTGAAAAACACTAAATGTAATGCTTGTATACTATATTTATACAAATAAATTCTTACAATGATTATAATTATTCAGAATTCATGCATATAAACTTCTATTTAAGTTGTACATGATCAAATATAGTCTAAGTTTATTTTTTATAATTATATTCACCCAATTTTGAATATACAAACGTGAATTATGAACATTCACATTATGAGATTATTGTTTAATAACTTCGGAATCACAAATCTCACACACGTCATCTAAAAATGTTAAATCAACATTTAACTCTCTTAAACTATTTATACTACACGAAACACCTAAATACTAAATCTTAATATCTTCGTGTAATCTTTCAAAAAAAGAATTCATAAAACAACTCTAACGAATATCTTCTCGATACTCAATCAGCTATGTTGTCACATCAGTTCCTCGTAGCTTTTTCACCTCTAAATATTCTATTTCTAAATCCACAACTCATTGTGCCATATGAGTCTTTTGCTATCAAGTCATCACATCACTAGACTTTTATCTTCATATCAATTGGATGGTTTCAGAAATTGTACCTTCAACATAAAAAACATCCCCCAACTTAGCAACTCTTGAATATCTTAGTTTTGGCATCCCATTAAGGTGTCTAATACATTATATCAACGTTTGTAACATATCATGATTCGTATTATATAAACGATAATCTAAACGTCTCTGACGCCATATTCGTGGGCCCTACATTTGTCCGACGGCCGGTGAACTACTCTGTGAAGTTCAAAAGACTTGTTTACGTGATATTTTCTCGTGTTTTGTTCTCACACACTTAGTACCATGATTCATTTTACGATAGATCACCATACTTAAATTGTTCCACTGTAAACATATTTATACGGTTTGATACTTTGGTATTTTGGTTTGTTCGGTTTAAAATATCATTTCCAAATTGTACCAAATCTGATATTTCATTTGTTTAATGTCGGGTTAATATGTATACTTTTGGTCTAGTTCGCTAAAGTTCGAATATTTCGATTTATCCGATGTTTTGGTGTAGGTAGGTAGATTTTGATTGAATTTTGGTTAATTCCAATAAAACCAATTAAGCTGGTCGATATTTCAATACCAAACCGAATTGTACTGGTTCAAAAGAAGAACAATCCGATCGGTTTGAATCTGTAACCCGATTATAAATAGAATTAGTTAAACTTCGGTTCGGTATTTATGGACATCCCTAACTTCAGGTAAAAATAAAGAATCAGATTACTAAATTATTATTATCCCAAACTTGTTTATTTTGTTGCGGTCGATTCTTGATCTCCTTCTCTTCCCTAAAGTCGTCCAATCTTACAAGTTAACCAACTCTTTGATATTTACCAATGATGGATTATGTCTTCTTCGTTTTTGTTTTGCTTACATTTTGAGCCAAACATTAAATTCTCAAAACCAAAAACATGCTTTTCTCTTTAGTCCACAGAAAAATGAAAAGCAAAGAGCAAGAACTTCAACACCCCTGCCGACGATTCTATGATTTCATGGTCAATTTATTAGCTTTGAAAAAAGTAACTCTTGGCCACCCATTAACACTTGGGATAGTCGAATCAAAGGAGAATATTTCCGATATTGACTCTAATATCAAATGCAATGCTGGAGAAAAGATTGAGAAAAAAGAAAAGTTCCATGTGAATGAAGAACAAGAAAAGTTACGTGTGGCAAAAGAAAAGGGTCCAAGAAAAATTGTGAGCATAAAAGAAGAAGTAGATGAAATACGAATAAGTTCAAGGAGAATCAAGAAGAAGACATCGAAAGAAAGTTTTAGTTTATCTCCTTCATTTGAGGATGAGGTTATGTCTCTTAAACCATTGAAATCCATTCTAAGAAAGGATTCAGGAATTGAGTAAACTACAATCTAAGATCAAATCTTTTATCTCCGTTGGAATTTGTACTAGTTTATAACAATTTATAAACCTGCTTAAATCTCGGCTAATTTGTCCAATCTTACAAATTAGTTATATGTTATATGATTTATATTTGGGATCATTTCCGTCAACTATACCAAATGATATGAATAAATCTATTTATATCCGTACTTTTTGAATTTTATTTTAGATATATAAAATGTGTTTTTCATTAATAAATTACACAAACTTTATAAATTAATTTAATTATAAAAATTCACTTAATATTTACACATTAAATCGTTATTAAATCTTATTTTAATTTGAAAATCTAATTTTACCTTCAAAATAAATCCAAATTAAAATTATATTTTTAAATTAAAACTAGATTTAATAATGATTTAACATGTAAACGTTAACAAAATTTATGTAATTAAAATAATTTATGAAATTTTTGTAATTTACTGAAGAAAAATAGTAACTAAATTAAAAACCAAAAAGTAGTAGAAATATGTTTAGTTACGTTAGGTTGTATAGTTAGGTTGTATAATGACGAAAATGAACCCTTTATATTCCATTATACTATTTGAAAAGTCATTCAAAAATAAGTGATGGAGTTTCTATTTTCTCCATAAATCATCTTCACTCTTTGTAGTCTCACACCACAACCTATGCAACTCAATTCCAATTGGACTACTCTCTACAATGAAGAACACACACACATGACAGATTTCCAAAGAAAATTGATAGTTTATCAGTAAGGTACGAAATCTGGTTTGATGTTGTCTACAGGGGCACCAATGAATAGAATACATCATACCAAATTTAAACAGATTATATCAGTTCTCCACATACGGCAAATATATGTTGATGGAACATTTTCATATGTACCTTGTGTGTTCTTTATAATCGAATCATGAACATGTGGGTTCAGCGAATAGCTTGAAACTGTAATCCACCTGCATCGGATGCTCTCGGTTTAACTGTGAATGCGATTACCGGAGAAGAAGATGGTTCTGATTCCACCTTGAAAGGGACCTCGAACTGTACAGACTGATACAAGCAAACCTCGTCTTCTTTACAATAGTACACCTGCAATTACAATTTTCAGTAAAGTATTTTGCAAAAGAAAAATGAAATACAAAGGGAATTATTATTGTGCACATCCTGTAAATGCAAAAAACTAACAACAATTGACTGAAAGCCTTAAACAAAGAGTATTGAAGCAAACCTTGCAACTAATTTTCACAACAGAAGCCGAAGTTGAAGATTGACTAAAATGAAGCATCGTTGAACCTTCAGGGCCGAGATTTCCTTCCATTGGATCAACCGCTACTGCGTTTTCAGGCTCTACATCAACTACAAACTTACTCCGTGCTTCCTGTGTACAACAAAGCAACATATATAAAGATCAAGAGAGACAAAATAGAAAGAGGAGAGAGAGAAGAAATCAACCTTGGAGAAATGGTAGCCATCTGGTAATGAGATTTTGAGATTTAAATCTCCTTCCTGAGACGTAACAGCATCCACTGCGACAATCTTTGTATCAGCCGATGCACGTTTTCTCAATCGTTTCAAGGATTTAGCCTTTGGCTTTGGCGGTTGAACGCCTTTTAACTCCAACGTAAGAATCTCTGCTTCTTCTTTCTTGTTCAAATCTATATATCGGATTAGGCTATTGTTTGTATCCGCCACGAAAAGCCTCCCTGAAAACAATGCAAGCAATCTCACTGAGACCGTGTTCCTTCATTAATAACTGTAAAAGCCTAAATGAGACCAGAAAGTTACCATTTTCAGTTAGAGCAAGTCCTGCAGGCTCTGAAAGCTGCAACAGACAGTGGACAAGAATGTGTTTAACTAACAAATCAGGGCGTGTTCAACGTACAAGATTGTAGTGACCTAGTTCAGACCTGAGCAACCATGACCTTCCCATCCTTGAAACCGGCTTTTCCTGTTCCAGCGATGGTGACAACACGTTTTGTCACAGGGTCCAACTTCTTAATCTAAACATCGAAGTTATAGTTAAGACAGAGCCTGAGTTAAGATCTTTCCGTGGCAGATACAAACACTAACCTCATCCGATACATAGATTTGAACAAGAAAGAAGCAGAGATTATTACAATATAAATTCTTGCTAATTAGCAAAATCTATCCAATATAATTCTGGACCTTCAGTTCATATTCACATTGATAAATGTTTCTTAGACTAGCCACATCAATTCACCTTGTGGTTATAGCTATCAGCTACATAAATTTGGCCGTCCTTTGCACATAATACACCTAATGGATGTTGTAGGAGAACTTCTGCTCCCACACCGTCACTGTCTCCAAACTGTCCAAAAATTAGCCCGTGTTAGAGACTGATGTAGCTAGAGATGGAACACTCAAACATGTAAATCCGCTAAAAATACCAAGAGTTTAAGATGAATGCTTAGATTTTTGTACAACAACTTGGAAAGTCAAAGATATTAGAAAAAAAGAGAATCAAGTCATTACCTTGAAGAGATTCTCAGAGAAATACACATCACCACCAGCGAGCAATCTTGATCCTCCAGTTTGAAGATCAAGGGCACGAATAGAACTGCTTTCGCTATCCGCAATATACGCTTCCTTCAAATCTAACGGTAACATGCAATAATTTCATTCTTAATGCCTCTGTAACAATTAAAGTGACAAGTTTGAAGTTTGTCATAATTACCAGGGCCTAATGAAATTCCTGAAGGCTGAGCGAATGATGTAGTCTGAGGTCTGCATAAACAAAAAACAAATAGAATAAAAAATCAAATCTAGGTCAAATGATTCAACAGTTAATGAATGCATACGTAGAGCCATTGAGGTTTCTTTCGTAGCCGTTTCCACTGAAAGCTTTAGTAACACCATCAAGAACATTGTATTCCCAGATCTGGTGCTGGCCAGCCATTGCAACATAAACCTTCTCATTGATCGGCTCATAGCATACATCCCAAGGGGAATTTAAAAGCTGAAAGATGGAAAGTCCAAAACGCTGTTCTTATTCTTGACACAGAGAAAACATTTGCTCGTAACAATTCAAAGTCGATAAGTTAACAGTTCTAAAGCAAGTGTAGAAACGAAAGGGTTGACTCATGTCAAGATAAACCAGTGTTAAGAATCAACTTTCTTGCCTGTGAGGTTCCTTTTCTTCCACCTTTGTAGTCCGAGCCTTTAGTTCCGTTCCCAGCCAGAGTTCGTACAGTCTCGTTGACAAAATCAATCTCCCTAAGAACCATCGATATCAACTAATGACTGAACAAAATCAATCTTCCAAATAAAAACAATAAGAATAACCCCAATCAATGGAACTCCAAAATAAGTTGTCAAAGCCCCAACAAATGATATAGCTGTTTGCATTCGGACATAAATACCTCAGAGCATGATTCTCAGTGTCCGCAATATAAAGAAAATTCTTCTTTGGATTATAAGCGAGTCCCTGAACAAGAAAAACAATGTGGTAACAAAATTTTGGTTTGGAACCTATTTCAGAGTAACTAATATCATCTACCTGAGGATGATTGAATGCAGCATCTTCGAAAGAGCCATCACGGAAACCTTCTTCCCCGGTACTGCCGATTTGGATGATGAAATTTCCGTCAAGATCAGTTACGATCTGAATTAACCATTAAGTGTTAATATTAGACGGAAAGAAGAGATAACAAAAGTTACATACAGACACAAGAGCATACAATACGGTTATGGTTACTGTCTGAGATAAATAGCCGGTTGTTAAGAGTATCAATTGCCAACTTCCCTGGGAATTTCAGAGGAGATGCGGCCAAGCGTGGATCATTATCCTTCTCTAAACGTATAGGAAGCGGAGTACTATCTAAGAGATTCTTCCCACCATAGTACATTAGAGCTGCGGCCACCAAGTCATCAAGATCCTTAAAAGCAAAGATAATGAAGTTATAAATATTTAGTGTTCTTTTATGTATAGGAATGAAAGGAATAAACGTAAAATGAAAGAAATAAAGCTGTTACTTTGCGGTGACCTTCTCCAGCAATTTGTGCAATGAGTTTACCATTTGGTGAGACAATAGCAAATGTTGGCCACGAGTTGATGCCGAGCTCTTTCCACAAATACATGTCTCCATCGTTCACAACCTTTAAAGTGAGAAAATAACTTCCGGTGATAAACTTATGAAAAATAACTATAACAAATATGGAAAAGGAGTCAAATTTCTCAAACAGAGTACACTGAAGGAGAAATGCAAGAGATAAGATCAGGAACGTTGGGAAATAATAAACGATAAACCATGTAATTCACAAGGAAATGACTGTCTCGAAAGGATTAAGAGTATATGAAATACACTGGAGCAGAAAAATGCAAAAATGACGTGAAGTTCTGACCAGTTAAAATCTTCCAATAAGGAAGTGCGATCACATCACTATAATGCTCCAGAACAGTCAATTCGCAAACAAATAAAGGAGTCAAGGAAATTGGCATAAGTACCGAATTTCACAAATAATGAGGAAACGTTTATGAGAAATTTCCAACTTTTGACATAGAAATTACCGGGTGGGTGATTTCGTAGCGCAAAACTGCATTTCGTATGGCTTCTAAATCTTTCTCATTGTCGAACTTAGCCGAGTGTACACCCACAACAGTGAACTAAAAAAAATTACAGATGATAATTCATAGGTAGAATCTTTAGACATCCCTACTGAAATTTGAATTTCTTCGAGAGCCATAATAACTTATAACAGAGTACCAATAATGAAAGACTCACTGGCATGTCCTTGTACTTCTTCTCAAGATAGTCTAGATCCGGTAATACGTGCATACAGTTAATGCAGCAGTAGGTCCAAAAATCAAGTATAACCACTTTCCCTTTCAAATCCTGCTGACAAGGTGTCACAATTTACTAAGAAGCATGTGATGCTCCCTTGTTTCTCAAGTGATCACATGGAAGAAAACGCTAACTGGAGAATTTGGTATAGCCAATGGAGAAAACTAATCCTCAACGTCTTTAATAAACAAAACTCAATGTAATCAACTCTTGACATAATTTTAAATGAGTATTTACCCGGCGAAACTGGAGAGGGGCAGTGTTTAGCCAGTCAAGTTTAGACGGGAATTCTGGCACAGCTGTAGCTGTTTGCCTAGAAATAAAATAAAAGAAACTTAGCATCCATAAAGGTCAAAACAGAAGATCATTCACAAAAAAAATTCTGCTTGTGATAAATTCCAATTTATGTATCTTTAATGCAAATATATGATATTCTCTTGTTGATTAGGGAATAACTTGATTACCGAATGAATATTTCAAATAGTTAACCTTCTTACTTGCTCTCTAGATCAGCAATGTAATCCACGAACTGTTGGACTCTGTTGGATTTCCCTTCACCTACAAGGTAAGACAAAAAAAAGCATGGTAACTTCGCTTATATCCAGATTCAGTAATGATGACTCTGTAGAGAATGTTTTTTACACAACTTGTGTCGTACAAGAGTCACGTTTTGGTCCACGATCTGTTTGTTTTAAGACATATATGCTTTAACAAATGCAAATTTTTCACTACAAAAAAATGTGTGAAACATGATGATTAGTGTAAATGCCGATTGATTTAGTTCTTCTTAATGTGATTTTACAAAACTAACTACTGAACAGATTTGTGGAAGTTTGCAGAGACAATATTATTAGTGAAGCAAATTAGATTGGTTATAAGAAGGCTGTATACAATATTTTCTTGTACAAAACCTATCATAGGTTAAAACATATTGTATTTTGACGCGCTTTTCCTCCTTTCCTACAGTTCATGTGGATTATTAACCAGTCCAAAAAGCTATCCTATATGCTAACATAAAAAAAAAACAGTCATGAAAATTTTGACACCAAACCTTGGTTCTGTGTAAAAGAAGGGCTTTTTGCTCCAACCAATGCGTTCCACAAAGCTTTCGGAGAAGCATATTGCATTGCCTATACATAAAAAAGCTACTCTAGTAAAAAAGGTTTGCCAACAAAATTGTACTGGAATGTATGCTTTCATGTTTACCTTCCAGTTGGTAGCGGAAAAATAGACACAAGAAAGAGCAATGCCAAGACTCCCATATCTAAGTATATCTCGGCGCGAACCCTGAAACCTGTTGGAAAATTGCATCTGCAATCTCAAGTATATGAAATCTTCCACATGCCATATCATTTGTTACATTCTCGAATGATGAAACCAATCAATGAGTAACAACTCCTAATTTTTTTCAATATTCTATTGTCCTAAGTTTTGCTTCAAGTCCATGAGATACATACAGAGTGTGCCTCGACATAAATATTGTAAATCATAACTTTTTATCTGCACGTTGCATAAACCATAAACTTAATGCTCAACTACGAATTATTTACATCGAAGATAAATAAGTTTGATAAACAGAGGATTTTACTTATTGTTCTTTTTTTGGGATTAAGAGACCTTTCTTACCCGTCGCGGTTAGTTTTGTAGCTGGCAGTGTTCTCTTTAAGTATTTCTGTGGAATTTCCTGCGTAAGTACTCAAGCATGTAAAAAATAAAAGATTGAATCTGCATATATAGCTGCTATAAACTCGAAGAAAAAAACTCATGGATTTAGAGTATTATAATCTAGGCTAGAAGATAACTACAGAACAAAATAATGTTTTAAATGCTAAATTCAGTGATTATAATCTCATTACAAAGAAGCCCCTCAGAAGTTTTTCAAATGGATTAAACAAGAAATCAATACACTAGAAGAAAACAATGTTTTGCAGTGAATTTCTTGAAACTACATACTGGTAGAATCTGAGCCACCAGTGAGGATGTCACTTATTGAAATGTTTCCAATATCATCTCGGATCATTGATGGAGCAGCCTCCTTAAGAATTGCTTCAGATAAAGTAGTTTTTACAGCTATGCATCTGAAAATTAAGAAAATGAATAAAAATGACCCAAATCCAGAGCTAAGAAAGCGAGTAAAGATGAATTAACAATGATGAAGCTAGAACTTCTTCGTTTGTACATTTCTTATACGCATTTTGAACTACACAGAGTAATCTAAAAACGTTTACAGACTTTGTACTGATGTCTTGAATTCAAATCTACTAATTTTGTTTCAAATCAGAGGTGAACTTAACTTTCCGATCATGCTGCCAAACAAGTTGAGCCCAACATTGCGCATGGAACTCATAGAAGAAGATCTGTGGTCTCTAGCCGAAATTTCAGAGGATGAAGAAATTTCAGAGGCTAGAAACCACATATCTTCTATAAGCTACCTGCGCAATGATGGACTCAGATTGTACGGAGGCATGATAGGAAATTAGGGATTTGTCTCTGATTTCCAGTTTTTTATTCAGAATGAAATGTGAAATAACAAAACAATGACATGTAAAAGTACCTCATGTTTGCAGCTTGGGCAGCCTGGACTCCAGCAAGCGCATCCTCAATGACAACACACTACAAAATTGTACTAAAGAAATCACTTCTGAAGTAATTTTGTAATAAAGCATCGTCTCAATATGATGATGACATAAAATATTTCAACTATTACCTCGCTTGTCGGCACACCCAAGATATTTGCAGCAGCCAAGAAAATATCAGGAGCCGGTTTCAAATTCTCAAAGGCATCTGCTGAAACAATGGCATCAAACCTGAAAGTAAACATCATTAACATTTATTTAGACTATACATTGAACCTGAAAGCGCAAAAACATCTCGAAAACATAGTAAAAAGGATTAAACACCATAATAGATGTGGAAGGATGGGAGGTAACAAAAAACGAAAACGGTCCACAAAATTCGATGAAATAAATAACATTAGTGCTTCAAATTTGTGCCTGATATCACAGTGCAATAGGCAAATAATATACCCACAACAAAGAAATTTCTTTGAAACATAATTAGGATGTGATTAATAAATAAATAGATGAAAAAGCTGTTTAGTCTTACATGGTCAAAGACAAACCAGCAGCTGTCAGGTTTGCATCAACTTTGATGCGATCGGCGCTTGATGCAACAGCAACTTTGAGGCCTCTGTTCTTACACTGTTTCAAGAGTTTCACAGCAAATCATGATCACATTATCAAGTTCTAGAACTTCAGTTTTTCCTCACCTCATTAACAAGCTCGAGTGCTCCAGGAAACCCAATCCCAGATTCAGGCTTTGCGTACTATATAATTGACAGAAAACAGATACGTTATACAAATAAGCCTGAGTTTCGTTCACATTATCTTTCGAGAACATCAATAAGTTTCTTATCAAGCCCTAATGTAAAATTCAATTTCCTCCCTAATGAATTCTTATCAAGAAGCGTGGACACATATTTTGAAACATAAAATATTTTATTCTGATAAACAATAGAGCATCACCTTATCGAGATATATTTCAAAGAATCTCTTTTTAGCAGCATCCGGATCAAATCCTTTTACTCCTTTGACGGAAGCAACACCTCCTAAGAACTTAGCTTCACCTGTGAATTGTCAAACAGAGAAAATCAAAGAACCAATCAACTCAAATTCACCGTTTAAACATGGTCCTAAATAGGCATTGAATTATAATCGTAAATCATGAAAACCCTAACAATAAAGCATTCCAGAGTTTACCAAGACGAAAGGAAAAGACTAACTAAAATTTCCATCATCACTAATTTTTCATACATACTTTACTGATTAAAAGCTCAAAGTAACCAATTGTTGAAAAAAAAAATATTCCGAGATTAATATCTTCACATATAGATTTTTCCCCCAAATTTTGTGAAATTTGGCAAATCATTCACAATAATATATTTCAAGTTCCACGCCCATTTCGTTATTCATAAATGAAGAAATCATCTTCCTCTTGAAGCTTTACCTGTTCCCATAAAAGGAACGAAATCCTCCACTGTAACTTCGACTCCCATCTCCGTGAAGACATCGACGGCGGCGCGTCTAGAAAGATCCTCACTATTACAAAGGACACCGTCCATATCAAATAGCACCGCCGACACCTTCCCCCATTCATCCGCCGTAATTGTAGTCGTCGGAGTCTCCGCCGCCACACCCACTTTCGAAGACGCCAAAAGTTGCCTTCTGCTTAGAGAAATTCGGATCTTCGAGCGAAATTCGTAAAATGGAGATGCTCTCGTTGTTGTTTTCGAATCTATTGGAATCAACGAAGAAGAAAATCTCCTTGATTGCGAGAAAACTGAAGGCGGAGAAGCGAGGGAGTAGAGTTTCAAAGCCATTCTTGCTTTGTCTCTTTTTTCTCTCAAAATCGTTTTAAAACTGATTGTTTCGTTTTAGTGGCGGGTGTTAATTTATCCTTACAAGGACGGAATTACCCTTATATATTGCTTTTGCATGGGCATTCCCGACATTTCGAAAATAAAAAAAGAATAAAAATTTAATCTACGTGGAAATTCGACAACTTCTAGGTTTGGGGTTTATCTTTTGAAAGCGTCGATCAAAATGTAAGTTACAAATGGAAAAATGGCAATTGACAAATATAAAAAATTTTAAATTATTATTCAAAATATAATATTGATAGTTTAAAATTTTAAAAATATAATAAATTAATATTAAAATATTTTAATATTTCTTTTTAATAAGGAAAGTTAAACTATAAATTAGATAAAAAGAATGTAAATACAAAAATTTTAATTATATTTGTAATTTATTTATGTTAAATATATATTTAAAAAACTAATTTGTGATATTTTTTCAATTTTAAATTTAAAATTTTATACTATTTTAAGAAAAATACAAAATTGTTTAAGCTAAAATTTAAACACAATAGAAAAAAGGATGGAAAAAGTGAACTAGAGCAAAAAAAAATGTAAATATTGTGATAGGTTAATTAATTTTCTTAACATCCGTATATTTTTTCTAATTTTCTTTTTCTCATATGAGTTTTATAAATGGTGAATTAAGTGAATAATATCTTTCTGTNCCGCCGTAATTGTCGTCGTTGGAGTCTCTGCCGCCACACCCACTTTCGAAGACGCCAAAAGCTGCCTTCTGCTTAGAGAAACTTGGATCTTCGAGCGAAATTCGTGAAATGGAGATGCTCTCGTTGACGATTTTGAACCTACTGGACTCAATGAAGAAGAAAATCTACTTGATTGCGAGAAAACTGAAGGCGGAGAAGCGAGGGAGTAGAGTTTCAAAGCCATTCTTGCTTTGTCTCTTTTTTTTCTTCTCTCAAAATCGTTTTAAAACTGATTGTTTCGTTTTAGTGGCGGGTGTTAATTTATCCTTACAAGGACGAAATTACCCTTATATATTGCTTTTGCATGGGCATTCCCGACATTTCGAAATAAAAAAGGAATAAAAGTATAGTCTACGTGGAAATTCGACAACTTCTAGGTTTGGGGTTTATCTTTTGAAAGCGTCGATCAAAATGTAAGTTACAAATGGAAAAATGGCACCAATTTTAAATTTTTTATTACAAATATAATATTATTAGTTTAAAATTTTTAAAATAAAAATTAATATTAAAATATTTTAATTTTTTTAATAAGAAAAATTAAACTATAAATTAGATAAAAAATGCAAATATAATATTTTAATTATATTTATAATTTATTTATAATATATATTTAAATATATAATTTGTGATATTTTTGCTATTTTAAATTTATAGTGTTAAATTTGAACAAAACTTTTAAAAATATTATTTTAAGAAAAATACAAAATTGTTTAAGCTAAAATTTAAACACAATAGAAAAAAGAATGGAAAAAGTGAAGTAGACCATTTAAACACAATAGAAAAAAGGATGAAAAAGGTGAACTAGCGCAAAAAAATGTAAATATTGTGATAGGTTAATTAATTTTCTTAACATCCATTGTGTATTTTTTTCTAATTTTCTTTTTCTCATATGAGTTTTATAAATGGTGAATTAAGTGAATAATATCTTTCTGTGTAAGAAAAATTAGTATTTTAGAATTTGAAATATAGAAAATAAAAAAAAAAATATTTACGACTCTTCTATTTTTTTCATCTAAAAATATTTTTGATATTTTGTATTTTATATATTCGTTTGCAATGGTTTATGGCATAGATTTTAATTGAATGTTTATAGTTATCGGAAAATAATAGTCTGGAACTTCAAAATTGATGATATATATAGGGATCTACAAAGTGTCATAGTTGACTATTACAAAACCATAGATATATTGCAAAGTCATAGACATAATAAAATGTAAAAAAAGATATTTATATATATAACATTCTAAATTTAATAGAAAGATGTTGAAAATTAACTATTTTATAGTTATTATCTTTTTATCATTTGCACCAAACCGATCTAATATCTTAATATATTGTGTTCAACTCAACATATATGAAATGAATGTAAATATAATATAACTACTTACTAGAGTTATTAATATATTTATAATTATAATATTTTCTAATATAAGTGAAAACTATTTTGAAATCGTAATTAGAAATATCCTGAAGAGCATCATAGAAGATATTAATCATATACGAAAATAGTGGAGGAAGCATTTCTAAGATAATGTTAGATATACCTATAAATCAAGTAGTAGAAATCAAATAGTGTACATAGTAGAATTTTTGATCTATTACACGAAATGATTTTGAGTATAGCAAATAAAATAATTGTATACATCCATTAAATATAATCCATTTTTAATTTTGTAAAACAATTCAAGTTTTACTTTGAGAAAAAGAAAGAGAAAAATCATAACCCAAGTCACGCTTACTAAAGATAAAACGACAACTTAGTTATTATAAATCACAAAATTTTCTTTTTTAAAAGACCATCATAAAATCTAATATTTATTTTTGAAACACAATATGCATATATTAGAAAAATGGAAAAAGAGGAGTGAGTAACCATTTACAGTTAGATGCTCACGCCAATTATATCAACAAATAAAAATACTACAAATTATCTTACTTTGGTCTCATTGTCACATCCTCTAGCCAAGTTTCGCTGCCTGCACCACCTCATTATATGCATTGTGTCACTACGGTAACCAGCTCGTCTCACTACAGTAAACAGTTTGTTAGCCATTCATGATCTATATATAATTCAACAACCACAATCATTTTTGTTGTATCAACACTGAACCAATGATGTTTTACCGCGTACGTTGAGACCATTAAAAATTTTCTTATACAATAATAATTAAACAAACTGCAGACTTAGTAACAATATTTAATTACACTAATAATTTTTTTTAATTGCAATTAAATGTTAACTACACAATGATCTACATCTAGAAAAATATAATTATGAAATCTATCAATAAAATGTGTAATTGAAATTTGCAAATCACTCCTCACCTTAGTCACAGCTTTACAAAAATTATCAACTCTTCTTTGTCAGACAAATTTATTGCTTATACTTTGACAACACATTTTTGTATGCTCTTCATCCTCAATTAACTACGTTTTCAACCAAAATTTAGATATATGTGTCCTAAATGCATCCGTAAATATTCAGATCAAATGGACTTTGTTTTCCCAATTGAAAGACACAACTCCACATACGGATCGTAAAATCATTATATACACATCAAACTATGTAAACCAATAATATCTCTCAGACGGCTAAACGAAATGGAATGATATTTTACAGACAACTATATCTAGGTATCACGAATATACTCAAAGAATTTCATATCGATCCGAAAAAGTTCATCATCATATTTTTGCTTGCACTGACATTGATCACTGATTTGCACTACGCATAACATGTTCTGGAAAAAAAAATCATAACTTTCATAATATAACTATGAATAACAAAGCGCTTGTGGCAATAGATAGATAAAGGAGTTAAGAACATGCCTATCAATATTGGGATTGTTTGGATTTGTTTTGCTCATTTGTTTCTTTATTCTCCCAAAACTGGTATATTCTGCCTTTTACATCATTTTAGATCGCTATAGTGGCTTCTATTTCGAGGTGGCTGATTAGCGTCTGATTCTATCATTTAAGATCGTTATAGTGGCTTCTTTTTTGAGGTGACTGATCAACAACTGTTTCTGTAGCTCTCCGGCGGGACTTTGCCATTCCAAAATTCTATCTCACTCCTCAATCTCGTGGTTTCCTCTTATATAGAGGAGAAGGAGAATCTAGGAAGACAATTGTATTCTTAATGAATAATTTGGACTACCAACATTTTGTCTTATTTCTATTTACTTTTGAGATACGAAAAACAAGTACATAATACTTTATGATGTTTTTAAAATGAGTCTTATTTATTCAATAGTTTTTCTTTAGTCCAATATCCAAAATCATGAGACGTCGATTCCTTTTTATATTAGGAGTTTAATCTGATTACGGGAACGAGATGTTATGAGAAAAATTAAGGAAAAATGTAAAAAAAGAACAAGTTAAGGAAAAGAAATATTTTTAAATAAATGTATAATATATATTATTGATGTGAGTATTTTATGTTATTATATAAAATAATATACAAATCATTTAGTTTACTAAAAAAATTATTAAATTTTGGGAGATGAGATGTTATTCTCCTAAGTTTATGTTTAATTTCTACTATTGATGCAAATTCTCTTTTATTAAATAAAATATGGCATAGTTTGAAATAGAAAATAGAACACAAACATATCCAAAACTAGACTATATTTGTTCATAATTGTCTCTTTTACAGACAACTATATCTAGGTATCACGAATATACTCAAAGAATTTCATATCGATCCGAAAAAGTTCATCATCATATTTTTGCTTGCACCGACATTGATCACTTATTTGCACTACGCATAACATGTTCTGGAAAAAAAATCATAACTTTCATAATATAACTATGAATAACAAAGCGCTTGTGGCAATAGATAGATAAAGGAGTTAAGAACATGCCTATCAATATTGGGATTGTTTGGATTTGTTTTGCTCATTCGTTTCTTTATTCTCCCAAAACTGGTATATTCTGCCTTTTACATCATTTTAGATCGCTATAGTGGCTTCTATTTCGAGGTGGCTGATTAGCGTCTGATTCTATCATTTAAGATCGTTATAGTGGCTTCTTTTTTGAGGTGATTGATCAACAACTGTTTCTGTAGCTCTCCGGCGGGACTTTGCCATTCAAAAATTCTATCTCACTCCTCAATCTCGTGGTTTCCTCTTATATAGAGGAGAAGGAGAATCTAGGAAGACAATTGTATTCTTAATGAATAATTTGGACTACCAACATTTTGTCTTATTTCTATTTACTTTTGAGATACGAAAAACAAGTACATAATACTTTATGATGTTTTTAAAATGAGTCTTATTTATTCAATAGTTTTTCTTTAGTCCAATATCCAAAATCATGAGACGTCGATTCCTTTTTATATTAGGAGTTTAATCTGATTACGGGAACGAGATGTTATGAGAAAAATTAAGGAAAAATGTAAAAAAAGAACAAGTTAAGGAAAAGAAATATTTTTAAATAAATATATAATATATATTATTGATGTGAGTATTTTATGTTATTATATAAAATAATATACAAATCATTTAGTTTACTAAAAAATTATTAAATTTTGGGAGATGAGATGTTATTCTCCTAAGTTTATGTTTAATTTCTACTATTGATGCAAATTCTCTTTTATTAAATAAAATATGGCATAGTCTGAAATAGAAAATAAAACACAAACATATCCAAAACTAGACTATATTTGTTCATAATTGTCTCTTTTAGTTAGATAAGCCCTTCTTCAGTTAACTTATACATGTTTGTAATCATTTTTGTAACTATCTATAAATTAAAAAAATTCAGTTTATTTTATGATATCATAACATGCAAATTCAATACTTTAAAATTTCGTTAATTTTCTATTTAAGCAAAAATAATGAAGACTAACATGAGAAACTCCATTGATCTATTTGATAGGACAAACTCAACAGCAATCATGAATTATAAGATAATGAAGATGTGACATATGGTTTTCTATACATAGTTGTGAATAATCTACAATTGGAAGAAAAAAACTCTAATGAATGTTCATGTGGTACGAAAACAGTTCTTGATTTTGCAAAAAAATTAATCACAAACCCAATTAAAAAATCTCAAAACTTGCAAAATGGGTGGATGATTCAAATTTTGTTTGTACCATAGATAAAGTTAAAGATGATTCAAAATTCTATTTGCTCTAACATCTTTCATTGTGATGTGTCATGGATCACTTGAATAAGATATTTCTATTGTAGATCATGTATTGAACACATTAATATAATATTGGAAAGTTGTAATCAAAGACAATTTACTACGAAAAATTGAATCAGTTTTGGAAAGTATGTATGTATTTGAAAATTGATTCAATTTTCCGAATTGGGAACTCTTCAAGAACATGATCGTGAGCCATCGAATGTTTACAAGCTTTTTTGTCTTGACACAAAGATCACTAGAGGTTTACTTTGGCACTTTTAATGCCAAATCAACATTTGGAAGAGGTGTATAACAGTTTTGTTCGTTTGCTCGTCACTAGTGGTTGTGGTTGCGGTTGAGGTTAACATTGTGGCTGCGAATACGACATGTGTTGTTTGTTTGTTTATCTTCGGTGGTTTCGGTTGTGGTTGATCATAGATTTTTAATCGCAGTGCTATTTAATCAATAATAAAAAAAATTATAACGTAGGACATTATGTCTGACCGATGCAATTGATCATATGTAATTGCGGAAGATAATCGAACAACAATTTTTCGCATCTACAACAGCAGAAAATTGTGATTGACAAACGAACATGACTAATGTTTTTTTAAATATAAAATATTGTCATAAATAATGAATAATGGACAAAAGTGATAATTGATAGGTATCATTTTTACATGTATTTTGAATTCAAACTATTATATGGTAATAGAAACAATAATTTCCACTAATGGACGTGGATACAATATTAATTGTATATATTTTTGGAATTAGATAATGAATTCGAGAAAATCTAGTTTTCGATTTGTACAAGTATTACCATAAAACACGAAAATATCTTGATCCTACTCTTTTTCTTAACTCAGCATCAAGTCATATTCCATTCAACGCTATAGTCAAATACATTTTCCTCTTTTCCTCAGCAGTAAATCTTGAATGATTATTGTAAATAATTAGTTGATTCATGCATCTTTGATTGAAAACTCAGAAATTTCAACAACTAACTATTTTATTAGTTGTCCTCACATTTATAAGTTCTTGTTGAAGTTTCGAAACAAAATTATTGCATTTGTTATGTCATAGTTTCTGAGATGTCGATTGTATGATCGAAACAAAAACTTTCTTCCAACAAGATATTCTTTATTAATTTACTAGATTTTTGATTAAGTTAATTTTTTACAATTACACTCAATCGAATCTTTAACACACTTCTCTTTTCTTAAAACATGCTCAAAGTAAATCCTAGTATACCCAAGAATATTTTATACTCACTTGTTCTGATCAAACCAAACAGAACAACTCTTCTTGATTTGATTCGCGAACAATCACTCAACTAAACCATTTTGTTCATTCTCAAAAATGCGGCTCAGCAACCTTGTATGCCTTTCTCTCTTTTCGATGAATCCTTAGGTTTTCCTTAGTCTCTTTTTTATATTGAGACTAACCCTTCTATTTAGAAGATTCCCAACAATCGAGTTATAGAAATCTTCTTTAATTTCTTGATGTATTTTCTCTACTGCATCACTTTACCTTATATGCTCTGATGCAGTCTTCCCGCACCTCCAATTTCCTTAATCACTTTGATGTAATTTTTTGACATCTTGAACGTCAATGATCATGAATATATGGTTCGAGATGCAACACTATCCAGCGAGCTCGAACAAAATCCACTTGTGAAATATTTGCACTTTAATTCAAATCCTCATTGAACGAGTTGAATGAAAAAATTAGGTTTAGTACTAAACTATATTGATATAAACAATTACAATGTTGCATTTATAAAAGTCTCTTGTTCTACCTATCAAATGTCTTCATCTTTATTCTTTTTCTGGTCCTTTATTCCTTTACCACTTTTATGTATTTCTTTCTCATAAAATATTGTTTTATAAATTTAAAATTTATTTTCAATTAATAGATTGTTAGATTTGACAAATATCTCTACAAGTTTTTATTTTTATTAAAAGAAACTAACTTTTAAAAATATGTATTTACATGTTCTAGATTACCCAATATAATATTTTTTATAGAGAGCTATATTTTTTTGGAAATGATCATTTACAATGGGATTCACTTCCGTAAAATACACGAATTTGTGTGACTAAACTTATTTCATTCGTACTTTTGGATCTTTATTTAACTACAAAAATTATGTTTTTATTTCGTAAACTACACAAACTTTATAAATTCTTACAATTACCCAATATAATATTTGTTTATAGAGAACTATATTTTTTGGAAATAAAAATTTATAATTGGGTTCATTTCCGTAAAATATATAAACTTGTATGACTAAACATATTTTCATCCATATTTTTATCTTTATTTAATTATATAAATTGTATTTTTTTCGTAGACTACGTAGACTTTATAAGTTCTTAAACTTATCTAATATAATATTTTTTTATAGAGAACTATATGTTTTGGAAATAATCATTTACAATTAGGTTCACTTCTGTAAAATACACAAACTTATGTTAATAAACCTATTTTCACATAATTACAAAAAATTTTATGAAATTTATGTAGTTTACAGGAAAATGACAATTTATATAGTTAAAAAATCTTAAAAAATCAAATAAAACTAAATTTAGTCTAATAAATTTGTGTAAGTGATGGAAGTGAACCATTTACGATTGATATTACATGATATTTTTGATTCAACATGTTAAAATTTTTTAATCATGTTACTATGCATATTCCAAAAAAATAGAATGTTAGCATACAGTTGATTATCTTCGATATTTGCATATAATAATTTGTAGTATTAACATGTATAGTTTTTGTTAAAGAATCTATTACCATGGATATAGTCGTTTTTTTAAATGTATTTTAATAATTATGACACAATAAACGATGAAAAAGAAATAGTTAACATTCAATTATTGGACATTTGCTTAATTTTAGTTGAGAAATCAGTGGATCTTTAACCATAATTGGAATTAGGCAAGAAAATGTACATGCATTAAAAGTAGATTTATTTTCTAAATAGTTAAAATACCATTGCATTTCCAAATGAGAGAACAAAATATTCAAATAAATTGATGTTCAAATCAACTCTAAAGAAAAGAAAAAACGAAAATCAAATTGAAATTATTGCTAATTTTTATTTATTACTAGAAGGGTTGCTTTTAAGTTTTAACCTATGAAATCATTTAAAATTGTTTTGGCTCTCTCATTTATGTATTTGACGTCATCATTTATCTCTTCAGATGGTTTAAAAATGAAAGATTTCGACAAAGATATCGTAAAGGAAGTGGTGGTTGGTCATTATGGTGCAACAGATTTCAAAACTATAAAAGCAGCCATTGATTCAATTCCTTATGGTAACAACAATTGGATCAAGATTTCTCTTAAAAGTGGAACTTACAAGTAAGCTCTCATCTAGACTTCTTCATGTAATTTATGATATCTGTTAGAACTTAGAAGTCAACAAAGAATCAAGCAATTGACTTATGCGTTTATTTTGAAGTAACCGTACTAAATAACCTTACTTTAAGTTTTTATATTTATACCCACTTCATACATATAAAAACATATTCGCAAATTATATAATATTGTTTATTAATAAATATAAATTAGATATTTATATAATTTTAACCCTATTTAAAATTATTTTTAATAATAATTTTTAAATATGTGAATTAAAAAATAAAAATAATTATTTTTTTATAAATTTAATAGTAGTTTTAGTTATTTTAATAAACTATATCAATTTTCTAACCAAATTAATAATAATGGCATATTCTGTAACTATTCTAATAAGTTAAACCTATTTATATATTTATTTAAAACTCTAATAACACATTAAGATGAGATTATTTTCTTAAAATATTTCTCAAATAATAAATTAGGGATTTGCAAAATGTCAAAATGGCATTTCCGTAAATATTGAAGTTTTTAACTTATTTTAGAAATCAATTATTTCATAACAATATCATATTTTATATTTTTGTTTTAAAAATATCACAATTAGTTTTTAAGGTTAAAATAACACTTGTGTGAAAAACACTAATCTAATCTAAATTATTATATTTTAAAGTAAAATATTATATTTGTGTTATTATATTATAATTTAGGGTTGAGATTTTTCCAAACATATTTTACTCGAATTTGATAATAAGTTTGTGGCTTTCTTTAGAAAAATAAATAATGATAAATATTTGGGAGAAAACGAACTTAATATATAGTGATGAATTTTAAAGAATTTTAGTTGTATGTTTTACTAATTTACATATATGTGTATTGATGCAGCGAAAAAATAGTGATTCCAAAGCAAAAGCAAAAGATAATAATGCAGGGAAACAATGCATCAGAAGTGATCATTCAATACAATGATGCAGGACAATCCAATTCGAGTGGTCCTTTAATAGTAAATGCTGAGTACTTCGTCGCTATTAATATTACATTCAAGGTTAGGTTTTATTGTTACTTTTGATATGTCTACTAATACTAATCATTTCGTTAATCATATATATTTGACTAAAAAGTGTAAGATTATTTATGTGTTAACTAAACCTCTGTAATATTTCCCTCTTAAAACTAGATTTGAATATATAAAATCAACATTAAACTTTTTTTATTTGTGTTTTCTCATTTTGAAAATGTGATTTTACTTTTAATATAACACTAGATTTATATTTAAGCTATCCACAAATAAAAACAGTCATATATTATAATTAATTATTTAATAGTAAATATAAATTAGATATATATATATATAATTTATTTTTGCTTTAAAATAATATTTTAAAATTTTTAATATTGATTATATAAATTAAAATAGACAATAAAATCGAATTAAATGAATTTAAACTATCTTTATATTGGATAAACAATATTATTCAATAGGTACGAAATTATAGATCTGATAAATATTTAATTAAATCAAATTTTTGTTTATATTTTATTTGACTAATTTTTAAAAATCTCTAATATTTTATATTGTATTTGTATTTTATATCAAAATATTTTATATTAAAATATTATAATATACAGTTAAATATTTGTTTATTGTCATTTTTGTATTATTCTAATATACTATATCTTATGTAATATTTGTCTGTTCTTATGAGGTTTATTTGTTAAAATATTTTTCAATTAATATATTAGGAATATATTAATTTAATTTATATAAATGATATATTAATTCAATTTATATAAATGAAGAAAGTAAAAAGAACATCTTAAATATAATTATTGCAGAATACTTATAACGACAAGAAAACAGCACTAATACCATATAAAGAGATAAAAGTAGCTCCATCAGTTATATTAAATTCGGACAAAGTTTGGTTCAATCACTGTAACTTCATCAGTGTCCAAGACACCGTCGCTGATTTACTCGGCCGCCATTATTTCCTGAATTGTTACATCGAAGGAGCCATTGATTTCATATGGGGAACAGGCCAATCTATTTACCAAGTAAATTACTATCATCTTTCTCTCATTAACATTTTGTTTATATATATAAAGATATTAATAGAAAAGTAGAATTCATGTTTGTATGTAATTTGCAGAATTGCATAATATATGTGAGAGGAGTGACATCAAAAGAAACGTTGAAGAACGAAGGAATATTGCCAGGATTCATAACCGCACAAGGAAGAGAAAGTGAGAAAGACACAAACGGATTTGTGTTCAATGATTGTGAAATAAGAGGAGATGGAAAAACATTCTTGGGAAGAGCTTATCGAAACTACTCAAGAGTTATCTTTAGTAGAACTAACATGTCTAATGTTGTTGTTCCTCAAGGATGGGATGCTTGGAAGTATAAAGGCCAAGAGTAAGTATATTGCTCTTTTTTTTACTTACACAATATTTTGAATATGTTATAATGATAATTGAATTCCAAAAAAAAACAGGGATAAATTGACATATGTGGAAGTAAACTGCACAGGAGAAGGAGCAAATAAGAAAGAAAGAGTTAAGTGGGAGAAGAATCTTTCTGCTAATGAAATTGATTATTTTATAGAACCTAAAAGTTTCATTGATGAAGATGGTTGGATGGCTACTCTTCCTTCTTCTCTCATCCCTTTATATTAACCATCTTCCATTTTTTTAAGCTACATAATTTGTTTATTTTATGGTATAATGGAATTTTTAATTCTTATGAAAATTATATTCGGCAAAACTTTTATTTTTACATTTTGCTTTGTGTTTATTTTCAAAGCTTAAGTAACCATTTTGTTTATATGCACACAATAGAATCAAAACCCTTCACACATTCTCAAAATATTATGAAATAAAAACATAACAATTATATTCACAAGATTACACATTACACATATGTATATATATCATATCCACTTCTTTTATTCTTCCAACTCCTAAATGCTCCATTATTAGTATTTTACATGAACGATATTATTCTCACAACTATAAGTGAGTCACTGCTTCAATAAGAACTTAAAAACCTTATAGTTTTAGCTTTTGATGGCCTTGTAGCACCTTAGGCTACACAATGGAAGATTTGACTCTGAATCTCTGTATTTGTATGGGTTTGTACATTCCGGACCTGCACACCTCTCCCGCGGTGGAGGATAGCTGCGAAAAACATTTGTCCAATTAGCTTAAAAGGCATTCTTTGATACTAATGAGTCTTTTGCATCAGACCAAACTGGTATTTCAGACTGTATATAGATTCGTGTTAATAGATCGTACCTGTGAGGTATCGAGTTGAATATAGTTGGTAATCCAACTTCATCTGGGAAGGTTACTACGGTTCCTGATGGACCCATCACCCATTTCACAGTGTCTGATCTACGGGCAATCGAGTCTGCAGCTTTCTCCTGCATATAACAGATTGGTAGAAACGATCATAAGGTTGGTAGAAACGATCATAAGATTGGTCTAACGATCTCCATTCAACCGAAAGAAAGGAAAAAGAAAATGGTTTATACAGTCAAGAAACTAATTGAATAGAAACGATATTTCGAAAGTTTCCTCGCAGTTTATTTACCTTTGCCTTCTCTTCTTGACGTTTCTTTATCTTATCTTCCTTCTTTTTCCTGCTAGAATCTTGTCCCAGAATCTTCCTAATTGCCTCAGCCTATCCGTAGCATGAAGAACTATGTAAAGCTTGCTTTAACAACATGCCTGTTCTATGTTTCATTCAACTGAAAAGGAAAAACAGGATCAAACCTCTGACTCTCTAGCTGCCTTTTCGACTTGCATCTTACGTCTCTGTGCAGCCTCAGCTTTCTTTAGTTGCTGATCAACCTCTAATCCATTTTCTTTTCGCTCTGTAAACAAATAAGGAAAACAAGCAGAAAGCTTTGAGTCGGATAACAATTTGATAAGAACCTCCACTGGACCAAAGATTCAGCAACTATAAAAGGTCACTGAACTGATGTCACAACCAGAGCAGCAAGACCCAGCAATTGAGTCACCAAATATCTAATACATGTGCAGCATTGCAATTACCCAATAACAACTTCAAGCTTATGACATTAGTGATTGCTTTTGATATCTAATAGCAAAAAATTGTAGATGTTCATAAAGCTCACTTCTAGGTGGAGCCGGAGGTAGGCCACCAGGAAACTCAATGAGGTTTCCGCTATGTCCAGAACGTCGACGAGTAGTCACATTCATTTCTGTCTGAAGTTCACTCAGACCTTCTTCAAGTGCTCTTCTTCTAGTTCTCGCTCTCTTATTTTCTGGCTCAACGTCTGCCTCACTCAGACCATCTTCCTCATCTTCGTCTTCTTTGACATAATCAGCATCTTCATATGATTTCCCCGTCTTATCCTTCTTGCCTGACTTCTCTGATGTTCCTATGCCACGTGGGTATTCTACATTTTGTTTCATTACCTTGGACAGTTTCTTATGTTTTCTGCTCCTTTCTTCATCGTCATCAACATCTTCTTCTGCCGCAACAACTTTAGCTATTTTCACCCTTTTGAGAAACCGAATTTCTTCGTCATCATCCAGAAGACTATCAGGTTCCTCATCCAGAACACGCCTTTTAGAAATCCGATTGCTTTTACGAATCGGATAAGTATTTGTTTTGCTATCTCGGGTATCGTTACATGAACCTGCTTTGCTTGCGGTGTCCAGCGGTGTCCCTCTTACTTTAGTGGATCGCTCGTTTGACATTTCCTGTGAATAAATGGTCACACAAGACAAAAAAAAATTACAACTGTAGTAGTTAAAGCTCATCAGAAAGGCTGAAAACCTCAGGCAGTTAATAGCATACTCCACTCAGAAATTGAGAAATATTTTCAGCATTTGAGAAAGGGTTTACACCTGGATAGTCCGCCTAATCCCTGAGGCATCATCTGATGCATGGGAAGACTTTGTCGAACACAACCCAACATCAGAAGCACCATCGGAAGAAGATACTGCACTTCTAGTTTTTGACGAGCCAATAACTTTGAGTTTAACCTTCTTGAAGGTACTCAGGTCAAAACCAGCTTGACGTTCTGTTGTCTCGCTTGAGTGTTTCTTAATATTAGGGACAAGAAACCCTTCAGTGGATGCAGTGCTGTGACCTCCACCTTGCCTCATTTGGTTACTTCCTTGAAATGAACCATTTGTTGAACCTTCATCTGACTCCACTGCTTCCCTCTCTTCTATCTTATTCACACTCTGCAAGCATAAAACCAAATTTGGCAGATATCAGTAAACACAACTAATTCGACTGAACACATGAAAATCCACAGCCCAAAAGGACCAGAAATTTCACAACAATCCAAAGATTTGTTTATTTGGATCAGATAAGAGCATAAACTTTTACTTCCGCCGAGTAAAAGTGATTATTCCACATAAATACTAAAGAAGAATGAAGACACGACCTTTAGCGGGAAAACTATTCTTAACTTATGTAAAAGAGACCTATCGGAAAACAATATGTGTACATCAGAACTGAAGTTCGAGTTGCACAACTTTATATGTTTGTGGTTTCTTACCGTGTCAAGGATTGGTGTGGATGGCAATGACGAGGCATCCTGTAACTGTCTTTCATTCCAAGGCCGGCGTAATGTGGTGCTTCTCTTCTTCTTTATTGCATTGCTCGTATTACTGAAGCCTATACCTCCAAGACTTTCCATAATGATTCTGGTTTGACTCAAAAACTGAAGCTCCACTACTGAAGTCCCTAAGACATATTTCTCCGAATCAGAAACCAAAATATCCACAATAGAAAAGTAAGAAAAGGGCTTAGCTGTGTATATTTTCCAGCTTTCACAATGCACACATGAGTTCCAGTTTCTCTATATCCGTTGATTCTTTGTAAGTAATATTGTCTTTCAAAAGCAAGGATGGTTAAAATCCTTTGTTTTTCTTTCTCTGTTCAGTCAATTTCAATAGATTAAAAGATTGAACAATGAAGAATTTCAAGTTACAGATTGGCTCTATTTTTTTTCCTTCAATTCACAATTCAAGTTAAAAGAATTCCAACAAACTTCAGACAGTATTAACTCTAAGCAAGTCTGTAGAGGAAACATAGTAATCAACGAAAATCAAGCAAAGAAAGCCTTTCTAACGCACAATTTGTGAAAGATTTGAGTTTCTGACAACAAAAGGAAGCGTTGATGATTGTAGATTCGTTTCAAGAATCATGTTTTATAGTCTGAAAAATTATAAATTGGTAAATTTAGTGAAGTTCGATTCAATCGATTCAAAAGCAGCAAGCCGACATAGTTGAGAGAAGAAAATCAACTTGATTATACGAAAATCAACATAACCCAATAGATCGTATTCAAAGATTCGGATTTTGAGTTCGGTTTTCAAGTTCTTAACTTGATTATAAAAAAAGTGATTTTTTACACCAAAACAAACTTGATGATACGAAAGGGTGTGGATTCCGAAATTGTTCCTCCGTTTCATCTTATCGATCGAGAAACTTTTTGACAACAAAGATAAAGCTAAGTAGTCGAATCAAACAAATTTTACCTGGTGGGTTGCGATCTGATAAGAGAATTCAAGAATCACAATTTGAGAAACACAGGGTTGACAATTTACTGAAATTAACGAAGATCACTAAAACGTTGTGGAATTTCTTGGTCGGTCACTGTCTTTCAGTCTTTCCTTGTTTGTGTTGTTTGTGTCTTTGTGAGTTGTGAATATAGTAATAATGTAAATTTACCGTTCTAAATTTAAAATTTTAAAAATAAAATAAATTATTTTTTTAAAATATATATTTATTATAAATAATTATAAATTAAAATATTATATTTAGTTACTTTTTCAATTTAATTTTTTATTTAAAAAAAATAAAATATTTTAACATTAAATTTATACTGAAAAATTAAACTAAAAATACTATATTTAAAACAAAAAAAATTAAAAATATTATTTTATCAATTGTCCATATGAATAACAAATAGTGAATATTTATTAAAGCTTTCTAATATATTTATTAAATTTTCTTATCAATACAATATAATTTTATATTTTTAATAATTTAAATATATAATTTAAATTTACATATAATGAAACTTAATAGATAGATATTTCTGTTATGATTTATAAAATAATAAAACATATATTAATTAAAATTTGAAAACTATGACTATACTTGTGTCAGAAGATGTATGGAATCGTGTAAAAAAATTGTGCCCCTTTTAATGTCATTACTAGGTTCAAAATATCTCACAAGTAGCGTGTATTTCACACAAGAACCAAGAATTGAGATTTTGTTGAAGAAATTTGTCATTTATGATGACTGTGATGTGAAAGAAATTGTTAAAGATATGTAAAGTGACATTCATTAAGTAATTGGAATGATTGTAATCTTATATTGGGTAAAGTAACGATTTTAGATTTGTAAATGATTGAAAAGGTTATGAAATCGTAGGTGTTCGTACTTCCAAGTTAA
Source organism: Pugionium dolabratum (assembly GCA_018901945.1). Lineage (NCBI taxonomy): Eukaryota > Viridiplantae > Streptophyta > Magnoliopsida > Brassicales > Brassicaceae > Pugionium > Pugionium dolabratum. The sequence goes on along the minus strand of JAEVFF010000135.1, from coordinate 67,065 downwards.
AAACTAAAGAATTTAAAATTTAGGAATAATTTAACTATGTTCTACAAAAATTATCAAATTATGATTTGGGGGAAATTAACTCCACATGAATTAGTTATTTAATCTCTATTTTAAGATTATTTAAACGATATAAGTATTTTTCTATCTAATATTATATTTTTCTAATCGTAAATTTTTTACACATTTAAATCTTAGTTACATACTTATTATTAAACGGGAAAAAACTATCGAAATTAAGACGGCTAACACAAAAACACATTCAAATATTTATTTGGATGAACCGATGCCGTAGAAAAAGTTTTTTTCAGATTTAAATATTTTGAGTTATTGGATGGATAACCAACAACGATTGTTTAATATCTGAATCACTACAATTATATATGAATCATGTAGTTTCTAAAAAAACTTTACTTTATATTCGAAATTGATCATATGATTTTACGGAATATGAAAATAAAGTTATATCATTTATAATAATTATTAAATATTTTTAAACTAACAACTTAAATTGTATGTTTTATTATTTCCATAACTGCGATATTGAAAATGAAAATTCTAAAGCGACAAATAGATTAGGAATGTAGTGTTCAAGCATAATACCCAAGTTTCATAACAAACGAAACATTAAGATATTTTATCATGTTGAAACGGTTTATGCTATAAAAACAATATATATAAGGTTCCACTTTTTTTAATCATACTTATTTCAAATATTTTTGGCTAGATTAGCTCTGATATATATATCATAAAAATGTAACTAAACATTTTCTGCAAATCCCATACAGGGTGATCACCTATTTAGAGTTAAAAGGTTATTCACATATCCTAATTAGCAGCTCCATCAGTCCCACGATTTATGTGTTTAACCCATCTCGACCCGGAATGAAACTAATATCTTTAATATGCTTGCTTTACCGGTTATTAACCTGACCCGACTCGACCCGATTCGGACAAATCCGAAATCAATCCAAGCCGACCCGAAACCAGACTAATATTCACTTACATAATTCTTCTTCGTGGATGTTGGGAGAATCGAGTTAACCATTTTTACTCGATTCACCATTGTTTCATATCTCTTGCTTCCCCATTGCTAGATTCTCTGTTAATTTGAGGATTGGAAAAATAAATTCGAAACTATTCGTGCTTCACTGGGTTTATCTGGATTTAATCGAGATTATTAATACAACAAGCTGTAGTAAACACTGATTATTAAGTATTTCATAAACTAGTGTCTTAGTCACAATTATGTTTGAGAAAGAAAGGAAGAAGAGAAGGTAAAGTGACGAAAACTAAGGATTTTGTTTTACTGAACTTGCATGTTAACTTTCTTGAACAAGAACACTAATTTACACGATAACAAGCTAGTGATATTTAAACACAAGCTTGAGCAATTGAGACACGCCAGCTGGAGTATGTCTATTGAAGCACAAACTTGAGTAATTGAGATACGCTAGTTGGAGTGGAGTCCATGTCTCTTGTGTTTTGAGCTTGAAGACACTTGCACCGATTATTGTGTTTTGAGCTCCATTGCTGTACTTGATGGGTTTGTTTTGATTGTCGCAAAGTTGGTCCAGGCTTGTATGAAGTCCTCCTTAGTGCTGATATTGTCTTCATCCTTCTGACACAGCAAGGGCGTGAAACCTGTTCTGGTTCAGCTCTGTTCAACTCTGTTTTGGACTCCAAAAACAGAGTATTTGCAGCTGGCTTGGTGTGGAGCTCAACATTGTTTACACCCCCCCTCAAACTGGAGTTCGGTGGTAAACCAACTCCAAGTTTGTCTCTTAAATCACGAAAGGCAGTTTTTGGCAGGGGCTTCGTAAAAATGTCGGCCAGCTGTTGGGAAGCCGGAATGTGCCTTGTTTCAATAAGTCCGAGAGCCACCTTTTCACGGATGTAGTGACAATCAAGATCAAAGTGCTTAGATCGAGCATGAAATGTTGGATTTGTGGTGAGATACACTGTTGAAAGGTTATCGCAATGGAGAAGAGCAGGGCCTGACTGTGTGACACGGAGATCGCGAAGTAGAGCTGATAGCCATGTGATTTCAGCTGCCGTTTCAGCTAGAGCGCGATACTCTGCCTCAGTAGAAGATCTTGACACAGTTGCTTGTTTTTTGGCACACCAAGAAACAAGATTAGGACCAACAAATGTGCAAAACCCGGTTGTGGATTTTCTTGTCTCTTTACAACCTGCCCAATCACTGTCACTATAGGCAATGATGGGCAGATTGTTAGTTTTGTGAAGATGAATGCCAAGTGATGTGGTGCCTCGGAGATACCTTAAAATGCGCTTGAGGAGAGCAAAGTCACAGATGGTTGGAGCATGCATTCTTTGGCAAACAAGATTCACGGCAAACTGGATATCCGGCCTTGTAAGTGTCAGATACTGAAGCTTTCCGGCAAGACTCCTGAAGTAGGTTGGTTCAGGAAACAATTCAGTTGAGTTCTTGGGCAGAACTAGTTGTTGAGGCAAAGGACTTGGCATAGGATTACACGAATTCATGCCTGCTTGAAGTAGTATGTCTTCTGTGTACTTTCCTTGACTGAGAAATAATCCAGAGGTTGTCTTCTCTACTTGTATACCAAGAAAATAGTGTAAATCACCCAAGTCTTTCATGGAGAAGTTTGAGTTCAATGCTGCCGTGATGTGTTGTAGTTGGATAGAATCACTACCGGTTAGGATAATGTCATCTACATAGAGTAGAAGGACAAGTGTGTGTCCATTTTGATGATAGATGAACAGCGAAGGATCAGCTTTGCTACAGGTGAAACCATACTCAATAAGAAAAGTGCTGAACTTGTCAAACCAAGCCCTTGGAGCTTGTTTAAGTCCGTACATTGCTTTGGTTAATTTGCACACATATGAGGGGTGTCTTGAGTCTTCAAAACCAGGAGGTTGCTGCATATAGATGTCTTCTTGGAGTTCACCGTGAAGAAAGGCACTCTTTACATCTAGTTGTTTAATCGCCCATTCTTTTGCCGTTGCAACTCCAAGAACTACTCTAATGGTAGTAGTTCTAACAACCGGACTGAAAGTTTCAAGAAAATCAACTCCCTCTTCTTGATGAAAACCCTTTGCCACTAACCGAGCTTTGAATTTGTCAACTGATCCATCTGCTTTTAATTTGACTCGATATACCCATTTGCAACCAAGAATTCATGTTGGATGTAGGCTTGACTAAAACCCATGTCTCATTCTCACGTTGCACTTTCATTTCTTCTTGCATAGCATTGACCCAACGTGGATCTTTTAATGCTGAAATGATGGATCTTGGTTCGGTTGTATCAGTCAAAAGAACATACCTGCGATTTGGTTTGACGATCCCTGCTTTAGCCCTCGTACGCATGGGATGGTTGTTGACTGGTGCAGAGTGTATGTCAGGTTCTGAAGTTTCTTCTCTAAACTCAAAACTGTCTTGTTCATCATGTATTTCACCTCTTTCTGTTTCTGATAGTTCCTCCTGCACATTTTCTTCTGATAAGGCAACTACTAATGTATTTTGATCGATTGTTGCAGTTGCAGGAGCTGGTTCCAAGGCTGCTGCAGTAGGAAGTTCGGCTGGAAATGTTGCCTCTTTTTCTTCAGACCTTGGCTCGCAGGATTGCCAAGCTCGTAACAAAGGAGATGAGTAGCGTGGCACAAGATGTTTGAACTTATCAATGTAGGGAAAATTGTTCTCATCGAAGATGGCATGGCGTGTAATATATACACGTCCGGTTGTTGGGTGAAGACATCGATAACCTTTGTACGCTGCATTATACCCCAAAAAGACACATTGTAGCGATCTTGGATCAAATTTACTTGTAGAGTAGGGTCTTAGGCACGGGTAGCAAGCACTTCCGAAAACCCTTAATGATGTATAATCTGGTTTTTGTTGAAAAAGGACTTCAAATGGAGTCTTGTATTGTAAAGTGGCTGAAGGGAGAAGATTGCTTAGGTAGTTTGCAGTGTAAAAGCTCTCCACCCAATATTGTAATGGTACCTTAGCATGAAACAACATGGAGAGACTTAACTCAGTGAGATGTCTGTGCTTTCTTTCAGCCACACCGTTTTGTGCCGGTGTATATGGACATGAAATTTTATGTTTGATCCCACAATTGTTTAACTGACCTTTGAACTTGTTACTGATAAATTCCCCTCCACCATCACTTTGAAACACTTTAATCTTTCGGTTATGTTGATTTTCTACCATTCTTTGAAACTGAATAAAGACTCCATAGAAATCAGATTTAAGACGCAGAGGGTATAACCAACTGAAACGAGAGTAGTCATCCACAAAAACCACATAGTACTTGAAGCCTTGTACAGATGCAATAGGAGAAGGACCCCAAAGATCGCAATGTACTTTGGCTAAAGGTTCATAAGTACAGGATGTTGAACTAGAAAACGGTAAATTTGAACTTTTTCCCATTTGGCAAGGCTCACAAATGAGTTTGATGGTGCTCTTATTCATGGAAATAGCCTTGCTGTTGTGAAGGTGCTGAAGAACCAGTGGACTTGCATGGCCTAGACGATAATGCCATATGAAATCAGTGGCAGCTTGTTGTCTTGACGAGTAGAAGGCCTTGTAGTTTTGGTCCTTCAGCACATAGAGACCTTCACGTCGTGTTCCCACTGTTAAAATTTTCTGAGTTTTCAAGTCCAGTACAGACACCTTATTAGCATCAAAAAGCACACCACATGGGTAATCTTCACACAGCTTAGAAACAGATAAGAGAGGTTTTTGTACTGAAGGACAAACTAAGACATCATGAAGGGGGATACTACCTGCCGTTCCTGAGAGATTAGTGGAACCAGTGTGCGTGATGGGGAGTTGATTTCCATCGGCTACCATGATGGTTTCTGTGCCATTATAAGCCTGCAGATTGTGGAGGTTTGTTGTTGTTGGAGTGACATGAGTTGTAGCACCAGAATCAGGGTACCATTCCCTTCCCGTGTTATCTGAAATACGCAGAGCAGTGTGGATTTGAGGCTGGTCTGAGCTTTGAAAGTTGTTGTTAAACCTGTTCCAACATCGTAGGGCTGTGTGGCCAGTTCTGCCACATATTTGGCATATAGGCCTTTGTTCAGTTGAAACTTGTTGTTGAGGAGGCACTGCTTGTTGATGAAAGCCACGCCACCTGGAGGAAAAACCAGCTCTGCCTCTGTTTGCACCAAACCGGTTTGAGTAATAGCCTCTTCCTCTATAACTGGGCGCGGTTGTTTGAAAGGTAGTTGCAGTGTTCTGGTTCTGTGCTTGAAATGCCAAATGTGGTGAGACAGCGGAGTCATCATAGGATTGCAGCCGAGTATCATAGCCATCAATATCCAACACTACGTCTGAAAAACTGGGAGGAGGATGTCTTGTCATAGAACTTTGTATCACAGTACAAATAGGGTCATATTCTCTTCCCAAACCGTTCATTAATCCACATATTTTCATAGACTCATCAATAGGCTTCCCAATGGAGCTTAACTGATCACAAATGGCTGTATAATCGTGGACATATGCAGTAAATGTTTTACCTTGTTTTGACAGCATTTGGAGTTTTCTTCTCAGCTCAAACTCACGGCTCACAGTGTTTCTGTTGTATTTGTTTGCAAGAGAGATCCAAATTGCATGAGAAGTGGGGAGATTGAGCACACTGCCGAGTACCTCTTCTGATAATGTGCCAAAAATCCATGATTTTACAAGCTCATCTGTGCAGAACCATGACTCGTAAGCAGGATTTTCTACAGGCAGGACTAAGTCACCATCTTGTCTTTCGACGGTCTGAGGAGGAGCTTGGTAACGTCCATTTATGAACCCAAGCAACTTCTGGCTGTTAAGCAAGGATTCTATTTGTGTTTTCCACAAAAGGTAATTGTTTTCAGAAAGTTTTATGGTCACGGAGCTAGCAACATGTACGTTGCAGGGAAAGGGGTAAAAAATTTGGTTTTCTGCCATGCGAGCTTCCTGTTAAGGAATAACAAGCTCTGATACCATGAGAAAGAAAGGAAGAAGAGAAGGTAAAGTGACGAAAACTAAGGATTTTGTTTTACTGAACTTGCATGTTAACTTTCTTGAACAAGAACACTAATTTACACGATAACAAGCTAGTGATATTTAAACACAAGCTTGAGCAATTGAGACACGCCAGCTGGAGTATGTCTATTGAAGCACAAACTTGAGTAATTGAGATACGCCAGTTGGAGTGGAGTCCATGTCTCTTGTGTTTTGAACTTGAAGACACTTGCACCGATTATTGTGTTTTGAGCTCCATTGCTGTACTTGATGGGTTTGTTTTGATTGTCGCAAAGTTGGTCCAGGCTTGTCTGAAGTCCTCCTTAGTGCTGATATTGTCTTCATCCTTCTGACACAGCAAGGGCGTGAAACCTGTTCTGGTTCAGCTCTGTTCAACTCTGTTTTGGACTCCAAAAACAGAGTATTTGCAGCTGGCTTGGTGTGGAGCTCAACATTGTTTACAATGTTTAGATTATGAACGAAATATTTGTTTAATTCCATCTTTGGATTCGAATTTTTTTTTTCCAGGATTTCCAGGGACTTCTGAATGAATTGCAGGATTGGGAACTTTCACTGAAGGAAAATGACAAGTAACTGAGGCAGCAACCTCCTAATTCATCAAATCCAGTTCATTCTTGTATATCTATCTTCTGTTCAGAAGTACTCTTACTAGTAAACTTATCTTCTTGTTACGAGATTTTCTTGGTTTTGAACTTTTAGAATAGTGAGATATTCAGACCAAGTGATTCAGGGCAATATGACCTTGTTATCTAGTAGTTTGGAGAATGAGGAAAGTCAATTGGATGCCAATTCAGACAATAAACAGGTACTTCTCTTCAAACCTATGTTTATCATTTGATATCGTCTCAATGCCATCTTCACATTGTATCATCCTCCCACAAAATACAGGGGAATGAATATTTCAAGCAGAAAAAGTTCAATGAGGCAATCGGTTGTTACTCTCGAAGCATTTCTTTATCACCAAATATAGTAGCTTATGCTAATCGGGCAATGGCTTACCTTAAAATCAAAAAGCTAGCCTAGTATATTTTTACCTAGTTTTATGCATTCGTTATTGTGATGCTTGAGCGTCCATTTTTTACTTTGTAAATGTTTGTTTACATTAGATACAGAGAGGGACAGAAGCCTTAAATTTGGATGATCGATACATAAAAGTATACTCACGCCAGGCAACAGCAAGGAAAGAATTCGGCATACTTAAAGAAGCTAAGGAAGGTATCCACACACCAATATATTCTTTCTGCTATCTTAAGATACATAAAATTTCTCTAGTACATGGTCCTGCATATGTAAGGTGATTGAATTTAACCGCGATGCTGAGTTTGCTTTAAGATTAGAGCCTCAAAGCCAGGATCTTAAGAAGCAGTATGGTGACATCAAATTGTTGCTCGAGAAAGTAATATATTTATATGTATCTTTCCCAGATAGCTTTTAATTATATGCTTCAAAAAGAGGTAACTTTTTTAATCCTGAGCAGGAAATCGTTCTAAAGGCCACTAAAGCAATTGCAAAGCACTGCACAAGAATTGTTCAAAACACAAGTGCCAAATACATAAATTACTTTGAAGCCAGTGACCATAGGGTCCAAAAGGAATGGGGATATGGCTCAGCCTGTTTCACGTAGCAAGGAAAGTTTGGGGAAGAAGCTCATTGAAAATATACAGCCTGAGGTATGTACCAACGTTATTTTGTTTTATATTTTGAAGTTAAAAATTGACATCTCATATGTCGGTGTAGAATTAGTGTCACTAGTAAAGTTTCTGTTATATTAACAAGGTTCCTAGATTCCACATGCTCGTCATGTGCCTTACTTCAGACGAGAAATGGTACTCCCTTTATATGTTTCATGTCATGTCAACGATCTTTAATATGGTTTTGTAAGCAAGCTTACATCAGAATGTAGTTGTGTTCATTTTGATTTCTTTTGGGAGCAGAGCTTCTGACGATATGGGAGGATGTTTTCTGCAATAAAGCAACTCCAATAAATCAAGATACTGCCTGAGACATTAACTTAGGAGATGGCTCCTTTTAGCAGCAAACACCATAAAGATTTAGCAGATCCAGTAAGTCCTTTTCAGTGATCATGAACCAATTCTTTGTTTACTGGCTATGGTTTTGTTCATATATTTAACAGGAAAATCGCAGAAATGTCAAAACCGGGATCTGTTACTCGGGTTTTCATTTTTGTTTTTCCTGAAAACTGTCATAATTCACAAAAAGTATTGTTGCCTATAGAAACTTAGAATAGAAACAATGGGTTTTCTATGAAAGCATGAGAAAGACGAATCATGTTCTTTGGAATCGTATCTTTCTACTTTAGGATATAATCTTACAAAGTTTGCTCTTTAAACAGAGCCAAAGGCAAGAATTTCCACCAATCTTATCGTTATCGTAACGGGACTTTTGTTATTGGTTTTCTTTTCCGACAAGAATAATATCTTATGTCGTGTGGACAAATCTTTAGCCAAGTCTCATATAATTCTCTTTGATTGGCCCTTTGCAAATTGCAAAAGACTTCGCAGAATCCAACAAAAAGAAAGTGGTCATTGTCAATTTCAATCAGATGCTTAAGAAACAGAACAAAGAAATAGATAAAGACAAAAAAACAACATTGTAGCAAGAACAGCCAACGTTTTGGTAAAAAGACATTAAAAGATAGATCAAGAAAACTGTAATAAAACAGTAATTCCCTAAGAAAGTTGTTCTTCGATTGCGGCGCCTGCGAACTCCTCGATAATGTTTTTCTTCTTGTTCATAATCGTGTGGATCTTGGAACAGTTGCACGGGAGATCTGAAGCTTGATCCATGTGATCATGAACAACACCATCTCCATCGAGCTTCCTTGAGATCACTATAGAGTTGATAACTTCATCAGTCGGGTGATAAACCGATAACACTTGAAAACCTTGGAGATCACATGGCTCAACTATGGGATATAGAAAGGCTCTAGGTCCATGAGCACTTCTCAACATGAGTAAAGCACCAGGAGACATGTGTTTCTCAAGATGCTCGATAACTTTGATCTTCTCTTGTTTGTCCATACCGACAAGAGCAGCTAAGAACACAACGTCGAAGCTCTTCAAGCTCTCTGTCAAATCCATTACATCGATGGTGTGGAAAAACATTCGTTGAGAGAGATCAGGATCAGACGAAATCAAGCGAGAAGCAACCAAATTCGCTGATGGGTCGACGTCAAAGTTGTGAAAGATTGAGTCTTTGAGATGGAAAGAGGCAAGAACAATGGAAGTGAGAGGAAGAGGACCAGAGCCGACGAAAGCTACAGTCTTTGGAACAGATCCATTTAGGTTTTGTTCAAGGAGATCAAACTCGAGCTTGCTCAGTTTGAGATAGTTGTTGTAGTAAGGGAAAAGGTTCAAATGGTGAAGTGGGTTGTCTTCAAAAGAGGTTAAGATTGAAGAGAAGTGATGCTCTAAGTGACCTTCAGCTTCTCCACAGATTTTGATGAGGTTTGATCTCATCTCTTGGATGCTTTCAGACATCTTGGTGACATCAATGTTAGGGTTTGGTGGTATGCATGTGGACACGAGCTTCTTGAAAAGAATGTCGACATCTTCACTAGGTTTCAGACTCTCGAGCTTCGAGATCTTTTCGTACAGATCACAGATCGTGTTCACTAGCTGGTCGTCTTGGCAATATCCCATGTCGACACTATTGAGATCTTTAGTGTTTGCGAGAAAAGAAAAGAAAAAAGTGAGTTTTTTTTATTATTCTGAAGAGTTATGTTTCTTCTTTGGAGTGATGGTTATTTATGGGCATATAATGGGGTCCATTACATATAATTTCGATTTCTTTAATTAGCTTATAATTCTAGGGTTTGAATAGTGATCACGGCATGCAAAATAAATCGGAAGCTGGTTATGTGAAATAAAATTTATCATGTAAATCGTTGACAACAAAAGAAATATTAATCATGTAAATCAAGCGTTGAATACCAAGAAAATAAAATTGATTAAAAACTATTTTATGTTGAGTATAAATATCAAATATGACTAGTTTATAATTTTACGAATTTCAAAACATTATTTTTTTCTTTTGATATAATTGTATTTATCGATGTGATGTTCTATATATGACTACAAAAATTATTTTGCTATTCCTTAATTAAAACTGACATTTGAATCGTATTTAAACTATTTTTGAAATAAAACAAAACTAATGGTTCAAATAGATTGGTTAATCGTGATACAAAAATTCATCGCATTTAAACCGTACTGTATTTGGACAATATATTGCATTTGAACACTAAAATTTTTTTTAATATATTATTTAAAAAATATTTTTAAAAAATAACCTTATTCTACCGTGTTATTATCGAAAATATCATGGTAATGTGTCATTATTATAATGACTTTATAATAAATATAGAAATAAATTTAAATTACTAAAATAATTATAATATATATCATCATTATTAATTTGGTTTGAAAATCGATAGATTTTATTAAACTAACCAAAAAATATTATTAAATTCATAAAAAATAATTATTTACATATATAAAATTTAATATTAAAAATAATTTTAAATAAGAGTTAAAATTATATAAATATCTAATTTATATTTACTAATAAATAATATTATATAATTTGCAAATATTTTTCTCACGTACCATGTTGGTATAAATCTAGTATGTGATGATGAAAATAATTTATATTGAACTATCACATATTTTTTAAACGTTGAAAAGATTGATCATTATGAAATTTTAAATATGCTATTCATAATCATATATTAACTAAATTAGTATATTTCGATTTTAGTAATCGAAATGGTTTGTTTTATTATTACTTTGTGTGTCAAAAGGTTATACATTTGAAGTATTTTTATTTATCGATTTGAACCACAACATGTCGAAGCAATAATTCGATTTCATATACATAGATTTATTAGATCATAGATATTTCTGCATAAATTGAAAATGATTGAAGTGATTTTTATTACGATAATAATGTGTAACATAATTTATTTTATTCTTTTAATAATTCAGAAAATCCAAATATTATAAATCATTTAAATTATCTATTCTATTGTAGATATTTGAATTACGAAAAGAGAATGCTACATCTAATCCAAATATTCTAAATCGTTTTTACATAAGATTACAGTTAAAATAAATATATGTTAGATTATTGATTTTTATGTTTTTAAAGAAAAAAATAGTTTAAGTTAGTAATCCTATTAGCTATAAGAATGACTAATTTAATTTATGATGAACTAATATGTAATTCTCACCATGTATTGCATGTTTTTATATCTTTTGTAAAAGAGTATTTACTTAAAAATAATAAAAACGTTTTAGTTTGGTATGATGGTCAGATATAATGAGAGAGGTGAGCAAGTGGAGACTATGCGACAGGATGTTGCCATCCTCACTATTTTTGCACGTTCGACGGATCCCATTTAACGACTTTCCATAATTTTCTTATATTTTACTAAATAATCATAAAATATCTTATAAACTTATATTACTTTTAAAGTTCTGCCACCAATATGTATCCATTCTAAAAAATGTTTTAATATTACATGGTTTTTTTTAATATTAACTATGTAATATTTACAATTCGGACAACTTCCATCCATTTGAACTATGTAGAAACTATAATCTTTCATAATTATCGTACCAATACACAAATCTACATATATTAGATTTAGATCCTGCACCGAGAAAAAAATATTCACATACTATAATTAATTGCTTATTTAGTAAATATAAAGTAAGAACATATATAACTTATTTTTATTTAAAATAATTTTTTAAATTTTTTAATATTGATTATAAAAATAAAATAGACAATGAAATTAGATTAGGCAAATGAATTTAAATTTTCTTTATTTTGGAAAATAAAAAATATAGATGTGATAAATATTCATTTAAAATAAACTTTTGTTTTATACTTTGTTTGACTAATTGTTTAAAATTTCTAATATTTTTTTGCCTAATTTTTTTTAATTTTTTAGTGTTTTGTTTTATATTGTGTTTGTATTTTATGTCAAAATATCTTTTATGTCAAAATATTTTTATGTCGAAATATCAAGGTTTTACATATAGTATATTGTTAAGCATTTATCTAATGGTATTTTGTAAATAATTTAGTAAAATATGTTTTATATAATATTTGTTTTAAAATGTTTTGATAGTGTGACACGTTACTATGACAGATTTGTAAATCATGCATGAAATATGAAATTTCTTTGGTAAAACGTTTTCTAATTAATATAGTAGAGACAGAATAATAATCTTTTCTTAATAACAGAAATCTGCGTTGATTGATGCAATTTTCATATAAAGCACAACATGTTTCATAATGTATATTTGACGTTTGCAATAATAAAAAAAATGTATTTAGCTGCAGAATAAGAATAATTCTCGATTTGGACTTGGACATGCCTAATTAATTTTCAATTTAATTGGTAAACTATGTAATATAATAAGTCAAATTCATCAAAAAAATATGCCCGTGTTATTTTTTCTCTTTACTATTTGATCAAATTGTTTTTTTTCAAATGCAAGATCAACTTGTTAATGTATTAATTGTATTTCATAAAGATTATTTATATTTAGAGTGAGCATATTTTCATCAGATTTTCTGGAAAAAAAAGACCCACAATGATTGGTATGAGATTTTTAATAAAACAAATTTGGATGATTTGTTAGATTATTGTGTTTATTGATGACATTAATTGTGTCGTAGTATAGTACAAAATTGTACTACCAATTACCTGTGTTAAGACAAGATGTCATTATTATTTAATTAGTGTAATTAATGGGCTGACAATCTATTCCCGGTGTAGCATACCCATATAACATCAGTTTAACCCAAAAATTTTACCTCATATCAATTCCCCACATATCGAAAGTTAAAGACATATATTCCCACAGTTGTAAAGTTCGAAACCTAATTCTCCCTATCTTGGTTTTATCGGGTTTGAACCTTATAAACCAACGAACCCGTAGTAAACCAGTAATTTAAACCCATTTCTAACCCGAGATTTCTCCCATACGACCCACAAACCCACGATTTTATAAGGTTGGATTTTATGACCTTCTTCTCCAAAATTCCCAATTTTTTCCAAAATCCTCAAATTTTAACATAAACCCTAATTTTCGAATAACTTGATTCATTTTGCTCCTCAAATCGAAGGTTTTGGGCGAGGATAATGAGTAATGTATCATGTGAAACTTCAAATTCAAGAGCAAGAATGTGAGTATTTAGGGTCTCGAAGAGATGTTCGTGTGGTGAAAGAATTGTGGCCAAGATGTCGAAATCTGGGTAAGAAATTCTTGAGTGAGCTTCGATTAGGGTTGTTTCAGTTGGATTTGGGTAAGAAATTTGGGGATTTCGCGATTAGGGTTTTTGGCCAAATTTTGGGGGTTTTTATTGGTATAATTTCGGGTGGGTTAGGGTTAGATTTCGGGTGAGTTATGTTAAATTTTGGGTTTATTAATGTAAATCGGATCCTAATTGGGCAATTTTGGTTTATTTTTAGATTAAAATGGTTTACTACTAAATCATAAACAGTAAACTGTGTTTAAACCGTAATTTCATTTCAAATTAGAATAATAGAGAGAATTAGGTTTCGAACTTTACAACCGTAAGGATATATGTCTTTAACTTTCTATCTGAAGTAATACGAGATGAAAAGTTTGGGTGGAACTGATACTATATGAGTATACTACGAAGAAAATAGATTGTCAGCCCCAATTGTTTTAGAAGTCTATTCATCTAAACCAACGATTTATTAATGTTTTTTATATCAAATTTTGATATTTATGTTTCAGAAAATATTAATTATATATTTTAGTGAAATGACAAACGACAAAAAAAACTAAATTAATAATTTAAAAACGATAATATTTTAGTGTGGGAGACGACTCTTAAGTAGATGTAATTATATATGGTTTAATTTTTATATTAAAATGAAATTTTCATGTATATTAGTTTTAAATTTGAGATATTATTGAAAATTTAACTAATGATACTATTTTTAGAATAATTTTTTTAAAAATATTGCTATTTTAGAGAATTGGTCAACATTATATTTAATATGCAAATTGGATTAATAAGATACTTTAATTTTGTTTAGGATTCCAAAATAGCTTTTAACTCTGAAAAAGGAACATATAATAGAAGCCAAATTCCTCCCAACCTTAGAATATTTGTGAAATTGTGTGTGGAATTAAGAATTTTGGAAGACTAGTGAATAGTGATGGTTGTTTACTTAAATACATAAATTGTGGAATATTAAAAGGAAAAAAGAAAACAAAGAGAGTATATAAATTGTTTGATAGAAAATGGAAGAAAGAAGAAAAAGGTTCTCTAAAGATGATAAAGTGGCCAACTTTCAACATCTCAAAGGTACACTGACGCGACTACTCGACATTGAAATTCTAAGTAATTTGATTGACCCCTCAAGATCAATTGAAACAAACATTTCTCATGCCCCAAAGCCACATTGAAAGTCTACAATCATATTTTAATGAGTTTTTTTTTCTATGGATTTAACCTCAGCCATTCTCATTGGTAACTAAAGTAGTGGTTGTCTTTGGAAGAACACATCATGGCTCTCAAATGATAAGTAGAGATGGTTAATAGGATTAATCGATTTAAATAGAAAATAATTTATGATATTTTTGAAAATTTTAAATTTAAAATGTTAAATTTAAAACATAAACTTAAAAAAATATCCTATTTTACAGTATTATTTTAAAAGATTAATCATTTTTATTTTTTATATACTAAAAAGAAACATTGAACGGATGTATCAAACTTATAATTTTTTAAACATTTTTAATTTTTTGTAATTCAACTACTATATTTATTTTTATTGTAATCACAAATTTTAAATAGACAAGTCATTTATTTTTTAATTAAAAATACTATAAGTCTACTTGTTAAATACAATTTCATATATATATATATATATGCTTCCATAAACTTTCAATATACAAAATTTTTTTTTAAAAAATAATTAATACGAAAATATTTAACCAATCTTCTTAAATATTCATTCAAATAAAAATTAGAAAATCAAAACTAAGATATTTATTATTTTGTGTATTTGATAAAAAAAATGGGATATCTATACATTTACTATATATAGTAATTAAATAAGTATTAACTTTTCAAAATAACTTAAAGGTGAAGAGTATAAGTGTTACAGTCTAATCAACAAAATATACACAATATGTAAATTATAAATGTACATTTATAAATAAAAAAATAAACTTATATATTTATTTATTTAAAATATATATTTTATTTTTAAATAAATTAATTTTATAATATATTTTCTTGATATCTCATCATAAGCCAGAAAGATATTAAAATATATATCTCGAGACACATGCATATTAGTCTTTTTGTTAGACTGATTGTTCGTGTAATTCTATTTAGTTTTACGACTAAAATTAGATCTAAATACCCATGCACAACATCAAATATGTAAAAATATATGCCAATTTTGATGAATGTATTTGTCTAATAAATGTATATTTTATCGTAGTTATAATTTTTGAAAATATAATTACATAATTTCAAATGTAATTTTTTATAGTTATATCATTATAATTTATTATAAACAATTAAAACTAATTTTTTGTCGTATAAGCCACAACGGATCAGTTCAATAACATAATAATTTTGTACGAAAATTTAACATTTTCAAATGGAGTAACTCCACTTTATAATGTACGGATCAGTTCAATAACATAATATTTTTGTACGAAAGTTTAACATTCTCAAATGGAATAGCTCCACTTTATAACGTATATAAAGATGGTGCAACTATGGGTTCATTTATTCTTTTTCCAACCAAAATTATTTATATGATATAGTTGTAGATATTAGAAAGCATAATGATTAATTTTAATATAGCTGATTATTTCTCTTATTATATTATGTTTTATATACTTAAATATTTTAATGCACACATGAACACATGTTTCAGTTATGTTAGAAATTAATGACTACTTTTAGTGAGAAAAATGAAGAAATGATAGAATTGTGTAAAAGTTTTTTCCCTCATATATGTTAAATATTTAATCCAGTTCACTATGTTTCTATTTGCCAAATTAGTCCATTTTATAAATTCAAATTTTCATTACAAAATTTATATAGAAATAAATAATAAATAGTTATCGAACAATAAGAGAAGGATAAATATATATATATATATATATAGAAAAAAAATTGTGCAGATATGCACTCGATTGTAAATCTCCTGCAAAATGGGACTTCTGCATTTTGACATTCAAGAAAACCTAAAACAAAACTAATATTATGACTTATAAGTTCTTGTATCAAACAAAACCGAACCAATCCTATAATAATAAAACAAATTTTTAACTTAAATATTTTGGACATACATCAGCAAATTGATCCTGTTGGAAACTTCTTTAGTCTATACAATGATGTCAAATAATGTATCACAAACAAACATTCCAGCATCTTCTCCTAGAGCTTTCCAATTTGTCTTCAGAAACTCCTTAGATTATTCTTAATCTCAAACAATTTTAATCCAGGAAGCTCTTAGAGCTAGTAACTCGAAGTTTCATATGTAGACTGGTCTTCAGAAGTTTCATATGTAGACTGCTCTTCAGGAATTTCATATGTAGACTGGACTTCAGGAGTTTCATATGTAGACTGGTCTTCAGAAGTTTCATATGTACACTGGTCTTCAGGAGTTTCATATGTAGACTGGTCTTCAGAAGTTACATATGTAGACTGGTCCTCAAAAGGTTTTTCAGATTGATAAGTCTCAAGCAAGAAGTTTAAACCATTCACAACATCATAAACCATCAGTCCCACCCGTGCGCCGACCCAATTTCCCAAATGACTTCCCACAAGATAACCAAATCTGCCAAATCTCTGCTCACCCATATACCCTCCTGCATAAGCACCAACCAAAGTTCCCGAACCACGCAAAACCCCTTCGGTTAATGTTCCTCCAAAGTAAAGAGCTTCAAAGAAATCCCACCCGGATGCCACTATTGGTCCTATGATCCGTTTTGCTTGTCGGGTCGCAAGTTTAGCCGCTTTTTGGCCTGCTCTCTGCACCTCTTTGGCTGCTTCATTAGCAGGCATGCCACTTAACAAAGCCTCGTGCAAGGCTTTCTCGATTGCAATGTTCCGGGCTTTCTCAACGTGAATAGACCTTATGTTGTAGAAATAGAGCTTTACACCTTCTTTAACCGCACAGGCTGCAGTTCCTGAACTCATATCAAAGCAGTTCAAGAATGTAAACTGTCCACTCTTCGACGCAGCTTCTTGTCCAACAAGTTCCCGGCATTTTTCAGCTGTTTAGCATAAAGGATATTCAGATAAGCAACAATGTTGAGTAAAGCATATCGAAGACAGAAAAACTGGTTCAAATCCACAGTTTTGTAAACAGCTAATAGTCAGATACATGAAAGAGACATAACATGTAAAGTTAACAAAGAGGAGAGAATTCTGAAATGACGGTTTACAAGCAGATCATTATGCACTGCAACTGAGACAGGATTATATGCAGCATAGCGAACCAAAAAAGGCGCTACTAAAATTGCAATCTTGCATATATATGAACCGCAAAACAGAAGTTCCAAGAGGCAAAAGAGCATTATTAACTTATTAAGTAATTTGAACATCAAACAGCAATTCCCTGGCCAACTAAAAAGTTCATCAATCAAGCTAACTAAATGTAGAAACATAAGGCAATGAACTGTTAAATTATTGAATTTAGTATAAACCTTGGTTAATTAATCCCATCTTAGTGTCCAAATCTTCCACATATTTATGTAGAATTTTTCGTTTTCTTTTTAATAATATTGAATCATCCAATCATTTTTTGGTACTCCTAAAAACTAGCAAAACTCTTTTATTTCCTTTCTTTGTTATTTCTCTGCAAAAACCGAAAACAAAATTATATATAGATCTTCGGACAAAAATCTTTCTACAGAAATTAAAAACCAAATTCCATAAACTAGATAAAAAAAACTACATCAAGAGAAGGGTAATAGATCATCAAAACACCATAGAAATTCTGGGTTTTACAGTAAAAAGTCCAGATATTTAGTACAAGCTAAAGAGCCAAATCCAGATCTCGACCTCACTTTTAGCACTTCCAATAACAAGTTACTGAAAAGACGATACATTCAAACTAATCTAAACTAGAAATCCAAAAACCATTTTTTGTTTTATATGAAATATCCAAAAATCAAACACAAATTAGGGTTAAAGAAGAAAAAATGTGAAACAAATTCAAGTACCGGTGATACTCAGAGCGACGATTCCGATGAGGAAGAGCAGAAATTGGATCCTTCGACTTCGAAAGTTCATGGCGTGCTATCGAGATCACAACCCCCGAATCCTTAACACTGAAACAATAATAGCTAAATTCTTTGTGTGTGACGAAGGATTCTGCAAAACCACAAAGAGGGAAAGAATATTCAAAGAGATGTGGATGTGAAGTGACGGTTAGCACACGAAAACCAATCCCGGTTCAGTGTGTATATCGGTTCGACTTCTATTCAGTTTTCCAAAATTTCAAATTATTTATAATTTCCGTAATTTATTAGAGACGGTTTGGTACAGTTTTTTTCCTTTGAAATCTCTTAATCATCCATTGCGAATGATAATTTTATATTGATCGGAAATTTAGATTTGGGATGTATTTTGATATATGAGATCATTAATGTTTAGATAAGATTAAACTCAATAAAAGTTTACGTTACGGTTCAATATTGTCCGATCAAATTCACTTGTATGTATATGTGTTGCGCGTTCCGGTGCATTGGAAAATACTCTTTAATTAGGAATTTGACTGATGTCGAACTAAGTTGTGTTTTAATGTCGGAGAAATCTATTAGGCAAAGATCTTGTATAACAATGTCTCTTTTGACTCTAATGTAGTATTTATTTCGAATATAATCTCGAAAATATAAGAAGAAAAATAAACCTTAGAAAAAACTAAATGTCTTTTATTTTACACACTCGATTCTTTTATTTTTCTCATTGCTATAAGATCTAACTTCAAATCTTTTAACACTCACGTTTATTTTTTGAAATCTCATATTCATCAGCAGTTGCAAAATCATCTAAAATTAAGTAAAATTGAAATATATATAACACCTAAACTAAAACATTTTTTAGAATTGAGTCTCCCATCGATTAAAACACAAACAACTACGATTAAAGCATTAGCTGACGATCATACTATTAACCGAGTGCAATTTGCTAACTTCTCATATAGTGATCACATTTTAACTTATAATTTC
This sequence comes from Pugionium dolabratum, assembly GCA_018901945.1. Classification (NCBI taxonomy): domain Eukaryota; kingdom Viridiplantae; phylum Streptophyta; class Magnoliopsida; order Brassicales; family Brassicaceae; genus Pugionium; species Pugionium dolabratum. The sequence goes on along the minus strand of JAEVFF010000135.1, from coordinate 47,787 downwards.
TATAAAAAACACTATTAATTGATATATCTTAACATAGATAATACATATTGTTTTAAAAATTGCATTAATAATAAAAATAAATATAACTTATTTCTGATTAATACGTTCATATGTGAATTAATAAAATATTTCCAACCAATCTCTATCGGAAAAATTATAGAAAAAAATAATGAACATCCACATTTCGGTCATTCAAAACAGACAATTTTCAACATTGTATGCTGGCTATTTTGATTTAAAAGAATATTATTGTTGATTGAATCGAATTATGAATTCATTATGGTTTTAGCCCAAATGTTAAAACTCACAATTTGGCGGGTTGAGCCAGGCCCGTGCAGTAGTGCAACGCATGGGCGACTCGTGAAAACCCAGATAGCAAGCTATCTTGATGGGTTTTCTCCCTTAAAAAATTAAGTTAATATCGTGTGGGCCGATGGCCCACATATCAGATATTAAACTGATAAGAACAGATACTACACTTGATCTTAGCCAAAAGGCCGAGAAAGGTATGATTTGGACGAGTGGCCGAGCTTCGTTTTTATAATATCAAGTTTATAACTACGCCTCCAAAGCTTACCGGTGTGGGACTTTCGAAGTATCCCTTTTAAGTCTACATGCGAACAATACGATATGGCCCTCTTCTGCGAATTACTATTCTCCGTGCGTTTCTTTGCATTTGATTACCGAACTATACAAACCCAGAAGAATAAATTTTATCTGAAGAAGAAAGATGGAAACTTTGTTCTTCAAATAATCAAATGCGAAAAATGGAAGAATTTGTTTGTTCAGAGCATCGATGTTGATTTCATTTTCATAATAAATAAAAAACAGGCTTGAAATTTCAGGTTATAAATCAATTTTAATTTGAGGATTTAGAAAGAAAGGGACAATGTGGTTATGTTAACTGCGTTATACTTAACTGTATGTTTTTTATTGTCATCTAATTTAGTGCTGTTTAATTATTTCATTAGTGCTCTGTTCATCAATTTAACTTAGACTCGAAAATACGAGTTTTAGTTAAAAATTAATATAACAATTCTTTAAATAATACATTTTAAGTTTTTTTAAAAAAATTAATAATATTAGTTAAAATTTTTAATAATAACACAAATTTAAAATTAAAATAAATTTTTAAAAATTAAGAAAATTTTAAATTTTAAATTAGAAATAAATCCAAATATATAATATTATTTTATTTATAATTTATTTTTAATTAAATAGTTTCAAAATAATACCTTTTGTAATATTTTTAAATTTTAAATTTTAAATTTTATTATATTTTATTTTAAATTATTATTAATTAATATTTACTCTGAATAAAACATACTATTGAAAATAAATGTTTTCGATGAGCGAAATGTAAAAGTCTTTATTTGTTTTTTTGATAATCAACATTACTTAGAAGTCCAAAATTTGATCTTGAAATTTCTCTCTCGTTTAAACTATAAAATTTGCCCGAGAAAGTTTAACTCAGATCGCCGCTGATTCGATTCTTCGCTCTGGTTTTTTTCTCAAACGTCATACTTCAGAAAAATCAAATCTTTTCGCGGCGACGAATTGTTTTTGTCTGTCTGGTGGCTTACGAAGCGTTGGATTGGTGCGGAAACACTTTTAGGGTTGGGGATTTCAAAGAAGAATGTCTTCTTCTTCTTCTTCAATAATTACACCAGAAGACGTTCTTGAATCTCTTATGAATGATGGGACTATCGATTCTCTCCGATTGAAGATCATCAATCAGCTCAAAGCCAATGTAATTTCATTCTCTCCTTCAAAACCTAATTTATAAAATCTTCACAAAAGATTGTTTTCTGGGTTTAGATTACTTCTATGATTTGGATTTGATTCGATAGTATGTGGATGAGTTAGTTGTTTTTTTGTGATAAAATTCAGACCATATGCTACAACATAAGATCTTGCCATTGTCAGATATGGGTTAACTATTTCTGTTTTGATTTTAACAGGAAGAGTTGAAGAGCACAACCATTAAAATGGCAGAGGAGAGTAAAGTTCTTAACACACCTGGTGCTGAGAAACAAACTAAACGAGAACTCTTTGATGCTCTTCGCCAAGAACTTGAGTAAAGATTCTTCTCTGTTTCCTCTTTCATAAACTCTAACATTGATTCTGGTTTGTTAGGTTTCGCAAACTACGAGCATATATAGATATCGGTTTTGCGTGATTCCTAACTATTAGCTCCCAGCTAACTTTAGAGCTGACTGACTGATATAGGCTTAATAGTCTTATGTTCTTTAGAATAGATATTCTTCGCCTGGTTTGATCTTGTTGTCGAATTATTTTGAAAAGAAGTGTTCATGGAATATTAAACCATGTTTCTTGGCTATGTGGGCAGAGGTCCAGTGCTAGAGAAGGCGTCAAAATCTGTTTGGGAGTTGATTCTTGAGAAAGATGGGTTAGGGAAAGAGATAAATGAAACCGTTGAGCGTGTCTTTTGTCGTCTAAGCGGCCGAGAACCGCCCTTGTTTCCTTCATCAAACGTGGAAACCCCAATGGAGATAGAGCAAAAGAAAGAGACGGAGGCAAAGGAGAATAATAGCTCAAAGACAAAACCAAAGAAAAGAAGTCTTAGCGAGGTGAATTCCTTTGAAGGGATTGATGAAGTTGCAACAACAACGAAGAAGAAGCAAGGAGACTCCTCAATTGTAGCTTTAGAATCTGGTATGAGACACTGATTCATGTTATGTTGTTTTGAGTCTTTTGATCTAATTTTGGTGTTTTATTGGTACCATTGCTCTCCAGAGCTATCTATTAATATAATATTAAAGAAAAAAAGACTACAAGAATTCTCTTAAGGACAGTCATGTAAAGAAAGCTACATGTTCTTGTGCTATGCCTTTGTCATGGAAACACCACCAGACAAATTCATGTTCGTACAAAACTATGATGCAAAAAGTTAATTTATGAAAATTTATAATATACCTTCTTAACGGAAGACATTGTTTTTTCCGGAACTACTCTTCTTCACAAGGAACCGTAAACCATCAAAATTAGTTTTAAAGCAGTCGAAGTTTGCGTCAAACCATACTCTAAACAAAAACGAAGGCAGTTTTCAAAAATAACACCAGTAATTTTATTTTTTTTCAATAACATAAAAATAAATTTAAAAAAAATACCAAAAAAACTAAAATAGAATTTTAAATCCTAAAAACGAAATCATAGAAAACAAACTTAAATCTTACAACCAAACTGTAAACCAAAAATATTAAATCCAAACCCAAATAAATAAATTGTCCTCTTTTAAAAAATCATCATTCTATATATTATTGCACAATTTTTCAAAATAACACTTTTCTAATTATTTGTTCCAAATCTACTATCATAAATTTAATATTCTTAACACAAATTTAATATTAAAATGTCTTAAAACAATTTTCTATTACAAAAAAATTTAAACCCTAAATTAGAAAACAATATTTTAATTTTATTTGTAAATTATTTATGATAAATAATATTTTAATTTTATTTATAATTTATTTATGATAAATAATATTTTTAAATAAAATTTATGTTATTTTTGGAATTTTAATTTTATTTAGATTTGGAACAAAAAAAATGTGCTATTTTATAATCTTACTCTATATTATTAAAGAAAAATTATCCAAACTAGATTTTAGAGTTTTAACACCACTAAAATTGTTTCAAATTATCGGATAGGTTGATGGGTTCTCATGTACATTTTTAGAGTTATTTCATACAATATATTTTTAATTTGTAGTTTTATTTTTTTATGCATTTAAAATTATTTCAGATAATTAATTGAGCAATTCTTTAAAATAGCACTTTAAAAAAATTATTTCAAAATAGAGTTTAAATTTTCAATAATATCACAAATTTAAGATTAAAATACATTAAAACTTTATTTTAATAGAAAATATTAAATCTAATTGAAAAAAGAACCCAAATATAATGTTTCAAATTTATATAATTGATTTAGCGTAAATAAGTATTACATAACTATTTATGTTATTTTTAAAATTTTAATTTTAGAATATTAGATTTAGATTAAAAACTTTAAAATATGATATTTTAGAATAACTATAATTAATTTGATATGTCAATTTACGTAGAATACTTTACATTTTGTCAATAATGTATTATTTTTACATGTGTACTGAAGTGTTCATTTTCTTTTATATCAAAATCTAATTATATAAATTTTAAATTTAGGAAATTAATTATACTAAACATATAGCTAAAATAGAAGAAAAAATATCATGACGATCAATTAATTTATTCAGTTTTATTAATTCGGTTTATATGTACTGAAAACCAAATTTATTATTGTAATTGTCATATTAATGACTTATCGGTATATAATAATTTTTTACGTATTTATTATTTTTAATGACATAGAATCATTTTTAAACTCAATTTTAATTTAATATATAATATAGACTAAACCTAGAAACAATAAAACTCTTAAATCACATATAAAGACATTCATGAAACATTCTGAATTAGCCTATGTATTTGACTAGGTTCTGCTTGCAATTCGTGATATACATTTGAATCACGTCACTCGGATCGAGAATGGTTGCGGTATAGGTACACTCACTTGCCTCATATGTAATTAGTAGAATTTTGAGGTTAAAAAAGGTTATTGTTGAGATCCATTTACCTAAAAATATGCTTAAAGATATAAGCAAGAGTTTAAGTTAATAGAATAATTATAGTGAAATTGCGTTTTTTTATGTCCAAATCAAAATGAAACAAGTCTATTATATAGAGTATGAACTATGTTGAATTTTGGTATTAAAAAAATAGTTTACTCTGAAACAATTGAGCTCAAATAATGGGGATGGAAAATATCAAATCCCAAGAACCAATAATAGCACAACCACGTGTCCCAAACCTTAATCACCCAATCACTTTGCGCCACGCGACACTTCCATGTGTGATTCAGCCTGATTCAAGACAATTTAACAACCACATATTTAACATTCTCTTCAACACATAGTTTAAAGCGATTCAACTTTTTGATATTTTTTTCAGCCAATCCATTGTAAATAGTCTTACTATCAAATCCAATGAGACTTATAGATTTTTAAAATTTAAACAGAGGTAGAAAATACAAAATGTAGGTTCACAAAAGGATTTCGTAGATAAAACTTAGTTAGAATCTGACGGCTAAATAAAACGTCCTTGAGATGTGACAGTATTTACTAAATCCCAGGAGGATGCCTTGTCCATTTACATTTTCCACGTGTAAACTCGTGCGCTTTTCTTTGATACCAAACTCGTGCGCTTATTCGATTCCCAATTCGTGGTTTTATCCATTGAGCTGATGCCACGTCATAGAAATGACAAATAGAACTGATATGTTTGTCAACCATTGGTCACGTAGATAGAAATTTGCGGCGTCAGCAAGCCACGTTGGCGTCCATTTCACTTGTAGGTTGTAGCTACTCTGTATATTTTCAGCATTTCTATAGCGCTTTCTGTTTTCGGGGACTCCGATCTGAGTTGTTAGCAATGGTGAAACTAAATCCTAACTTCGTCTCTCTCATTCTGATTGGTCTTGTCGCAATCGTCTCTGCTGAAGTTATCTTCGAGGAGCGATTCGATGGTAGCTACATTTCTCTCTGTTTCTCTATAGATTACGTTTGCGATCGCTATGTTTATTCGTTTTCGATACGATCATCGCCTCATGCTATCACTGATATCATCGTTTCAAATCGATTGAACTATTTTCCGATTTTTTTTTGTTAGAATTGCGATAGATCTATTAATTTGTGCATTCTTCTGTTTTACTTAGTTGATTTGGTTTCGAAAATCTGATCAGTGGTCGATGATTAAACCTCTTTGTGGCGGCGTTCTAGAATTTGACAGAATACGGATTTGGAAAATCGTAAACGTGTAAGCGACTGCTTACGTGCGGGAAACTATAGCATGATTGCTTATATGTTCGCTAAAGTGAGCACGGCTTGTTAGTTCAGTGATGATTACGTTCAGTAACGAAAACCAATCATTAGAGTTCTTATCTGATATTTCTTATGATTTGTTCCATTTTTGTGTCTGTTTCGTAAGATGGGTGGGAGAACAGATGGGTAAAATCCGACTGGAAGAAAGATGAGAACACTGCTGGGGAGTGGAACCACACATCTGGCAATTGGTCTGGTGACGCTAACGATAAAGGTATTCTGATGTTGATTCATTAGTTCTCGAACAATTTATATGTAAATGTTGTTATGCTTTATGTTGCAGTTATCACACTCTCTTGCAGGTATCCAGACTAGCGAGGACTATAGATTCTACGCCATATCAGCTGAGTTCCCTGAGTTCAGTAACAAGGACAAGACACTAGTGTTCCAATTCTCTGTCAAGCACGAGCAGAAACTTGACTGTGGTGGTGGCTACATGAAGCTTCTTAGCGATGATGTTGACCAGAAGAAATTCGGAGGAGACACCCCTTACAGGTTCATTTTCTGCTCTATTCTCCATTTCTATAACAAAACATTAGACAATAAAAACATTACGCTTTGATCTTCTTTTATATGCAGCATCATGTTTGGCCCTGATATCTGTGGCTACAGCACTAAGAAAGTGCATGCTATTCTTACCTACAATGGAACAAATCACCTGATCAAAAAGGAGGTTCCATGTGAGACCGATCAGCTCACTCATGTCTACACATTCATCCTCCGTCCAGATGCTACTTACAGTATTCTTATTGACAATGTTGAGAAGCAAACTGGTAGCCTGTACTCTGACTGGGATCTCCTTCCACCAAAGAAGATCAAGGATCCAAGCGCCAAGAAGGTAACTAGCTTCATTCCAAGAACTATAACTTATGATTGATAGCATTTCTCATAAAAACTGAGTCTCTATTTTACTACAGCCTGAGGACTGGGACGACAAAGAGTACATTAGTGATCCGGAAGACAAAAAGCCAGAGGGATATGATGACATCCCGAAGGATATTCCAGACACTGATGCAAAAAAGGTCTGAATCATTTTTTCCGTCATTGATGCAAAAACCAATCTAAATTACTTGCTGGGTTTTAATTTGGATCCTTTTGTGTGTGTTTTTTTAGCCTGAGGACTGGGATGATGAAGAAGATGGTGAGTGGACCGCACCGACCATTCCTAACCCTGAGTACAAGGGTGAATGGAAGCCTAAGGTTTTTTTTTGGCTATCAAACAGAGTTTTTAAAGATGGTTAAAACTATATTTCTTTCTTCTCACGTGTTATTCATATTGTTCTTTAGAAAATCAAGAACCCTAACTACAAAGGCAAATGGAAGGCTCCAATGATTGATAACCCAGGTAACTATTATCTGTACGACCATTTATATTCAACTGAAGATAATTTAATTAGTTATGGATGTAACAATTGAATCAAATATTACTACAGACTTCAAGGATGATCCAGAACTCTATGTCTTCCCCAAATTGAAGTATGTTGGAGTGGAGTTGTGGCAGGTAATAAAGAACAATATAACTCATCACATATTCACATATCAACATTTGTTTTTCGTAAAGATTAAAGACATTTGGTAATCATAGGTGAAATCTGGATCGTTATTCGACAATGTCTTGGTCTGCGATGACCCAGAGTACGCTAAGAAATTGGCCGAGGAAACTTGGGGAAAGCTTAAGGATGTATGTTATATTTTTGTTTTTGTTTGCTCTTTGTTTTCACCATGAAAGAAACTTTGGCTTATAAAATCAGTTTTGTACAGGCGGAGAAAGCATCATTTGACGAAGCTGAGAAGAAGAGAGAAGAAGAGGTAATAAATAAATAATTAACAAAAAATTTCTCTAATCCAAATAAGTTTCGTAATGTATATATTTATTTCAGGAATCAAAGGATGCTCCTGGTGATGATACTGACGTAAGAGTCTCTCAAAAAGTTTCAGAAATTCGATATATTATTAAACTCTCAGATTTGTGATATATTAAAATTGGTTATTCATATATAGGCTGAGGATGATGACAATGAAGGAGATGACTCCGACACTGAATCTAAGTCAGAAGAAACCAAGGAAACTTCAGACGACGATGATGCCGTTGCTGCTCATGTATCTGTCTTCTTCTCTATCTCTATTGTTTTTAGTTTCATTAATGGCTGTGTGATTATGTTTTTTTTATTATTATTACAGGACGAGCTCTAAGCAAAAGGATGAAGACTTTAAGGACCCAAAAACTTCTTTTTTTTAAGTGATTTTTTTAGCTTTAGTATTTGTTGGGATGTAGAACCTTTTTTAGCTACCAAAAATATGGTGAAATTGATGTTGCACCTTTTGACGAAATCCTCATCTTTCTCTCTCTCTTTCTCTCTCTATCTCTCTCTCTCTTCTTGCTCTCTCTCTCTCTCTCGCTCTCTCTCTCTCACTCTCTCTCTCTCTCGCTCTCTCTCTCTCTCGCTCTCTCTCTCTTGCACTCTCTTTCTCTTGCTCTCTCTCTTGCTCTCTCTCTCTTGCTCTCTCTCTTGCTCTCTCTTTTGCTCTCTCTCTCGGCTCTCTCTCTCTCTTGCTCTCTCTCTCTTGCTCTCTTTCTTTCTCTCTCTTTCTCTCTTTCTTTCTCTCTCTTTCTCTCTTTCTTTCTCTCTCTTTCTCTCTCTCTTTCTCTCTTTCTTTCTCTCTCTTTCTCTCTCTCTTTCTCTCTTTCTTTCTCTCTTTCTTTCTCTCTCTTTCTCTCTTTCTTTCTCTCTCTTTCTCTCTCTCTTTCTCTCTCTCTTTCTCTCGCTCTTTCTCCCTCTCTTTCACTCTCTCTAAGCTAATTTCATATGCGTGTGCCTATCACAAACTCATGCAAATATTTACATCTTAACTTTTTCGAGACAAGAATATGTATTCACTTGTATCAACAAAAAACTTGCCAAAATAGTTCGATGTCTTTTCTTAATGTTACGCAATGTACATAAATGTCTTTAGTTTTAAAGTCAATATCATTAAAATATGCCTTATGTTAAAAGTGTTTAAAGAGGAAAATTGTTCAAAGTAGAATCATTGAGTAGATTTCTAAATCTCTGATATATTATTTGAGAATTTTTTTAACAAAATAACTTTATTAATAACAAAAATATTTTAATTAAGGTAGGGAATCGAGCAAGGATATACTTTGCTTCAAAAGGATATCAAGTGGCCCGTAGGTTGGCAGGTCGGTCCGCAGGTAAAGCTTTTTTCCGGCAAATCTTTTACATGTTTTGGGGCTTTTCACTCCATAAATCGACATGGTGCCTAAGAAAACTGAAAAATAAAAATCAAATCTTTCTCAATAAAAATCAGGGACCATAATATTGTGGAGTGGTAACAGACAAAATTTTTGGTAGAGACATCGTAGATTCTCATTACAAAGCCTTTCTTTACGCTGAAATTAATGTCAGTGGCACTAACGGCGAAGTAATGTCCGGCCAGGTTTAGTTTTAGCCTTTTCCTTCTTTTTCCCGATTCAATATGGAATTCATCGATTTCAATGCAACAAATCGAATTTTTGAGATTGTTCTTGTGTGGTTTTCAGTAGGAATTCCACTGAAAAAACTTTTTCTTCGTTTGAACTTCAAGAAAGAGGAAGGCAAAGGTAGAAAGAAGAAGAAGAATGATTTTTTTTTTAACTCTAATTTAAAAACGAGATCGTTTTGCTTGAAGCTTAAAACGAAGTCATTTAGTATTGCACATTAATCTAGTATTTGTCACAATATCGGCTGACTCATTATTTTTGACGGTTTACTAACACCGTTAACAGATTTGTTAAAAAAGACACATGAAGTAAATTCGTGTAAAAAATTCAAATTTTATATATGTTCGTGATATTACGTACTGCTGCTAAATTTGGATTCAAATATACACAACAATAATTGTTCAAGTTGATTTAGGTTTTTTTCCCATATTACACCTATTGACATTGAGAGAACTGCCATCAATTCAAACAAATCAAACATGCGTCCGTCCATTTTTTTAAAATATATATATATATATAATTAAAAAACATGTATAATTAATATATATATATATATATTTTAAAGATTGTATCACTTCTATCTTTATTTCAGAGATCTAGAGTTTGATTTCATTTTCTTTCGTATAAATATGTTAAATATTGATATGAAAATATTAAATTATTAGATCGGTATGTTGTGTTCAAGTGATAAAAAAAATATATTCGAAACGATATATTTTTCTTTTTCTTATAATCTGTGGTTCTGAAAATATTCAATACTTGAATTGACGATTATTTTCTATTATAATCGACTTAGAGTTAGGCTAATTTTATAAAATATTGTTTCATCTCCATTATACTTGCGATGTTTTCCCTCTGGATCTCCTTGTTTAGAAAAAAAATGAAATTTGAAATCTAAAAAAATAAAAAGCTAAATTTAAAGAGCAAAACGGAAAAATGACAAAAGTAAGATGTTAGTGGTGAATTTGTGCTACAGACTTAAATTCAGCCTTCTTACTATTTCAACTAGTTTATTTTCATAAGTGAAAATTTACGTTACAAAGATATAGACCAAATGGAATATTTTGAAATATAAACAAAATATAAGGAAAAATTTTAAGTAAAAAGGGATTTTTAAAAGTGTATGTATCTATTTATGTAAATGCATAAGTTTTTTTAAATATTTAATTATCTATTTCAAAATTTATTATGATTTTGATAAATAATAAAATCTTTCAATGAATCATCAATTTTTAATCCTAATGTTATTTTTAACCAAAAATAAAAAAAATTACGTTACAAAATATAACGTTGCGACGATAGATACATCATATAAACGAGCATTAATTTTTGAAATTATTATCTTCCTGGTCCATTTTCTCTAACTTATTAAATCAAATTAATTCAGATTGCTTCATGTTTTTCTATTTTTTTATTTTTCATATTTCAAATCCATGTAACTCAACTTTATATCCTATTATTTAGTTTAGGTTTTTATCTTTTAATTTTTTCATTATTCCTTTGAAAGCACTTTATTTCTCGATTGTAGTATCATCATGGAAATATTTCTAAATGTTTTTGTAGGGAAGAAAATACAAACTTATATTTCAAAAGCATATAATATTAGGGTTACTTATACAATGTAAAATAAAAAAACATCATACCAAAACGGAAACATTTTAATACACACCACAACACAAGGCACTGATGAAATAGATCACAGCCGTTGGTTCCAGGTTGGCATCAATGACATAACCATAGGGAATCCTTCCATTCGTTATTCGCCACGTCAGTACTCCAGCTCGATCAATTGACACGTGTATTTTTAAAAATTCTCTTATTTTCTTCACATTTGTGTATTCGAATCGATACGAAAGATCGGATCTTTCTTCCGTTTCTTCTTTTTTTTTTGTTCCGAGAGATCAGTGAGGGATACGTCGAAACCATGTTTTTGTTCGATTGGTTCTATGGAATTCTTGCATCGTTAGGGTTATGGCAGAAAGAAGCGAAGATCTTGTTTCTCGGACTCGACAATGCCGGAAAAACTACGCTACTTCACATGCTCAAAGACGAGGTTTCGTTTTCTTCTCGATCCTTACTTGTTCGGATCCCTGTTTCTCTGTAGTTTCTATGTTTATCTGATTAAGAGGATTATTGGTAGTGATAAGTTTTGTAAACGATGATTTGTGTATAGATCTAATTAAGGGGGAATTATTTACAGTGGTTAGATTTTTGATTGAGATTGTGCATCTGAGATTTTGTGTTGTGTTGATGTATTAACAGAGATTAGTTCAGCATCAGCCTACTCAACATCCAACGTCTGAGGAACTTAGCATTGGCAAAATCAAATTCAAAGCTTTTGACTTGGGAGGCCATCAGATTGCTCGAAGAGTTTGGAAAGATTACTATGCCAAGGTTACTTTCTCTCTCTCTCTATCTCTCTCTCTTAGCAAGTCTTGTTTTTGAAGATGTAATATTGATTTTGTTTTCCTCTTATGAACAACCCATTATTATGTTTTCTTTAGCCCCTATTGGATCCATGAGAGCTTGGTGTTTCGAGCTCTTTTGTTTAGTAGCTAAGCATACATTTTCATTACCTTTTTGTCTTTTTAATAGTTTCTGCACTTTCTGAAATTCTTAAATTTAATGATTGTAGTTAACATCATAATAGAAACTTAGATGACATCACAATCTACAGGTTGGTTATATTTATTTGTTTCAAGATGTTTCATTGGTCTTGCTCTGGTGTAATTTGTGAACATTGACGAATTGGCAAAGAAGTGTTTTACATATCTGTTTCCTTAGTCCTAGCCAGTTAGTGATGATATGTTTTGGACCTTTGGGTATAAAGATTATCTTGGAGACGTATTTCTTGGTAGTCTAGTTTCTTCTTGTTACATTAGAATGCAAGTTACGCGTATCTGATATACGATAGTAGATCGTGATATATGATTGTAGAGTTGTTTATATGAAATGAAAATTGTGTTTATTGGTCTATTAATGGAATGCGTAAAAAAAACTTGGTAGTCTCTTTGCTGATAAACACTTTTTGATTCTAAAGGTGGATGCAGTTGTTTATCTCGTGGATGCTTGTGACAAGGAGAGATTTGCAGAGTCAAAAAGAGAGCTAGACGCTCTTCTATCGGATGAAGCACTTGCAACAGTCCCTTTTCTGATTCTTGGAAACAAGATTGATATTCCGCATGCAGCATCAGAAGACGAGCTTAGGTATCACTTGGGTCTCACCAACTTTACCACCGGTAAGGGAAAAGTCACACTTGGAGACTCTGGTGTTCGCCCGCTCGAGGTCTTCATGTGTAGCATTGTCCGTAAAATGGGATATGGCGAAGGATTCAAATGGCTCTCTCAGTACATCAACTAAAAGACTACATCATAAAATTGCTCTCTTTTTCATATATCAAACCAAACTTAAAGATTTCCGTACAATTTGTCTCTTTTTTGAGCTAAGAGATTTGTGAATGATGATATAACATCCATGATAAAACTCTTTTCTCCTTTTTTGTTTTTGTAGTTTTCTGTTTTTTTATTTAATATATAAGTTTGGTTACTTGCATTTTCAGAACTTTCATGTCTCAGTCGACAGCTTGTTTTATCGAAACCATCATTCCAATTTCCAAATTTAGACCACCAACTTTCATATAGTGGGTGCATTACACACCCTAAATATATTCACCATCTATTCACCATGGATGTTCCTAAATAGTTATGACTTTGGCTAATATATGCAATGTTGCTTTTTAGTTGTCGAAGACATTCAGATGCATTTTGGGGCTTTAAAGTCTCATGTTCTGTGTGCACTCATGACGTTGATTTTGTTTTCAGTGTTTTCAGATTCCTCTGCGCTGGCTGGCGTCATCGTGGGCGCAAGGCTTTTGGTTCAGAGAACTGTGTTCTGTTTCAACAACAACCTGGTAAATATGATCGATGACAAAAACGCGTAAAGACACTCTTTTAACAGGTCTAAAATGAAGCCTTCAGACTAAACGGAAGAGGTGAATTCAAGGTTCCACTTGAAGATACAGACAGGTTCGGTCGCGGTGACAGAACTTGTGCTTAGATGCGTTAAGTCATGTCTGATTTCGTGTTTTACAATCGAGCTACACTGAGAGATATTAGGAACATCCTCTGTGGTGGATGAAGCTCCTCTTTCACACGAGGTTTTTAACGAATTTCAACAACTTTCATTCTTCAATAGAACCTATAACCATGAACTTGTTTTGTGCTTGGTTGGGTCATACAGGGAACTTCAATGTGGGAGAATATGTTCTAGGACTGTTGTTTTGGCAAAGTTCATTGGACTTCTTTCTTTGTTATGCTCTGGTTATCCTGTGAAGCCTCCTTTTGTCAATGACAATTCTGTGGAAACCAAACAAGAGCGACAGAGAATGTAGCAATGAAATTTTCTCATCATTTCTCTAAGTGCACTCTCTGTGGAGGTGAATGCGGCCATAAAAACTAACTGGCTCTTGTCAAAATCATCCAAATTCATCATCTCTGTTTTCGTTTGTCTATCTTTTTTTATTTATTAGACTGAAACAAAAGATTTTCACTCCTAAGCTTTTCCCAGACGGTCTCAATCCTACCTATAGGAAAGCTACGGTTAAGTATACCTTTAGATTTCAAAGTTTGACCAAATATTTACACTTTCTCCTTTGTTTCAAATTTATGATGGCTTGTTAAGTGTCGACGCTGAGGTTTCTGTGGAATGGCACTTAGGCTTCTTCTTCAACTTCTTCAGGTTATCCATGCGGGAGACCTGCACAAATATTTCCTCATGTTAGATTCCAAGTTATCTGTTAAAATTCATGCTTTCCAGACCAAAGGCAAATTTTCAATCACATATCTTCTCAACAAATTCCGCTCTTAAAGATATCTTCAAACTCACATTTCTAAGGCTTGAAACCTGAAAGTTTTTTGACTAAAAAGCCCGGTTTAAATTACCAAATGAAAGATAAGGGCTTTCATGAGAGATACTTACAATGTGAGATTTCCACTGGACTGCCTCTATACTACTGTCATGTGGAGGAAGATCACGAACATGTCGAAATATGTGAATCAGCACTGCAGCATCGAGGGCAGCATACTCTAGCTGCATAATCCAGCTATTGTCAGATTCAATTATTACGATTTCACCCTCTCCACCATCGAGGGTGGCCTCTAATTATATAACCATTTTGTCCCTTCATAATCTAGACAACGAAATTCCCAGCAGTTTTTCTAGTGTCAGTTAGGTCTAGCTGAACAGATAGTGAATAAGATTTAATACCTGCTTCTGGGTCAAAGGCCGTTGTTCCCAGTTGCTATTGCGTCTTGTTTTGTTCAAACTCACTCCCAATATTTTCTGATACAGAACAAAGAGATCGAACGAGATGAATAAGTTAAATATATTCCTTTCAAAATGGTTACTCGGATGTAATGGCAAAAGATTTTGTGAAGTAAGAGCTAGATAACAAAAGACAAGCAACCTTACTTTTGTTAGCCCTGATAAACCACCGCATGGTTCTTTGAAAACATTTTGAATGTCTAGCAACATGTCATAGCGTTTGAAACATTCCAGATCCCCATATGAAAGCGCCAATTGTCTGATGTCACATTGAAAATTGTAACCTGAGGATAATTCATGGTCACATTGATGCTGCCTAGTCAGAGAACATAGGCAGAAAAAGATGATAGAGGCCTCATATACCGAGCTTTAATGTTCTATTCGATTGCAAAATCTGACTAATGCAGTTGTCCAGAATTTCAGAGGCGTCATTGTAAAGCTTTATCAAGTCCAATACGAAAACTTTGCTATCAGATCCAATTTGCATGATTGAAACCTGAACACAAGATTGGCACAACAGGAATAAGAATATTACAGAATCTTAGAGAATTAGAAGAGACTACGAGTAATTACCTTGTTTGGTTTACTGCCTTTGGTATAATTGGGTTTCCATTCACAGTCAACACCCACAACTCTACATCCTTCAAGAAAAGTAGTTGCATTTCTCAACTCATTGACTCCATCAACCCAAACTACATCTTCCACAGCTAGATCCTTGAGATGTAGAAAGCGTGTGCCAACGAAACCAATCTCGGCCTCTTAGCAACATTAAGAATACCATTGTAAACTTCTTATCGTTTTAAACATACTAGGAAAGTTCAATGCAATAATATATACCTTGTGCTTTTGGAAGACCTTCAAGTGAATATCGATCACACAGTTCATCAACCTTCTCGGAGTACCCAGCTTCCATTGCCAAGTATACCTTTAAAACTCAAAAGACCACCAGCACTTTAGCAAAGCAGATGATGATATAGAAACAATAAACCGTATGAATATAAAAAACGTCCTTAGAGATTGATTTTTGTGCAACAAGAGCTAACCAGATAATCGAGGAGCTGTCTGTCACCTTTTGCCTTTATTTCAGCAACATCCCAACATGCTTTTTCAGCTAGATCCTTTAGTGCACTGCACATTAATTAGAAAAATATCATATTTTAGTGTTATTTCGGCATATGATCTCATACCCTCTGCTGACTTGCTGGTGCTGTATAGACCATATCCAAAACAGGTCAAAGAAAAAGCTGTATACTGTTTTCAAATGAGAAGCTAATGCGAGTGTAACAACCTTTCTTTACACTTGTAACACAAATCGGGAAAATCCTGCTGGAGATTGTTCTTCTTTATGACATTATAGGCCTGCTTTAGCATATTCCTTGCGCCATATGCTTGGACAAGAATGCATAAACTAGGCTTCCCCATGAATGTAGCCCATTTCTCTGCAGCTTGGAAGTCTTTATCCTCAACCATTTGTTGAAGAAAGGTTTCTCCAGGGAAGCGGAAAGAAAAATGCTCTAACATACACACGGCTGTCATGAAAGATTTCGATTTGATCAAATCAGAAATGTATTGTTCCAGAAATGCAGTTCCACGAGCAAATCCATGCCCATGCCAAACTTCTGACGCAGACAAGGCTTCATCGATGCTTGTTAACCCAACATCAAATACTTTAAGAGTATGCACCATTACTTTCTCATCATAAGCTAAAGATCCTCCAACAGTAAAAAGGAAGAATCGAGCAGCTAGTCTTCTAGCAGAAGTAACGTCTTCTTGACTTGCTGGTGCAGAAGCTGTTTTGAAGTAGCGGCGAAGAGCTGATATTACCAAATGACTAAAGCCTTCGCCGTATATCCCAAACACGGGAAGCACATTTAGGCACTGAATAATGAAAGTGGCAGGCCCTGGTTTGGGGTTATTGGCCAGAACCTGATGAACTCGATACTGCAAAGCTTGGAACTTTTTTGTTGCCTTGCAGCTACCTGAAATATCGATTCAATGTTAATAAATTAGAAAACAAATTCACACAATTGGGACATCAAAAAGCAGGACTTACCATGAATATAGCATTCTTTGAGAAGATATAAGAACACAACCGGAGATACAAAGGTTAAATCTGAAAAGGCATGTAAACAAAGAGTTCCGTCTGATTCAAAAGCAACGGTTTCCTCATCTTTTACACCCGAAAGAGCTTCTTCAGAACCCAATCCCATCCAAGATAAATGCAAAAGACAATTTGATATGTCTACTCACTTCTCAGTAAAAAAGTCCTAATGTTTCGTAAGAAAAATGAAGGAAGAATCAGGCAGATACGATATGATCTATGCATTAGAAAAACGAGATATTATGATTCTAACGTGGAAAACTATACACTAAAATCTAATTCCAGAGTTTTCGCGATAAAGCCGTAACTAAAAGCTTTGAAGGGAAAAAGAGAGAGATTAACAAAAACAACGGCAAATCCAAATATGGCACAATGGCTTTTGTGATCGACATTTGAACACATACTTTCTGGGAAAATTCAATTGGTTTTTCGCCGGAGAGACGTACCGGCAAGCAGCGGGCACTTAGAGGAAAAGGGAAGAAAAACAGGATTTTTGGGGTAATGAGACGGGACTTCGGTTTCCCCACCTTATTTTTTCCCTTTAACGGCAAAACGCCGTCTGTTGACTCCGTTACGTTCTATGAAAGTTAGGAGGCGTTCTATTTGGAAAAAAATGTCTATTTCAAACCCCAACAAAAATATTTCATACATTTGTAACATTGATTATTAAAAATTTATGAGTAAATATTCTAAAATATACTTTTTAAGTCTTTGTTGTAATCTAAAATTAAAATTTTAAAATACCAAAAAATATTATATAAAGAATACTTTTTTATTCTAAATAAATTATTTAGACATGAAATATATTGGATATTTATGTTTGTGATACAAATATAAAAAAATGTTCAAAAACATTACTCTTTACTTTAGCTATGTGTACGTTGAGACGAGCAAATCAATTTAATCCTTATCCTTGTTCCAAAATTTGCCCATCTACATTAAACGGTGATCCAATTTTCGGTCTCCTAATTTCCATCAATAATATTGTTTTATTCAATATTAAACATAATATTATCTCAAAACTGTAGATTAATATATTTATAAAACATTAAATATTCCAAAAACTAGCTTCAGATACTCCACAATTAATCTACGGTTTTCTTGGTAGTCGTCTTAAGCTCACTCCGACCATCCGACTTTAGTTCAAGAAATCCTTCAGCAGTTGAAGAGAGCAGACAATAGATGATTGATACGACAACACAGAGCAAAACCATATCCTTCTACTCAAGCTGTTTCGTCCAATCAAAGTGTTCCCATTCCCGGACAAAGCTCAAAACCGCCTTCTTCTGGCTCTCAACCGACTCTTGCCTTCTTCTTCTGTACATATCTTCTTCTGGCAATTCCAGCATTCCTCTGATTACATTCAGTCCAAGATTGCTGTTGAACTGTTGCTCGTCGTCTATCACGTGAACAAACCCTTTGTCTAGACCAAACTCGACGTGGAAGTAAGGGAAATCCTTTGGTATAGAGTTCCTTAGACCTTTCACGCTAGTGTCAATAAGCTTCTTTGCATTGTGCTGACTCCATTCACTCTCGGCTTCATCAATAGCCTTTTTGAAGTAAAGAGGACCTTCTTTTGCTATGTCCCGAGGAATTGGGATACATTCGATCAGACAATGGCGACGTTGCTGAGACAAACCAATCACTGTCTCCAGAAACACAGCATCTTTTCCTTCTTTCGCATACATCATTACAAGACATTTTTTGAAATTACGAATCTCAACCCAAACATTGTCGTCAACGCTTCTGCTGGCTGCCTCGTGCTGTGATGCAGTAAAGAACATTCATCAATACAAGAAGCAATTTAACGTCAAGTACAGAGATGCATATACATACCTGCATTGGCAAGATACAGCAATGGCCTGGGACAAGGGGCTGATGTTGCGGTAACATTAGATATGTGAAGTTTGCAATCGAGACAACTAAATGTTTCGGCCGCTTTGGGTTCTCAAAACAAAAGAGACATCGTTCTTGCTGAGTCAAGATACGTTTCACGCGGTTTTCCCTTTCAGGAATGTTACTGGAAGATTCCCGCTTCCTGGACTTTTTGCTTGGAGCGTCACCATAGTCATACTCATCATCAGCAGCTTGATTAGATGTTTTGTACTGTTTGTTCTGCATTATGCTTCTGGCTAAATGCGTATCCGTATTATCATCTTCTTTCTTCTTTTTACCCGTCATATCTTTTATAGTATACCTACTGAGTAACAAAAACAGGAATTACAAAACCAGAAAGATTTGACACAAAAAAGAAAAGCCCTAAACAGCTCAGAAATAAATGTGAACTTACGTTGCTGCAGTTCTAATGCAGTGTTCTTTGGATGAATTGTCTCTCACTGCTTCCCTTGCTTTCAACCTCTCTGCTTCTTCCTGTGAAAATCAAGAGAATTCGTTTCAGAAGCAACCAGGTAAAACAGCTGAAATAGATTATACGTGGGAACTAAGTTCTAAAACCATCAGGAAAGGGACTCAGACACAAGATATTATAATGATGTGGAACAAAAAACATAAATTATCTCACCATAAATTTCTCGGCTTCTTCAGGTTTCCCTTTCATACGGAGCTGAAGGGCTTTAGCAGCCAGTTGATTCACACTTAAAGTTTCGCTACTGGGAAGAGTTCTCTCACCATCAGTTTTGGTCTCCGATGGTAATGTTTTCCGCTCCACATAACCTTTGTGATCTCCAAGGGTCTCTATGGGAGACACTGAATCATTGTTTTGCTTAGAAAGCACTTCTTTCATGAAGTTTCCATCATTGGAAAACTTATTCAAGTGAGATGCAGCTTCAGATATCAGCTTCGAGTTTTCGTTTCTATGAATTTGGCCCTTTCTCTTTCCCCAGGATAATGACGGGTCGGCTTTGGGGGCTCTCAATACACGATGACGCAGCGAATCATCCTTCAAATAGTCCCGACCATTACCCTTTAAATAAAACACGACAAGAAGTCAGAATATTGCCTGTCACACTTCCCAGTGTGAAACAGTACTAAATTAAAGAACATCAAAAGTAACATAAACGGTTCAAGTACTTTCTCAGAAATCCTTTCTGGTTTATTTTCTGTATAATTCTCTTCATTTTTCCCTTTTCTTCTAATATTTATGGCATTCAAATGGGCACGTGATGGAGCTGCTCTTTGAGATGCCACAGACTCAACAAGCTTACCAAGAGAACCCCATCGTTCTCCAGCGACCTACATAACCCTTAAATGATAAGGCAAAATACTCAAAACCGAAGAGACCATGCTTAATAATAACACTGTAAATAAATACGAAACTTACTTCCTCAAGCCTTTGCCCTTCTCTTGCAGCCTGTTCTTTTGCACGCTTGAGTGCTTTCATTCTCCAACTTGCACCCCCATCTCCAACGACAGAAGTTGATAAAAGCTGATCTTTACCGTTACTTTTCTCAGATTCTTCCTCTGGATAACCGGATCCATTGTCTTTCAAATAAGGATTTAGTTCCCTTGGGTTTACTTTAGTCACCTGGTCAGAAAAAACACACTAAATAACCATATAATCTGGACGGTTTAAATTGAAACTCCAAAGCAAAGTTTCTCACCTCTTCAGGTTTACTTTCCACCAGTTTCTCCTCTACATCTAAAGCAGGGTTTGGATGAGCCTTTTGGGTTGGCTGCAGCATCCAATCGAGACCCATTGTCTTTCTAACAATATCCCCTTGGAGCGAGCCGTCAACAGTATCACCATCTCCACCCCTTACAGTCTTCTTACTGTCTCTCTTACTTGCTTCTCTCCTACTACTCTCTTTTCTATCAAAGTCCTTGCTCCTTTTACTTCTATCCTTCCCACCTTTAGATTTCTCCTTTTCTCCCTCCGAACTATCGTCAATCACCTAATAGAAAATAAAACAATCAAATTAAAGCAAAACCCAATAAAAATTGAAAACAATCAGGATAATCTGAAACTAGAACTTTACTTCATCACGAGGTATTATCTTTATGCCTGAAAACATGTTGACGATATGTTTCGGAGGTCCCAGTGACTTGTTCTTCTTGAAGAAACAGCAACAGACTTCAAAAGGCAGAGCGAAGCAAACTTGGGGACTAACGAAATGCAAAAAAAATTCAGAAGACAGAATTAGGGCATGTTATAGACATGGAATTGCAAAAAGAAAAAAAGGCAAACACAAACCGGAGAACAACAAGAATCAGCATACCCCACTAGCTTACAATACAGAAAAACAAGAAAAACCATTTAAGCTAAGAGTACATAATCAATCAAGAAAAACTCAGGCAAAATATATATAAGAAGAAGAAAAAACTTATATTCTACAATTCTCTAAGCCAAAGTTAACTTAGAACTCTACAAACACACCTCTAAAGTTTCACTTTATGATTCTGATCAGTTAGATTGAATGACGTAGACGAATCTGAGGAAAGATAACACAGGATTGAAACCAACTTTTGGATCCTTGAGACTGAGTGAGAGCAAATTGATCAATTATTTATATCGAAAATGTTAATTTCGCCAAAGGGGAGGAATTTTTCCTTGATCCAATTCCTTTTTTTTGTATTCTTTGTCAAATCAAGAGAAATCAACAACTTTTCATTACTTAACGTTCTCTTCCCGTTTCCTAGCAAAATAATCAACTATAAACTCAAAGCAGAAGAAAAGATGATACACTGAAACAGAGCCTAATCTAGAAAAATATTTTCTTCATCTTCGTTACCGTGAAAGAAGGAGAAGATAATAGCTGAGTCGGTGACGGAGGATCTCTGGTCGACGTATTGTTCGTCTATTTAGGGATCCAGAAGAAACCAAAATCAGAAAAGGAAAGACAAATAATATCAAATAAAATGACGAACCGGGTCTCTTAACCGGAAAAATCGACGAACCAGAATTCGAAACGGTATTGGCCCCTAACCGGTCCATCATCGCTAATAATTAGGGGATGGTTGAGAAATAATCAAGTACCCAATTAATCCAAACAGAACCGACCAATATGAACATTCAATGGTATGAAAACTCTTTACCAAATTACTCAATCCAAACCCCCTCTCCAATTTTGAATAAGTGAATCGAATTAAAGAATCAACCACAATTAATTATTAACTAATATTTTTAATAAAATATATAAATTAGAGATGACATTTAATTTTTTATGATTCAATTCAAATTCAAAAACAAATATAAATTATATTTTGGTTATTTTAATTCATCTTTAATTTTTTTCTTCATAATATTCATATTTTGATCATCAATAATTTATTGATAAATACTAAAACTAGGACTGAAAATTAATCTTCAGAGCGAATGCTTAGGAGATATTGTCTGCATAATTTTTAGTATTTTTGAATTTGCTAAAAGACATTTTACAAAAAAAAAAAACATCTAATTTTTTCACTCAGTTAATATCTCTATGGAAATATGTACTATATCTATTATAACTTTTTAGTAAAATAAAACATAACTAAAATTTCTAATATATTAATTAAGAATTATTTTATAAAAACCTTATTTTAACGTGTTAGTTATAATTATGTGATGTTGACTTATGAAAATCTCTTAAAATACATAATAAATAAGATTTAATTTAATAAAATATTTATAAAATCTGTCATTAAAAAATAATTAAAGTATATATATAAAAATTTTCATATTTTGAACTAAAAAATAAACAAAACATAAAACATTCATCAACAATATATTATAAATATATTTACATGTGATTAACATGTTTGATATAATGATGTATAATCATTGTAATATTTTTCAGAAACATAAAAATAGGTCTAATTTAATAAAATAATTACATAAAATTCCACTAACATTAAATGAAATCAAGTATATATTCTATTTAATTCATATTTTCTGATCCATTTAATACATAGAACAATAATATCCTATTAAACAAAAAATTATTGTGATGACAACCAAAATAATCAATCCTATTAATTTTGTGAGTGGTCACCTAGAATATTACAATCATAAAAAATTTTCACATTTTTTCTAATATTTGCATTAGAGTTTCAATCAATGTTATTATGTTATTACCTATGCCAAATGTATTTTGGTTATCATTAGAATTAATTTACTTTAAGAGATTTTTTCTCTTATTTGCTTTATATACAAGACATTGAAATCATATTACTACATAGTGATATTTCGTCATAAATTTTTTATGTCTATTATATTTTTAATACTTTATAATTATATATTTATTTTTAATATATGAATATGCTTCCTTCCATGTTTTACATTTCTTGAAAATAAAACTTTTAATGTATATTTTTTTGTATTTCGATAGATTTTCTTAAAATTTAGAGAATATTATATATAATAAGATATATTTTTAGTTTTTTGTTACTGAATATATTTTTTAGTTAAAATTAAAATTGTAAAATGTATATATTTCCTGTTTCACCCCCATGCAAAGCATAGATCTAATACCTAGTATAATTTTAAAATAGTAGGAAATAATTTATTTTTGACACCTACTAGCAAATGAGTGATCAAAATCTGGATATCTTACACGGAAAACAAGCACTAATAAATCCTCATGTCTAATTGTCTTGTTGACAATGAGTTTCGGCGAATAGAGAAGTCAAGTCAACTAAAATAGTATACACATACATCATCAATTAGATTATACTAATCATTAATCAGCCCATAGATAAATCCTTAAATAGGATGTTTCAGTGTGAATGGACTCTATTTTTGGTGTCCAAAAAATCAACACCCTAATTTTGACCTATTTTTTAGGCAATCCAAACTAAATAACACCAACTATAAGGTCTTTAATTATTAACAAATATTCTAAAACTAGATTTATACCCATGAGAAAACTATTTATAAATTATATAATATTATTTATTATTAAATATTTATATAATTTTAACTTTTATTTAAAATTATTTTTAATATCAATTTTTTATATGTAAATCAAGAAAAGAAAAATAATTTTCTTACAAATTTAATAGTATTGTTTGGTTAGTTTAATAAAATATATTAATTTTATAACCAAATTAATAATAATGGCATATATTGTAATTATTTTAGTAACTTAAATCTATTTATATATTTATTTAAAATTTACTATAAAGACAGATCAACATAATATTTTGTTAATAAAACGTCATGGTAAACTTATTTTCTTAAAATATTATTCAAATAATATATTAAGCATATTAAGATTTTGAGTTTGGACAATTCTCTATAATAATATTTTTTTAAAATTTTGTTCCAAAAATAATATTATTAATTTAAATTTTTAATAATAGTATATATGTAAAATTAAAATAAATTAAAACTTTATTTTAATATAAAACATTAAATTATAAATTAAAAAAAAGAATATAATTTTAATGTTATAAGTTTATGTATAATCTTTTTAGAGTAAATTTTAAAAACAAACAGAATACTATTTTAAAATAAAATATATAGCGAATAATCTATAAAGTTATTTTAAATATATCCAAACTATTTAAGTAATGATTTACTGATCTGAGAACTAATCTCTAGCGAGATAATAATGTTAATTGTAGTTTTTATTGTAATATGCTGAAAATACATGATTTCAAATGCATATAAAAACAAATTACAAAAATTATCTGGTAATTATATATCTATATTATTAAAACACGATACATAAATTTTCATCCTGCTTTTCTTGAATTACAAATATATATGCACATAATCTATAAAGTTATTTGAAATGATTTATTGATGAAAACGGACGGAATATCATTTTATTACTCAGAAGTTATTGTGAAATCAAAAAAGTGTGTAACCTAAAGAGAAATATACTTAATTACATTCATAATTGCCAAAATAACATAAGTGTAATTTAATTAAACATAATGCTACAAAAAATTTATTATATATATTGGTTATGTTCGTTTGTCAGATTTTTGTTTGTTTATTTGCCGCATCTATTTACAGTAGACGCAATAATCAAACTGCAACCGCAATTTATTACATATATTGATTTTATATCGTAATTTTTTCGACTGCTGATTAAAATATCAGTGCAACTAAAAATTTTCAATTAACCGTAACCGCAATCGCTGTCGATAGACAAATGAACAACATATGTCGTAAACGTAATTGCAGTATTGATCGCAACCACAACCATACCCGTCTACGACGACCAAACAAACAAAATTATTATCATACAGAAATCATGTTTTTTCAGCAGATTAAAACTATTAGAGAGAAATTGTATCTCTACTCGATAACGGTATTGCAACCAATTCTCACTCACTGCATTTTCTCTATTACGGACGTATAATCTTTTTGAGATAACTTTGTCCAATGCTTTTTTACATCTAGCCAACATGAAAGGTTGGTCAATCATGCAAAGGATATTATTATCTACACTCGACCTTTTTGCTTTTCTCACCACTATCTACTCTTGATGTGAAACTTTTATATACACAATATTTTTTAAAGTGTATTATTATAGAAAATTGGATGCAAAACAACGAAAGTATAACACATAAATTTTTTATAGTTCATGATATTTCAATATATGTCACTATTAATTAAGATTTTATATGTGTTAATGAAATAATATTGAATAAAAACTTAACACGTATGGTTATTATAGCTCATTGGATTATAATGTGTATTATTTATTAGTTTAGATTGTACCATATCTTAAAACTATGATTTAGATTAAAAAATATATATTATATTTTAAAAATAATGTGTAAAAAACTAAAACAAGACTTTTTAAGAGAATGAAATGTACTATATTAAATATAATACTACTTGAATAAACTGTATAAAAATTAAAATGCTAAATATAAAAATTTAGTTGTAATTTATTTCAAAACAATTTAGTTGTGGATTATTTTCATACGGATTATAAACTCCTACAATATAATGATATGTGATTGATCAAAATCCAATTGAAAAGTGTGTGTGTGAAAGAGAAAAAAAAATTCCTAATCTATTAATTGACAAACATTTTAATTAATCAATTCACATTCACGTGATTTATAAATATGTCACCATCAAATCATCTTAAGGCAAATATTAAATAAAATATAATTTCTTAAAATATTTACGAAAATAGTATTAGACAAATATATAACAGTAATAATTTATAATATTTTGACATAAAATCATTGTCACATAAAAGACAAACACAATACAAAATAAAATATTATAGATTTTAAAAAGTTAGTAAAACAAAATATAAAATCAAAATTTAGTTTAATTAAATATTTATTATATGTATAATTTTATTTATTTAATAATATTATTTATCTAATATGAAAATAATTTAAATTTACTTATATAATTATTTATTTCATTTGTATAATTAATATTATAATATGTAAATATGTAATCAAATTCCAAGAAAAAGGTTTTGTCACATATTTAGTTTATAATTATATAATCCAATCGCGAATTTTGTGTGTGTGTGTCGGATAAAAAAAGTCAAACAAACATTAAGTGTTAAATTAATTACGGATATGGTCAATGAGTCTAATTCTAATCACCCACCGTTTTGTAATGTGGTCAACTTGCCAATGCCATATGATCTTATCATATCTCGTTTTTTTCTTCTTCGGATTATCTGAATAAAATAAATAATTCTCGTAAAACTTCTTTATAATACGTTAAACATTTAAAATTAAAACATTGAAATCTCATATATCAATTAGTTATAAACAAAATTAGGATCCAAGATTTTGGAAGTAATATCATAAAATCTAAGTTGTCATCTTAGAAAACGTTTGTTATTGTATTATCAGTAAACTAAAAAGTATTTATAATATTTTTATCTTCTGAGATGAATTGAACTCATCATTTTCCATGTGTTTCACACATATGAATACTAAAAGACTAAAAATGTATTGACTCGTAAGCATTTCTAAGATGCCAAAGAGAAAGGTGAAACAAATTGTCAAAAAGAAGAAATAAAAAACGAAACAAGTTGTCCAATTATATATTCTGCAATTTCCAGGAAATTGCATGGCTTTCAGCCAGTTAATTTCTCAGAAATTGTTAAAAAATATTTAGGGGAAATTTGCCAATTATCTAAGTAAAAAAACCATAATATGCATTTTATCAAATTAGTTAAGTAATTCACATTTTTATCTTATTATTAATAAAAAATTTCCATCAGTTAATGTTTATTGGTAACAAAGTTTTTTTTGTCGATGGGCACTGTTTATTACACATACACAGTATGTCAAAAATTGTAATATATTTTTTTTAAAAGTGGGTTTTATTTTATTATTCATCATAATCACATTAGAGTAATATCATAAAATAACACCATTTTAAATTTATATTCCAAATTTAACACATTAAAAATAAATTTCCAAAAATAGTACAAATTATTATGTGAAAATAATTATTTACCTTAAATAAATTATATATAAAATTAAAACATAATGTTTTGATTCACTTTTTCTAATTTAGGGTTTAAATTTTTTTTATTAGGAATTTTTTTTAATTATTTTAATATTAAATTTGTGATATTTTTGAAAATTTAAATGATTAGTGTTATATTTGGAATCAAAACTTGAAATAGTGTTATTTTAGTCAATTACCCTAATTAATACAGAATATTTATATAGAACATATTAATTTCGACATTAGTTTCAATACACCATTTTAAATCTTTAAAATACATGCAAAAAATCTTCAAAATCCAAAAATAATAATCTTCTCGTCAAAATAGATTATTTTTTTATTCTTTTCATCAATATTAAGTAGTTTTAAATATATTTTTTTAAATAATAACCCTTTGTCTAAAAAATGTTTAGAATCCGACATAAAATAACCAATTCTTTTATACCACTAAGCCACCACACGGTTGTTCAGTGGTTTAATAACTTAATTTAAAAAAGTTCATTGTTTGGAGTAGAAGTTCAAAACTCTTGGCAATAAATTTTTAAAAAGTATATAAGTTATGATGTCAAACTTGTGTGCGTGTGGTATATGATCAACTACATTAGATAGATAGGATATAATAAATAAATAAATTGTTTGACATTGATCATTTGATTTTGAGACATCGACATTAATCAACGTTCAAAAAATGATTCAAAACCTGCGACATTATATCGACATTATAAATATCTGGAAGACTTTCTTTCTACAAATTGAGTTTTCATATCAATTTCGAAGTGGAAATTCTGCAGCCGATCTTTTAGCATCTACGGCTATATCGACTTAAGTTGACTGGAATTTATATTATTCATGATCTTTGTTTTTAATTTCAGTTGTAAATGATGATATTCCAAATAAATAAGCAATTGTTGATGGCAAAAAAAAATGATTCAAAACCAACCTTGTAAACGGCCTATCATGCCAAATCCTAGCTAGGGCGAACTAAGTTTTATGTTTTTCAACTTGATGTGTCACATAACCAAGTCTATCATCATTGTTTGTAAGTATACAAGTCTACCATCATTGTACACACACGTTCATATCTGCAATGATGCAATGATGATTGACTTATATGTGTTATATACAATAATGGTAAAATTATATGTGTGATGGTAGATTTGTATATTTACAATGG
Source organism: Pugionium dolabratum (assembly GCA_018901945.1). NCBI lineage: Eukaryota > Viridiplantae > Streptophyta > Magnoliopsida > Brassicales > Brassicaceae > Pugionium > Pugionium dolabratum. The sequence goes on along the minus strand of JAEVFF010000135.1, from coordinate 19,439 downwards.
TAGTTTTTAAATTGTCAAGCCGCAAATACATATGAACGTGTATTAAATAGTGCAAGTCTACCATAAAACAAAATAAATCTATGATAAACTAGATTTAGATATACATTTTGCGTAGAAAAAATATTTATATATTATAATTAATTAATTATTTAATAAATATAAATTAGATATTTACATAATTTATTTTTTTAAATATTTTGAATATTAAAAATAAAACGTAGATATTTTAAATTTTATATGTTAATTATTTATTAATACATAATTTAATATATTTTGTATAATATATTTAAATATTTATATATATAATATTTTCTTAATTAAATTACATATATCATTGATATCATAGTAAAATATATTGATTCAGTATTTTTATAATTTAAATATACTACATATGTCATTGATCTCATAGTAAAATATATTAATTTTCTAACCAAATTAACAGTAATAAGATATATTGTAATTATTCTAATAACTTAAATCTACTTATACATTTATTTGAAATTATTTATTAATTACCGTATATCTAAATTAAAATATAAAATAATTATTTTTATGAATTTAATAGTATTTTTGGTTAATTTATTGAAAATATATTAATTCTCTAACCAAATTAATAGTAACTACATATATTATAATTATTCTATTAATTTAAACTCGTTTATATATTTATTTTAAACTTATTGTGGTGATGACATGTCAACCTATAATATTTCTATTAATAACACGATGAGGTAAAATTATTTTATTAAAATATTTTTCAAATAATATATTAGGGATGATAATGACCCTTACATCCACGAATATTCGTTCAAGTATATTTACAAACCATATATTACATAATATTATAAGGTAGATTTATTTTGTTTATAAAAATTTTACGAAAACTCTACCGCTCGGTAGTTAACTATACCAACCCAAAAAAATCTACTGTCATTAGGATTAAGTCAACCATACAATATAAATCTATGTAATTTTAAGAGTATTTATTATTTAAGTAAGAAATAAATTATGTTTGTAATATTTTACGAGTAAAATATATTTTGTATATAAATCATCAATCATTTAAATAAAATAAAAACTATCATTATCATAAAAATAATAATTAATATTTTTGATGGAGATAATCAGATTTTAAATCTTAAATAATAATATTTTATGAATAAATTTTATAAATAAAATTATATTGTATTTATTTAATAATTATATTATTCCGCACATTGCACGAATATAAACCTAGTTATTAATATATTACATAATTATTTTGTAATTTTCTAACATTTAACAAATGAATTTTCCAACATTGTTTTAGTAATCCACCCTAATATCGATTTCCATCTAATGCAAATTCTCTTCAACTATAGTAATGTGCATTTCTCACCTCTCAAGACGTACTATATCATTACAACTTCCTTTAAATTATATCCACAAATGTATGTTTAGAGACCTGTAAGTTATCATACAAAATAATTCATGTTTTCAATTAAATATTTTTATTTATAAAATGCATGATTTTAATACTCAATCTAATTTCGGACCAAGACTAAAAAAATTATACAAGACTGGGATCTGCTGGAGTCGTTCTTGCTTAGATAGGATTGGTCAATTGTTTGTAACTTCTGCTTCCGCGTAAACTTTATTTTTTTTGCCAACAACCAAACATTTTATTTCTTAAATTCTTAGGATAACATTACTTTTTTTTCTTCCAATGGGCCCATGATTTATTTTTTTTTTGTTTTAACATTCCAAAAATAAAATGTAAGCTTCAAAATTCCAAATATAATATTTAAAACAGTGAAAGTGACCAAAGTTCCAAAATTAGTCAACAAAATGATGCCAAGCATCACTCTATATATTCACAATCTCTATCGTCAAGTATAACACATCATCATTCAACACAGTTATAACAAAATCAAAACAAAATATACTCCAAAAACTCACTACTCTTCTCTTTCTAAATTTATTTCTTTTTAACATTTTTTTCTCTGCAAATAAGAAGATGTTACCAGAAGCATGCGTTGCCAATATTCTTTCTTTTACATCTCCGGCGGATGTATTCTTTTCGTCGGAAGTTTCTTCAGTTTTCCGATTAGCTGGAGATTCCGATTTCTTGTGGGAAAAGTTTCTACCGTCTAATTATAGATGCCTCATCTCTCAATCTACTAATCATCAACGAAGTTTCTCATCCAAAAAGGAGATTTATCGATGTCTCTGTGAATCTTTCCTCATTGATAATGCCCGAAAGGTTCGATTATTACGAGTTACTTGAATTTACAAACATTTGATTAATTTTTTCTTATTATTTAAACTAATAATATTTTTCTGGGTATTTATGATGCAATTTCAGCTGTTCAAGATCAATAAATTTTCCGGGAAAATTTCTTATTGTTTATCAGCAAGAGATATTTTCATAAGTACGAGTGACCAAACATCTAATTGGCTTTGGTGCAATGTCAAAGATTCTAGGTAATTTTTTTTTATTCTTTTTAATATAACTATTTATGTAGATTTTATTGTATAACTTTTATTATTCTTTTAAAGATGTTAATAATTTTTTTTTTAATTTTAATTTCAGATTTTCGGAATCAGCTCAACTTATAGCAACAGATAGGCTAGAAATTAAGGGTAAAATCCAAACAGGGATTTTATCACCAAACACAAAATACGGAGCATATCTGATAGTGAAAATAACAAAAAGTGCATATGGATTAGATCTAATTCCAGCAGAAACTTGTATTAAATCTACAAATGGTCACATTAACAAGAACACAACTTATCTATGTTGCTTGGATGAGAAGAAACAACAAATGAAGAAGCTTCTTTATGGAAACCGTGAAGAACGAATGTCGATGGTTGTAGAGGCAGTCGGTAAGGATGGGAAAAGGCGAGAGCCGACAGCTAGAGACGATGGATGGATGGAGATTGAGTTAGGAGAGTTTGAGACACGAGATAGAGAAGATGTTGAAGTCAATATGGAACTTATGGAAGTGAAAGGATATCAATTGAAAGGTGGGATTGTGACTGATGGTATTGAAGTGAGGCCTATTCTTTGAACTAAGGGTAACAAAAACTTGGGTCTTATTGATAATTTGTTAAGTTTTGGAGATAAATGCAAGAAACGAGGAATTTAGGGGTTTGTGTGTGAAGAAATTTATTATCCCTAATATATTATTTGAGCAACTTTTTAACAAAATAATCTTTCTGACGTGTTAATAACAAAAATATCATGCTGAGTTATCAACATCACAACAAGTTTCAGATTAAATATATAAAAAGGTTTAAGTTACTAGAATAATTACAATACATGCCATTAGTATTAACTTGGTTAGAGAATAAATATATTTTATTCAACTAAACAAAAAATACTATTACATTTGCAAAAACAATAATTTTTATTTTTTTTCAATTTTTTATACGTTAATATATAAATAATTTCAAATAAATAGAAATATATTTAAGTTACTATCGTAATTTCTAATATATTATTTGAAAAATATTTAAAAAAGTAATTTTACTTTGATGTGTTATTAAGAAAAATATCATGTTGACGTATTATCACTACAATAAATTTCAAATAAATATATAAATAAACTTAACTTATTAGAATAATTACAATATATGTCATTATTATTAATTTGATTAAAGAATTAATATATTTTATTAAACTAACCAAAAAATATTATTAAATTCTAAAAAATAATTATTTTTATTTTTTAATTTCTATATACAGAAATTAATGTTAAAAGTAATTTTAAATAAAAGTTAAAATTATATAAATATTTAATTTATATTTACTAATAAAATATAATTTGCGAATATTTTTCTCCACGCATGGCGTGGGTATAAATCTAGTTTGTTCATTATTAGTTGTGCATGTTGAAGATAAAGAGTAATTTTTAAATTTCAATTATTAAATAGGAAAATTGACAAAAGTAGCATTATTTTAAGTTTTTGTTTCATATATATTATTATTAGTTTAAATTTCCAAACTGACACAAATTTAATATTAAAATACTTTAAAACTTTTTTTAATAAGGAAAAATTAAACTGTAAATAAAAAAATACAACAAAAAATATAATATTTATATAATATGTATATAATTTATTATTGATAAATATGTATTTTTTAAAAATTATTATGTTATTTTGAAAATTTTAAATTTATAATACTAAATTTGAAATAAAAATTTAAGATGATGCTATTTTATAATATTACTTTATTAAATATTCGTATACTCGGTAATAGCTAATTTTATGACAAATTGGTTTTTTTATCTAATAACAAGCGGTCAATCAAATAACCTAACATCTTTTCTTCATTAGTTACTCAACGAATTTGTATATTTATGAGATTCTTTCGTATTATTCATTTAAAAACACAATTGTGATTTCCAAACCAAAAATAGGGGGAATAAGTAGTATAGGGCAAAGATAAACACATTTGATTTGTGGGCCTAATTGTTTAAAGCCCAAAAAAAAAACAAATGGTTTGTGTTAATTAGGAGTGGGGAAACGAAACCCTAATTTCTATTGCAGTCATTATAAATATCTTTTCTATGGAATCTGCTCCATTTTTGCTATTAGTTTCGTCGAATTCGTATCTTGGAGTCATTCATTTATGTTTCGATTTTTGTTTCGATTTTGAGTCGATAGTCTGATTTTTGGTTTCAATTAAACTTTGCTTTATTTTAAAGTTTAAGCCTCTTTCTTAATTTTACTTCTTTCTTCATGAGCGAAACATAAAATTGTGTGTTTAGGATTCTTAAAGCTATGATGATAACACATAATCCCAGCTCTATGAGGCCTTTTGTGGTCAAGGAGTATAATTATGTTCATTCATTTATCTGAGACTTTAATTCTTAATTTTCTATTAATTTTTTGTTTTTTTTGCTAAATTGTATTGGCTTTGTGACTTAATGAATTTAACAATTCTACCAATCTTTTTAGTATTAAATTGTTTTTTTAATTTCTGTATGAATTTGGGTTCATGGGGGGGTGATGATGATAACACATTATCCCAGCTCATTATGAGACCTTTTGTGGTCAAGGAATATAATTGTTTCTATTACATTTTCTGAGCCCTTTAACCATGAATTCAATATTGTTGGTATGTTTTATACTCTTAAATTAATATTCCTGTTTTATCATGCAAATATCAATCATTATATAGGATGATTTTTTCTTATGCATATATATATATATATATATATATATATTGAATAATGTTTTAAAATAACACATTACAGAATTTTATTCCAAATTTAATATTATAAATTTAAAAATAGTACAGATTATTTTGTAAAATAATATTTATCATAAATAAATTATAAATAAAACTAAAATATTATATATGGGTTCTTTTTCTAATTTAAACTTTAATTTTGCTTATTATAAACAAGTTTTAAGATATTTTAATATTAAAAAATCACTTACCAAATATATATGGGCAAATGAGATAAATAGCATTTTTAAAATTTATTCCAAATACCTTAGATGTTATTTATGTTATTAAAAAATTAAAAAATGAGATTTTTATTCTATTCATGTTATTTAATCATTTAGTTCGAATTCGAAGAATTCGGCTTAATTCATGAATTTTGTTTGGTTCAGGAAATTATTCCATTCATACCTACACGAACACATCAAATTATCATTTCATGCAGAATGATAACAATAAGTTGTAAGATGTCACAATTATTTGCCGAATGAGCATTGTCTCTCATATTTTCTAATTGAGTTAAAATCATATGTACGTAATCTGAAGTATACATCCTTCATTGATATACTTAATGAAAATATTTCAATGCTTTTGCAGCGAATGAATGTACAATAATATCTCAATTTACAAAGACAAATCTACGTTATAACAACGAAGACATATTAAACATGTTACCGATCTGAATGTTCTCTTCTGGATTGTTATATCATAGGAATTGTACCTTTTGCGAGCTTATGTACAACTATAGACATTGTTGATCTTGATAATTTTATCAATCCATAATAAAAAATAATCATCAGAATTTGAAAATGACATTTATGTGATTTACTTTAAGGAATTTTTTAACATTGTTGTGAATGAAGGTAACACACGGGGAAACATTATTTCTTACAGGTTCAAACGTTTTTCGACAAATTTTTATTGACCTATCGAAATTCAGTTAAAAATGTCAAATAAAAATATGATTAATACTTTAAAATAGTAACATTTTAAGTTTATTTTTCAAATTTAGTACAGTAAAAATAAAATTTTAAAAATAACACAAATTATCATGTAAACATAATTATTTACTTTAAATAAACTATATATAAATTTAAAATATAATATTTAGGTTCATTTTTTTCAATTTAAAATTTAAATTTTTTTATTAGAAACAAGTTTTTAATATTTTATATTAAATTTGTGTTTTGTTTAAAAATTTAAATAATTAATATTATATTTCAAAGCAAAACTTAAAATAATTTTATTTTAATGAATTGCCATAAAAAAAACATTTTCGTCAGAAAATCTATCAACAATTACCCATTAGTTTCTAATTCTAGATTCCTTTTATGTCAAAAATTTTCAGTTAACTTTCAAAAGATTTTTAGGTATTTTTTAGTTTATTCACCTTTATAGTTTGATGATAAAGAACAATAATTTGATTGATATAAAATGTTAATGTTACTTGAATAAGATATTAACCAAATTAGGGTTAGAAATCCTTATAAAACTTATCAGTTTCAGATTATAAGTTCTTGATTATGAAATGATAAGATTTTCCCTTTGCGACAGCAATATGGATTACGACAAAATTTGATTTTTCATGAGGAATTTTTTTGCATTCAAAATAAATATAGATGATCATACACATGTGTATTTAATGGTATAGAAATTTGGGAGGAATATGTATTTAGTATTTACGTTTTGTCTCTAAATTACAAATCACTTAGCAGACAAAACAAAAAGACCACAAGTTAGTGCTTATGTTATATAAGATTTAAACATATTGACAGACTTATTAACATCCAATGATATTGAAACAATAGAGCTTACCAACTTTTTTATTTAACTAAAAATATTTCAGGTTTGGTTTGTCATGTGCGTTTGGGGGTTTGTGTCGCTACATGATTCGTTTTCTTTTATTATAACCTAATGTTTCATATATTTTAAGACATAATAATTTACACAAAATAAAAAATTACTAAATGGAAAAATGATTCACTTCTTAAATTTTGTTTAGTTAATAAAAAAATAAATTATTGTTGATAACTTGGATTATAGTTTATTCTTTCACATATCTATACGCCAATTTATGTCTCTTCATTGGCCAAAATCCTTCAATCTCATTTTGATGTCTTCTCTTTCGAAACTTTCTTACTCTCTTTGATACTCTCTCTCTATTTCTCTGAGCTTATGTTGCTAAGACGGCAAGAATGCTCCGAGACGAGGAGTCTCAGCGAGATCTCGGAGGTTGACGCCATAAGAATCGGAACTGATATTGTTTCGGCGGCGCGACGTCTCATAGCTCTCTTGAGATCCGTCGGAGACTGTCAATGGCTTCATCACCCACCCGTCATTGCCGAAGCTATCCGACGGTGAATATTTACACCTTTCCCTTTCTCCTTAGTTTGATCGGACGGTTAAGAATCATTTTAGTATCTTTTTGTTTTCCTAATTTAGTATCTTTCAAAAAAAAAAAATTCTGTCCCCCAAAAAACAAAAATTTGGAATTTTTTTCGTTTATTCCTGGTACTGATTTGACTTATCTTGATTCTCGATCATATAATTTAATGATTCTGAGATTGGTCTTTCGAATTAAAAGTTGTGTTCTTGAAGGTACGATGATCTATGGATGCCGTTGATTTCTGATCTAACGGTTAATTCAAAACCTCCTATGATTCTACCTCCTCTTGATATTGAATGGGTTTGGTTTTGTCATTCTTTAAACCCAGTAAGTTTCTCCATTTTCTTCTCAAACAAAAAATTCCAAAACATAAAAAGATTCTGTTTTGATTTGATTTTTCTTTACCAGGTAAGTTACAGAGATTACTGTCACAATAGATTCTCAAAACTTATAGGGAAGCCTGCGATTTACGACGACATTAACGAGGATTATGCGGTTTTACAATGTGAGAAGATCTGGATTACAAAATACCCAGAAGAGAGTTTCGAAAACAGAGCTGATCAAGATTCTCCTGAGCTTGTTTCAGTTAATCAAGACATTAAAACCGAAGTAGAGAAACAGAGGTTTCTCTGGGAGAAGTTTTCAGCACCTTACATGTCTGAAACCGTTTACTTGATCTCTGCTACGTTACGTTACAAAGGCTTCTTGCTGATTCTACACAAGTTTAAGGACGAGATTTTTAGTCTCCTTCCAGCTTCTGACATTCTCTTTATATGGCTCACACATCAGGTCTGTCTATAGTCCACAGTTTTCTTGGTTCTTTTGGTAGTTTGAACTGAGAAAACGGGTTGTGAAATTTTACAGAGCTACCCGACGGTTTATAGTGAAGATGTTGATGAAATATTGCAAGAGATGATAATAAAAGTGGTAAGAGTTGGAGAAGCAGTAGAGAAAACACAAGTGGAAACGACGAAAACACTTTGGAATAGATATTTCAATCAACCATATGAGAAAGCGGGTGGCGATTTGACTGTAATATCGAATGAGTCGAGACTATGCAACAACATTTTGTTTTATTGGCCTGTCTCTGATGTAGATATCAACACTGCATATAAGTCTATTCGACCTAGATTTGTCTTGGAAGTAAGCTTATGTTCTTTATTTCGGTATATTGACTTGAGTTCAGAAGTAAAGAGGGTTTATAATCCGATGATTTTTTCCACAGTTATGCATATTTATCAAGCTGAATCCGAAGGCAGAGCGGAAGGAGTCAAGTTTTCTTCGTTTAAAAGTCGCTAGATGTCATCGGAAGCTTCAACTCGATAAGAAGCTTACTGATTTGTCCCAAGATTCGTCTTGGGAAAAAAGTTGGCATCTTTACTGCGAGTTTGGAACACAAGGAGTAGTATTGGAATCACATTGTCACCGTCGTCGCGGGATTTGCTTCAAAAGAGGAAGAAAACCGGAAGGGATGATAGTGTTTCTATGGAATGATCTACTAAGAACACATTCTCTAGCGTCCGGTAGGTTTCTAGGTAAGCAAATGAGTGTGTTTGCTTCGATAACGCCTCCGGTTCAAGCCCCGTACTTGCTGAGGTTTGTACCGGATCGAGTTACGGATGATTCAGGTGCTATGATATCGGATTCAGTTCAAAGAACAAATAGTTTCCGGCCTCAAGAAGGAAGATGGCTTACTCGAACAGTTCTTGATCACGCTGGACGGGAATGCTTTGTGATCCGTATCCGGTAAACCACGATATCATTCTTTACTTCTGAATTGATTGTTTGTTCTAATTCAAAACTTGGTTTAGAGTCGGGAAGGGAGTGTTTAAACGCGGTGGTGAAGTTCCATCGCCTGTGAAATCAGAGGAGACGATAACAGAGATAAGAGTTGGTTCTTGGTCTTATGTTGAAGGTTCAATCGGTAAAGCTCCAGGTAATTTGGCTTTAGATAACAAGAAGGAGATTGTATTTATCGGTTTGCGTTTACATTTTAACAAAGAACCGAAAAAATGGTCTGTTTTCAAAGAAAGTTAAGTCTTTTCTCTTATGCAATCTTTCCAAAATGTATTTGGATCATTGTGTGTTGCTCGTCTAGTACAGCGAAGGTGGTTGGAACCGCGACGCCTAAAGAATCAGTGGATGATCGTGAAGCCGCATGGGAATTTTCTACCGGAGAGGAATTAGAAATCCGTTGGGATTCGTCAGGATATATCTCAGAACTCAGTTTGCATTCAAGAAGCCCTGGCTCGCGGGTATGATTACCCTGAGAGTTTGTTTTCTAGTTTTTGAGAGTGGTTTTAACATTTTTGGTGGTGGATATAATATAGGTTAGGCTATTACCTGGACGGAGGATGCAGTATAAAAGAGACGATGGAAAAGAAGAAGAAGTAGAAGATGACGGTTTTGTAACCGTTGTAAGATCAACAGAAGAAGATCCAACAGAAAAAGCAACAGCCTTGATCGACTGGAAGCATCAAGCAATGGAATTTTTGCCTGAGGAAGATGCGGTTTTCGTCTTGCTATTATCGGTATCAATTCTAAGAAGTGTAACAAAGAAAAGAAGAGAAGATGTTGGTAAATTGTTAGTAAGGAAGAGGATAACCGAAGCTACAGGTGAACGGGATTGGGGATCGGTTATCGTGGATGTTTCAACATCAAATGTATCTTCTTCTTCTTGTCCATACGTAGAACCATGGTATCGAAACTCAGGTAAAGTTATGGCGATGGAGGAGAAAGCACAAGTGGCAAGATATCCATATCCAGTTATGAGCTATTCTAACGTTGATGGTGGAGATAATTTGTACAAACACGTTATATTCCGGTGAAATTTCGAAGAAAATGCAATTTTTTAAGTCATATGGATTGGTGTAACCAAAACTAGTACGGTACTTGGGATGTCTGAATCTCTTAGAAGTTTATGTCCTTGTCTGAAAGAGAACTTGTTGAACTTACCCGACTGATTTGCTCAATGTATTGTAAATTAGGAAAAATGCGTTGCTTTGATCCAATAAGTGATGTAGACTTGTTCATTTTTCTTCTTGTAGACATTGCATTTAGATGCAAAATTTTAAAATTTTAGGCTTAATCATTTTAAAATATGCATTTGAATGTTGATTTTGGATGCAATTCTATTGGTATTATGTGTGTAAGGATTTATTTATGATCTTATGACTGCTTTGCATTGCTTGATTATAATAAAATTTTATTTATAACGTAATTAACACAAAACGACGTGTCTTCGTACATTCATAAATCAAAATCCCGAGATAAATTCTCCATCGATTTCACTTCTCCTCTCTTCTGCAAATCAATTTTGTTTTCTATTGATTTCATCTTTACTAAATAGATGAGTTCAAATTCTGAAAATCTGAGTGTTTGTGTTGCAAATTATGGGAAATCTATACATCCAAAACACAAGAGAATCCATAACAATTTGTATTCGTTGTACAAGCAAACAAGATGTCAATAGAGTTTATTATATGTTACATATTTAGTGGGTTATAATAAAATGTAACTGAATATTTTTTTGTTTAAAAATTAAAAAAATGATGTAATTGGGAGCAAAATAAAAACCCTGAATTGGAAAATATTGATAAAATTGTTCTTTGTCTGCCATTGTTCGATAATAATGATAACTGTTTACCTTATGTTTGGTAAAACAAAAGAATCAAATATTGTTTTTAACTACAATAAATGAATTTAAATTTGGGTAATTGACAAAAATAGCATTTTAAAATTTTTTGTTTTAACTATGGGCAATATAACATTATTAGTTTAAATTTAATATTAAAATATCTTAAATTTATTTTTAATAAGGAAAACTTAAACCTTAAATTGGAAAAAAACAATCCAAATATAATACTTTTCTATATATTTGTAATTTATTTATGATAAATATTTATTTTTTTAAAATTTATTTATGATATTTTTAAAATTTTAATTTTATAGTGGTAAATTTGAATTTTTTAAAAAAATAATGTTATTTTAAAGTATTATTTTATAAATTAAAAATGACTCAAATGTAAAAATTTATGATTTTTGATGATTTCACCAAAAAATAGAATGTATTTTGTCGACTTTCAGAAATTGATTTCAAAACTCTCTTTTTTGAGGTAATTCCTTTTATATTTTAGCTTGTAAATACAAATTATCAATAAATTAGGTCAAGTATAAAAGCCTTTGTATGCAGTCACTATCGATTCAATTTACTTTCGGCATACGCCACTTAGTAGTAGAGACTGAAAATGCCCTATGAAAGAGACTGTGATGTCCAAAATTAATCAATGCAAGAGCAAATAGAAAGAAGAAACTGTTGATTTTAAGCATTATATTTTTTTTATTATTATCATTGCAACAAAAATTTACATATGCTATATAAACAAAGATTACAAAAAGCGAGATAACATGCAGAGGAAAAACCAACCACAAAACAAACTCATACAAGGGCAGATAAAAAGATAACCTCTTTTGTCCTAATAAAAGCCAAAAAAGACCATTTGATTTCTGTCCAACACGACAGCGTTTTTAAGAGTACTCTTCTCAGATTCTGGTCAGAGATCACACGCCGTAAGTAGGAGGAGAGTTCCTTGGTCCATTCTCTGATTCTGCTGCTGCCTTATCGATCGCGTCCGAGGTCGACCGTCTCCTAAACCGAAAGGGTTCCTTTCCTCCTGCGTTTGCTCCGTTCACATGCCCAAAGGTTCTTTTTCGTTAGTAACTTCATACAATCACAAAATGCCTCCTTTCAACCGTATTTACAAAATGGCTATGCCAGTAATCTAAACTAAACCAACGGAAACAGAATAAAAAAAAGATATCGAGTTGGTATTCAATAATAAAAAATTAATTAATCGAATATTATTTTAAAAAACTATAATTATCGGTTAGTTTTCAAATTTAAAACAAAATAAATTTCAAATAAAACCAAAATTTATATCACTGTATTTTAAATTTTTCATAATTTATTTTTCTCCCATACTCAACATTAATAAACCATCATATTATAAATTATTTTTATACTATTTGTTATTTATGTTTATATTATTAATAACAATAAACAATATATTTTTACATATGTGATAATATGTTCTTGATGAAATTATATCTACCTATCATATTTTTTAGTCAACAATCTATTTCCGCACAAAAAGTATTATATAATACTATATATCTAAAATTTTTTTCCAAATAAAAATTAAAATTTATATCTATCCGAATTAATTCAAAAGCATTTCAATGCAGGTTTCAAACTATGAATTCAGATACATATACATTTTTAACTTTTATTTTAGGAAAATTTACAACTATACATTAGTTTAAGAAATATTTAATATTATATACTTATCGTGAAAAATAAATCGTCGAACACAGATTTTTTCTATAAATAAATAATTACTAATTTTTTATAAAAATTAATTATTAAGTTACCTCAATTTAGATACTTAAATTTTAAACTTTAAAAATCGTTTTGAATGTTTCTGTATTTTAAAAAACAGTAAAAAGATTTTTGAAAATTTTTTATTGATACTACTTTTAACTTATTTTAATAATATTTTAATTTATATCTATATATATTATAACTTTGGCAGAAATGTCCCACAAGTCAACTACATATTAGGTATGACAACATTTAACAAGCCAAGACGACTCACCTAATTCAACTATTATCAATATTATATCACAAATAACCAAATTTTTTAGTAAGAAATCATAGTCAATAATATCAACTATCTGTGGTGAACAAACAAAGGGTACAAATATTACTTCAATTCGACGCAAGTGTTCTATAGGAAATGTCGAAAGTACCCCTATAATGATCATCATCTTAAAGATTTCAACTAATGGACGAAACTAGTGAGTGTACTGTGGAATGAGTGTCGTGAGAACTCACCAGAGAAAGGAGATACCGGCGGAGTAGAACCAGCCGGCGAAACCGGAGCGGAACCGCCTTGGTAACCTGGCGGTTTTACGATCATGATGCTTCGTGTTACTTTCACAGCCTCATCCGGCGAATCCTCACCGTACGATCTTACGCTTCCACCGTCTGGTTGATCTAATCACGGTAAAATCAATTCAAATCAGGAAACATGTTACAGTAAAGTAAATTCGACGATCTGGCGAGAAAATATTTTATTCGTCGATGCTACTTTTTCAATTTAACATGAGATCGAATCATTTCGCAAGGCAGAACGATCTGTTGATTTCAAATAACGTTCCGGTTTTTAAATGTTTAACTTTTCAAAGATTTCTATAAAAGTCACCGGCTCAAGATAGCGAAACACGGCGTACCATTGCCGGAGCTAGGCCGGAAACTGAAAGTATGATGCTTCCGAAGCTTACCGAGGCCGTAATCTGGCCGCGGACCAGCGACGGTATCATCCCAGAGATGATCAAGTAATCCCATAAGGTTTGCAAAATTGTTAAGAATCTTAAGTTTTTCTCTCCTTAAGCTCTTTTTTGTTTAACAGATGATGTAGAGATCCATTGATTCTAGGAGATAGTCATGATTTAAAGGCGATCGGTAAGATCTGGTCCGTTTATTTCAGTCTGACGTGGTGCTTGGATCTTAGCTCACGCATGGTGGATAAGGTCGATTGGAATGTGGGACCCGATAAAGTGGAGATATTTAGATCGGAATGCCACGTGTTCTTCATCGAAGGGTCAGAAATCCATTTCACGTGACCACATCTCTCGCTTTCTTTTTATTTACAATTATACCATTAGCTTTATCTTGATTGAGATCAAATAGTCCTCGATTTCTATTTATTTACACTACTACCCCTAACTGCCTACAATACACGCAGGTTCTATTATCAAGGCGACGCAAATTATATGAATAAAAACCATATCAAACCGAATTTAACCGAATTAAACCGAATCGATGAATATAGAATTTGGGGTTTCCATTTTTGGCTACACTGAATAATTCAATTTGCTTTTTGATATAATTTCAGTTTTTGGTTTGGATATATTATCATAATAATCCCAATTTGCATTGAAATCGTACATTTAGTTACACTGGACTCTAATTTGTTACTATGAGCCACGATCTCAATTTTGAAATCCATAGACAAAAATTAGCAACATTATTCATTTTTTTTATTGAAATTGAACCACATTTAACAAAGTTGAACTGTAATTCCACTGAATTAACTAAAATAAATGAAAACTTTGAAACCCAAATTAACAAAAAATAGAATCAAAAATACTTTAGTTATAGCTCGGTTTTCTTTACATTAATTTGAACCCAAATCTATATCGAATTTTGTATATAGTCAGATTTTTTTCCATACCGAAACTAAATCAAACATTATCCCATATTTATCTTAAATTTAGAACAAAAACCTGAATTATCGAATTACTTTGTCTAGAAAAATAGGTTACGCTCTAACTCTTTCCGAAAAAGAAAATTGATTATTTTTTGTTGTTGTTGTATTTTCGTATTAGATTTATTTTTATTGAAAGAAGAGAGAAAACACACATGGGTAGCCAAAAAACCGAGCCTTTTGTTCCAAGTGTCCAGAAACAAGTGTTGTTGACTATGGGCATTTTTGATAAATGTTCGATAAGGATTAGTATATCATTAATATATTATTTAATAAATATTTTAAAAAATAATTTTATTTATATTATTAATAAAAATATTATATTAATGTATTATCACTAAAATAAATTTAAAATAAATATATAAATAAATTTAAATTAATACAATAATTACGATACATAGAGAATCATTATATTTTATTAAAATAATTAAAAATATTATTAAATTTGTAAAAAAATTATTTTTCTTTTTTTTTAATTTACATATACAAAAATTAATATTAAAAATAATTTTAAATAAAAAAATAAAATTATATAAATATTTAATTTATATTTAATAATAAATAATATTATATAATTTATAAATATTTGTTTCTACCTAAATAGTGAGTATAAATCTAGTTGTTATATAGTTGTATAACAATATTCCTGTATAGATTTGTTCTAGATCCTGTTTGCATTTGTATAAATATTCATGTAAATGCTTTTTAATCAATGGAATCAAATTGTAATTGGTTGTAAGTGCGTAGTTGCCTAAATCATAAAAAAAACAAATTAAAAGTATCCGAAGAACGTAAAGGTTTCCAACTTAACTATATGCAATTCTATTTTTTTTATCTGTTTGGAATTCTGCAATTTTGTAGTTTTCAATTTAACTTGTTTAATGGAAAGAGAGATTTGGCTGTCTATGCAACAATTTGAGTCTAGGCTCACACATGCAATTTGTTAGAGGTGTGATTTGCACATCAAATAGAAAATCCGACCCAAATTAAAATCAAAATATTTGCATATCTACGGATTTTTCTAGATATGGTCGAACTTTCGCAAATCACGAATCACGAATCACTGTTGATTATTTTGAACAATTTTTTTTCATAACCTAGAGATTAAGTCATATAAAATGCATGCCATTATTTATTAATGATTTATCCAAAAATCTTTTGAAATTTTAATACCTCGAATATATAAATTTGGTATATTGTCTATCTTAACCTTGACATCATATGAATCATCATGTATTTGTCGAACTTTTATAAATAATATTTTAAAATAGTATTTTTAAATTTTTTTATTTCAAATTAGTAATTTAAAATTAAAATTTCAAAAATAATATAAATTATTTTTTGAAAATACATATTTACTATAAATAAATTATATATAAACTTGAAACATTATATTTATATTCATTTTTTCTAATTTAGAATTATTTTTCATTAACAATAAATTTTAATATTAAATTTGTGATATTTTGGAAATTTAAATTAATAGTGCTATATTTAAAATAAAAACTTGAAAAATTATTATTTTGTCAATTTTCCAACTTTTATTCATTCAATAAATATTATTTTTGTAAATCATATTTGAATATTATACGACATGTTTTGTTTTTATATATAACCGACATATTAAACACAACTGTTTATATTTTTACATAAATCATATCTTTAAACTTTCTTTTAAGTCTCACAACATCTTTATTCGAATATAAGAAATATTTTTTTAAAAAAAGCTTTTCTTAATCATACTCGCAAGGAGTTCTAGATCATTCGTAAAGTTATAGAAATCTTCGTCAAGCGATTAAGTATTATTTAATTTAGACATTATTGCATTATTAGACAAGTAGTGAATATTATATATAAAATTTATCTTTGTTTGTGTGCAGTTTTGGAGACACTTACTTAGTGGTAGCCATTGCCTAAATCATTGAAATGTTTACAATACATATATTTATTATCCTTCAACTTGCTCGTCATTATCATACAATAGCAATATTCATGCTCTGTGTTTTTCTTGTTTTCTTTTATCAAAAGCATTTCTTCTGATTTTAGGTTAAAATTGGGTAAGATAATACAAAATTACTCATAAATTATAAAAGCAACATCACATTTCCAGTGTTGAGTATTTAATAAAAGTAACCGAATAGTTTACAAAACAATTAATGTTGTTTAAAATTTAAATATTTGTATTAAATGATAATTTATACTAAAATAGATTGTTTTCAATATTTAATATGTAAACAGTTAGATATATATATATATATAGAAAACATAATGTCTATATTTTATGCATACATAACTACCTACACATCGACTTCATGCATACATTTTATAAAATGATATAGAAAAAATATAATCTCATCACATGCCAAATAACATGCTCATGTCTCTTAAATAAACAATCATATAGATAATAATCAAAATCCACATAATAAAAAACCTACTAGACAAACCACTCTTATGGAATCTACATATAGAATAAGAGTATAACTAATTATACATTGAAATAATCGACTCTATAGATACTAAATAAATCAAAATTCACCCAAAAAACTGCAATAAAATTCCAACTTATTATAGAAGATCAAAATCACAATAATAACTCAGAACACACAATAGAGCAGCATGATCATTTAACCGATAAAGAGCAGAAAGAGTAAGAAGACGATTTTGAAATAAACCATGTGGAAAATTAAAAAAATTAATCATTTTGATTTTAAAGAACTTCGAGAGGGAGGATTCATCAACGAACTCAAGTGGAACGAACCAACACTAGCAATGACCATTTCAGTTTCTATTCATCCCTTTTCAAGCCAAAAAAATGTACTTCATTATTTGAAGTTTATGCAGGTAATTAAGATGAGTCTGCCGAGTGGTTCTTACAGCTTTAAAGACCATAGTTTGAGCCTTATAATGAGTTACAAGATTAGTTTCGTGTTGACCAGACAAGCACAACATACAATAGACAAAAGCATAGGGAAAAATCATTATAAACTTTGAATCCCCTTTATTATCCTTAGACCCAACAAAAAAGTTACTCGATCAAGATAACATCAGTAAATTAGACTAAAGCTGACTGATTGATTGCTAATCAAATATTAGACATGATTGTTAAACTTACGTTGTCATATTAGAATTTTAGACAACTTAAATTAGAAATAGAAAAAAGATATTATTTTAATCGACGTTACAATAAAGAGACGAGTTATTCAATTACTTTGAACTAATAAATTTTTTATTCCTTATTTATAGCATCAACCACCTTTTTTATAATCTCAGCTCACCAAATTATGAAGATCTCCATCATTAATGTTCATTAATATTCTTATTTTCAAAAAAGTCGTCACCGCCTTCGGTACTTGGTGAGATCGAACGTTTTATGAGACCTCTTTCAGCTCCTCAAAAACGGTGAAATGATTTACTCACACGAGCCTCAAGGTTGTTTGGCTGATTTTCTTTTGGGCCTCCATTTTTGGAGAGGGCAAAACCCAGCTCTAGCAATGATTTCTCGATGCCATACTCATTCATCGGTCGCATGTGCGATCGATATATGAAAGTTATGTTCGTTTGGCAGCCGCAACTTCTTGCGGCTGCGACAGATTGTTGTTCGTTTATCTGTCGCAACTACTTGTTGTCAGACGCTATATTTTACGTCGCAATTTTTTTAACCATTGACTAAAACAACAGTACGACTAAAAATTTGCGATTAACCGTAACCGCAACCGTCAACGACAAACAAACAAACAACATATACCACAACCACAACCGCAATATTGACTGCCGACAACAAACAAGACTGATATCTTGAATTTTGGGCAAGAGATTGTTAATCAATCGTTGAGGGTAGCAATTGTTCGATCATGTCTTCTTCTTATCGGCATGCTCCACAATTCGTTGCCAAAGAGACCAATATTTTGGTAATATATGCACATATCTTAAAATCTGACCGTTGGATTTGTTTCAAATTACTTGTATAAAAAAGGATCATCAACTTATATCCTATGTCTAAGTTAGAGCATCATCTATTCGATATAAATTAATCTTTTAATATCTAATGCTACGTCAAATCGATCAATCTTTTAATATAAATTAACTAAATTTTATTATTTTAATAAAACTATGTAGTTTTTTGTCTCACATATTTTGAATTAATAAAATCAAATATAAATTTTTTAAATGGTGAATAATTTTTTAACTATAAGTACGTTGTATCTAGTACTATATATGATCACATATAAATAAAACTGGTACTATACTATTTATCTACTTTAAGAAAATCAATTTTAGATTTATGAAAATTCAAAAACTTAACAAAATCCAAAAAGATGTTGTAAACCCTATAAATGAATCAAAATGAAAATATAATTATTTTATTAATAATGAATATTTATAGTTCATGGTGTATTATATAAAACAAATATAATAGAATGATAAACTATCATAATTTTTAGATTTTGGAATTATAAATATGGAACTTTAAACCTAACCGGTAAATCCAAAAACAAAAAATAAGTTG